>MU858128.1:0-167882 GCA_033297075.1 Rhypophila decipiens | reverse complement strand
GCGATTGACCAAATGCTGGTGAGACACGTGAGCTCCATCGGTGGTGGAACCCGTTAACGGGTTCCACCAATGATGTTTGGTCCAGCCCCTCACAAAAGGGCACGATTCTAGAACAGAAGAATCCGCTCTAGGATTGGTATGTATAGTGTATGTAACAGCCGTAATAGTACGATCGTAATAAGAGTAGTATAAATGTAAGGTAGTCTATTAAATTAATAAAGAAGAAAAGGAAGAAAATTTAAAATAGTTATAGAACTAATTAAACTCTTCTTTCTTGTCACGATCGTACTATTACAGCTGTTACATATACTATACATACATATTCTAGATCGGATTCTTCCGTTCTAGAATCGTGCCCTTTTGTGGATTTGTGGCTCAGTGGTGTGGTATGTCACTGGCGTTACACTAAGCATATTCTGAGTAAAGTCAGTAGATACGGTATTGAAAAGGGATCGTGAATTTGATGATTTTGAACTGGAAGACGACAACGATCTTACCGAGTGCTGAATTGATGATTATCTTGGTTTCGATTCAACTGAACGCTTACAAGAGCTGTTGGACGAGTTAGTGTCGAGACGATATGAGAAAGAAGCCATCACGTCCTATGGAATTCGACAAGAATATCAAGCGCGGTGTTGTTTCGGCAGACGCCCATCGAACACACCCACCCCTTACCGCTTGGGGAAGCTGCAAGAACAGCAATCCGTAGCCTTGAGGTGGTGAAATATCCCCATATGCCTCGTGGCGGCTCACAGTTTGGTTTCCAGACGCCACATATCGACAGGCATGATATCTGGTCAACCAAGTCGTGAATGGTCTGTTTGCCGCGCACGACACGATTCTGGCTGCGTTCGGCGTCGTGAAGGAATAGCAAGAGCGGTCGTTCCAGACTGTCGGAATAGAAGCAAGCAGTGAGACTGGAGGATTTTGTTTCGAGACCGCACACCCGACTTCCGGAAGTGCGGGTGGTTTGTGCCTCATGGTGAGAGCTGCACGGATTTACAGCTGATTAGCCCAGCCGTAGTCTTCGTCAGCGACATGTCTTGTCCAAAGCACCACCATGGAAATTCGAAATGGAACTCGAATGCTGTGCCTGGCCAACCAGCTCTTGTCTCGTCTGGGCGGCGGAAGGATTTTTGGCCACCCTCAGAAGACAGACAAAATACCGAATTGCCTGGGGCAGTTCAAGGTGATATCCGTCCCCTTTTAAAGGGTTGGCCTTGTCTCATTGGTAGCATGTCGAGCGGCGAGGCGTGCTGGAGGGTGGTAGCAACGGGAGTCGCTTGGGACAACAACGGCACAACGCGTGTGATGCATGAGGTTGTCTTTTGTTGTCCTAATTCCTTCCCTCGGCGAGCCCTGAGGCTGATACTTGCTCAGTGAGTTGTGGAGAATACCGGCGGGCAATAACCCGTACTGTGAGTAACGAGTTGACAACCACAGGGTGGACTTGGTGAGAACGGATATTTTCCATCCGCCATTTCGTGTATGTACAAGATGATTTGAGCCTGTGGGACGAGTGCCGTAATGAGGGCTTTCCCTCACTGATTAAAGTTCCGACTGGACCAGTCTTTGATTTGAGGTACTCACTGCAGGAAATATAGGTACTGTACGTACAGATACCGATATGTGCAAAAATATGTCCATTTCTTCATTTATGGCTTGTGGGTTTCACACAAATAAAAAAAGGAAAAAAGAAACCGGTCTCGTCTATTTCAGATAAAGAAAATATCGGATGCACGACGAGACATGGAGTGCGTGGTTGAGGTATCCGTGATCCTCGAATGATGTCAGGGAGGCAATGTCGGAAACATTCCTGCGGATCTCCTTCCCTTCAAGAAGGCCTCACAACGGCACCCCATCTGGAGGAGGCAGTGGCAGCAGTGGTCTGGCATTGCATTCCAGCTTCAATAAAAAGATCCGTGTTTATTGCTGCTCTTTTTTCTCTTCGATTTGGACTTTGGCCCCCAGCTTGATTTACGGTCAGCAACAAAGACAGGCACCCGCTGTCGGTAATGTGTCCCTCTCAGCCGGCGACGCCCTTCAACCGCCTGGAAACACTTTTTATTTGAGGGGACTGAGGGGAAGGGGTCTGGGTGCTCAACAAGGGGGGTGGGAATGTTTGATGCCGTGAATTGGGTCCTTGGTGCGATTAATCTGCCGTTCACTTCAAAGTGAAAACTGCTATCAAGACAAAGATTCTTTCTTGTAGCTTTTCTCGTAGCCAGGTCCAGCCAAATGGGCCATTATTGCGTTTGACGAAAGCAAAAGAACAAGGGGAAGGATGGTTGTGGCCCATCTCGAACATCATCATACATGTAGTCAGCTGCGTTCCAGGCGTTTTCGCGGGCAGGAAAGTGGTTCCGTCCTGATTTCCTCAGGCTTTCACAAGCCTTCCATTCAGTCCCAACTCTCCCCCTCGCAAAGGTCCCATCTGATTCCAGCTTACCTCGTCAGGAAGGAGCGAGTAAGAATAGAGTAAGAAAACCGGGACGCCACACTGTAAAGCGGGGTTCCGCCTGAATTTCGGACGGCTCAGTGCTGAAAGGCTGGCCCTAGCACGGTTCAACACCACTCACCGCGTCAGGCTTTTAGCGGGTTACAGCGCTGAACCAGGCTGGACAGTGGACGGCTCCAACCCGCTGTGCTAGGGCTGGTGTGTCAAGACAGCCACGTTTTGTGCACTGTGTAATGGTACTCTTGATCCTCGTTCTCTCCGGCTGTCTCCATGTCCAGAAACATCAAGGTTCGACAATAAACTGGGTCCTGAATGAGCTAGCGGACTCGCTGGACTTGGAGGCGAAGTGGGAAGTCACCAACCAGCCCGTCGAGAAATCATTCTGTCAGTCTTGGTCAAATCTGAGATCCAGTGTGATGTGGAAGATTCCTGATTCCTTTGCTGCTTTTCCCCCAGACCAAAATTCTATTACCAAATTCTTTCAGTCTCGCCAGAGATTCCAACACAAATCATCGCGTCAAAACACGAGTATGCACATTCGGAAGGCCTCGAATTTCAGCGAGGACCAGTTGAACTCCCGGGTTCACGCCAGTTTTTGATCGCTCGGCGAAACATTTCTAGGGCAATCAATCGCTCAATCCGGCCGTCAGAGTCTCCATTCTACCAACAGTCCTCGAGGTCATTCACCCACTCGTGCTCCCTCACTTCTTCAGTCACATTTCTCCAATAATTACCGACCGTTAGTTCGACCCTTTTGCGTTCTTCCAAGTTGGACTCCTTCCCAGCAACCCGAAACGACGAGATGAAATTCAATGATTCCTCTTCTTTAAGAATACATACCCATTGACAGCAAAAGGCCGTTGCCAGCCAGAGCTTGAAAGGGTCCGTCCTTGTCGATTTTTTTTAAAAAAAAAGAGAGGTCTTTGAAATCTCCCCTCTTCGGATCTCTCGTGCGGTTTCGTTGTGTGCCGCGCCCCCAGCAGCAGGCCCAGCACTGAGCACCCAATCCAGTCACCAGTCAGGATCGCTGGTGCCGAAGTTTAACAACCGACAGCCTCCTCAGGCCCACCTCCGCTGCGTCGTTTGGGGCGTCCAGTCTGTGTCTGGCCGGCCCTACATGCACAGTCAGTACCGGTATAACCACAGCATTCTCGCTCCTCCCCCTTTCCAACCAAGTCATTTATCGCTTGCTCTTCTTCCGTCGAAGACCGACTGCCTTCTCGCACACGCAGTCACAGTCGTCACTTCGACAACTCTGCACTGCTGAGCGAAGGGCAACAAACCCATAATGTCGACCCCGACCACAGCAACAGCAACGCTGCCTCACTCGCACTACTCCCACGGCCACCACTACCCTTATTCACACCATCAAATCCAACCCTTCCCACAATCAAATACCGCTTCGTACCGTTCGACAAACCCGATACTCCCGCCGGCGTCCCGACTGCCATTTCCCGCTTCTCTGTCGAGCCATCCGGCTTCGAATGGAATAAGTCTCGTTGCCCCGTCCGCCAACTCTCGACCACTGCAACAAGACCTTGAATTGGCACCGCTGGCAATTCGCCCCGACAACTACACAATCTCGGCATCATCCAACACAACCACAATGGCGGCAGCGGTCGCCCACGGCCGTGCTCTTCCCGAGCCACAACAGTCACGGAAACGGAGACGATCGAGGGGTCCCGACTGGAGCGAATTCTACAGGAATGGCCTCCCCAAGGAGGTGATTGTAATTGACGATACCCCCGAGCCCGAGACACCGGGTAGCGCGGCCGCCTCTGTCGCCCACGTCTCGAATGGCCACAGCAACGGATCCGTAAATGGTGCAAATGACTTGAGCCGTCACGTAGCCAAGAAGCGGAGGAGAAACGACGAGCACCCGCAGTACGATCCTGTCTATCACAACAATGTTGTTGGATCGCACACAAGCACACCTCGTCGCCTCATCTCACCCAGTAAGTCGACTGCTTCGAGCGACCGCACAAATTCGGCCATCCACACCACTGCAGCCACATCTCTCGGATCGCTGTCCTCTTCCAATGGCCAATACGACTACGATGCGCAGCCGGGCCAGAAGCGGAAGAGGACCCGACAGCAGATCGCGATTGAGGCGAGACGGCGAGAAACTGGCGCCTTGACAGACAATTATACCAGCTATCGACCGCTTCCTGGTCCACCCAAAAAGGCGGCCGAGGTGCACGTCAAGGTCATTGCAGATGTAGGCGTCTTGTCTTGTCATTCACCTTTTAGACGCATGCTAACTGGCATCCACAGCACCCACACAATAGAAATGTCCGGGTCGACGATGACGACGGCCACTATATTGTCGTTCCTGATAATGACCTCACCGACCGATGTAAGTGCTTATCTGCCCTTGGGTACTCCGCAGGCAGGCGTAATACTAATTCTTGTCGATAGATCAAATGATCAAGCTCCTCGGTCAGGGCACCTTTGGTAAGGTGGTGCAGGCCAAAGACAAGAAGCGTAACAAATACGTGGCCATCAAGATCATTCGGTCGGTGCAAAAGTACCGCGATGCGAGCAAGATCGAGCTCAGGGTGCTCGCCACGCTCAAGGCCAACGACGAAGAGAACAGAAACCGCTGCATCCATCTACGAGACTGCTTCGATTTCAGAGGGCATATCTGCATTGTGATGGACCTCCTCGGCCAGAGCGTTTTTGATTTTCTGAAGAGCAACAACTTTGTGCCCTTTCCCAACAGCCAGATCCAGAATTTCGCTCGGCAACTATTTACCAGCGTTGCTTGTATGTGTCCACATCCCTCCTGTCGAATCACCCTCTGCTCATACTAACTGCTGGATTAGTTCTCCATGATCTGCACTTGATCCACACTGATCTTAAGCCAGAAAATATTCTGTTGTGCAAGAACGACTACCAGACGTTTACGTATAACCGCAAGATCCCGTCATCTTCCCATTCCGTCACACGACAGGCAAACCAGAGAAGGGTTCTCCTCGACACCGAGATTCGCCTCATCGATTTTGGCTCGGCGACGTTCCAAGATGAGTATCACTCGTCTGTGGTATCCACGCGTCACTATCGGGCTCCAGAGATCATTCTTGGTCTGGGATGGTCCTATCCGTGCGATATCTGGAGCATAGGCTGTATCTTGGTCGAGTTTTTTACCGGCGATGCTCTCTTCCAGACGCACGATAATCTCGAGCATCTGGCAATGATGGAAGCCGTCGTCGCCGCGAGGATCGATAGCCAACTCGTTCAGCAGGTCAACAGAATGACAAGAAATGGAGGAAACCCGGCATCAAAGTGAGTCTCTCGACATGCCCGGGAAAACTCAATTGCTAACATCGTCTCAAGGTACTTTAAGCGTTTAAAGCTGGAATATCCAGGACCGGAGACTACCCGTGCTTCCAAGAGATATGTCAAGGCGATGAAGAGATTAGATGTAAGTCGAGTTCCGTTTCTTGGTTGAGAAGAAGCTGCTAACACAATACAGGAAATAATACCAAAAACCAACAAGTTCTTGACTCTCTTCCTAGACCTTCTAACCAAGATTTTTGTCTATGACCCCAACAAACGAATTACCGCCAAGGACGCTCTCGATCATCCCTGGTTCAAGGAAGCAGCCCATCCTGACGACGGCACCGAGGCGGCACGGATTCGCGTCGAGAAGATAAGGACGGAAATGGAGCAACAGAGGAACCCTCGCTTACCCGCCATGCAGCACCAGCACGCCTAGGGAAAAAAGTACACGACGGGATATCTAACAGTGGTATCGATGCGATGATTTCTCACATAAAGTAGCATCGTCTGTCGACCATCTATATACATAGCTTATATGGTGCAGGCGAGCTCATCACGAAGACATGTCGGCGCACCTCCAGAATTGTTGGTCTTATGTTATCATTTTGTACAAGAAGGGTTTATTGGTTCTGGGACTTTTAAGTTTACATTCGACGTAATTCATTGGCGAAAGGGCTGGGAGGTGGCATGGAAGATGAGGAGGCCGTCGGTTTATGGTCTTTTGGTTGTCGTCTCTGGGTCTCTCTCAAATAGGGAAGCCTCGTTTTAACTTGATCGGTGTTTGCTTTTTCACTACCTGAACTTTTCCTGGCTCGACGACTGGCAAACCTGGCATGTCATGACATCATACCAAAGAATCTTTCTTTCATTCTCGCCCATCTTGCTTCGAATCTGGCACCTTCGTTAATGTGTCTCCGAGGGCATACAGTGCTGCCGATTAGGAGACACGGGCATATTGATATCGTAATGGAGATTCACAAGGAGTTGTTGATTCCACCTTTCGCTACCTGTCACCCGCGGGGAAGGATAGAGGGCGGTTTGGGCTGGGCTTGGGGGAAGGAAACCAGAAAATGCGGCGCCGCGGCGGGATGGAGCAAGTAATTGTCCACCAATCTACCTAGGTACTTACCTACACGGGCACTTGCCTATCCATTTGCCTTTTGAAGGCTTGGTTCGGAAAGCAAGTTCTCTGGTTGTAATGGAAGATGAAGAGGTTCAAAGCCAAGGGGCGGTGGTACTGGTGTTGATGTTGCTGCTTGTGCTTGTGCTCGTGATGTCTAAACTGGAACTTGCCTACCATGACCACCAACACTTGTGGTTGATAGCTGAGACGCCTGAGATGACGGAGATGCAGGACCTCGAGGAGCTGTCACTATCGCCTGGAGTTGATGCTCTTACTTTTACTGTCCTGGGTTGAGGCAAAGGTATGCCTTGTAAAGACTCTGTGCTTGAGGATGGGCCAGTATCCCAGTCAAGGCCTATGTCCTAGGCGCCTAATATTCAGGCACCACTACTCTCGTATACAGGCACCAGTCCAATTTCACATTCTCAAGGCATTTATTCCAACAAGAGTAGTGCCTGTATGTTAGGCGCCATATCCTAGACCACCGGGGTCAAGTAAGGGTGAAAATGGACATTGTATGTGGTCATTTCTTTGTCTCCTGTCATTTGTTTTGGTGTTTTGGTATACCCCTGAGAATGTATCGGTCACAAACCTCGACTAGGTACTCTTCTAGTCGACCAGTCACATATCGGTTTCAAGGGAAGAACACGGGAAAATTGTTTCTTTTGTTTCCTAGGAAAGAGCTCAATTGTATTGTCTGAGAACCGAAAGGCCTTGGCCTCGTCTTCTACGGTGAAGCCATATATAGGGCGGTTGATCCATTGCATATGGTAGGTAACTTGAGACGTGCGAAACAAGACCAAACAGACAGACGAAGTCACTGGGCCATGGATGTTCAGACATTAGGTTTTCCAATACTGGAAGTGAGACGGAGGGAAACATGGCTGTGCTTCTTCTTTCTTGAAGATGGGCGAGGACACAACATCGAATCTTTTAAGGCGAAAGGCTCCTCTTGTTTTCGTTGTTGTCAGCTTGTCCCGAACTCTCGCTCTGAAAGAAAAGAAACATCCGAAATCAGAAACCATCTTTGGATCTCAACATAAGGCACTCTCGTCAAACCAAGAAGGCACCATGTCGAGCAATCGTCAACCTCCACCGCCGTCTGGGGGCGGCAAGAATACCCAGACTCGGCCTCGAAACCGAACTCAACCAACCATGGAGGTCAACATCAACAACAGTAAGCCTCCTACCGACCATGGACATACCCAAGATCAACCCAACATAATGCATCATGTCCATAACGACCTAAATCCAGATCTGTATCAAGATCCAGACCCCCTACAACCCCTAACAAACCACCAAATAACCCAGCTAGCCACACTCCTACGACTTCCGCGTTTAAACGACCACAGCAACATAACAACGAACCACCAAGGCTGGCTCCGCGACCAGGCTGAACAAATCGCCAAGAATCTGGATGAGTCGCTGAAAGAGCCGCCCGAAGATAAATTGCTTCGACGGTTGGGTTTGGGCATCTTTTGCCTCCCAGTCGGGACTACCTTGCCGGTACAAAATGATGATGCCAGTTCCAGCGCCGCCAGGACTGGTGCTAGATTGTGCAGTGCCCATCGAGGACTACGGCGAGACGTGGTCGCGAGTTTGTTTGGGCAGTTGAGGGGTCTTTGGGTTGGCGGCTCATGGGAAAGGTTGTGCTGGCAGGCTACAACGACTGCCGCTGTTGCTGTTGCCAGTCCGAGCTGTGGTCTTGAGGTCGATAATCTCAATCTTGGGAATGTTAATCATTTCGGGTCTGCGGAAAACAAGAGGAGGACGGGGGAAGGGGCCAGGCTGGGGAGGAGAAATGTCATTACTACCGGGGGGCTTGAGGAGCAAGCCATCATCGCCCGAGCGGCGGTTGAAGATTTCATAAAGGTCATTATCGAGGTGAGTGCGTTGACTATGCCTGAGAGGGATCTTAGGCAGAGGTTTGGGCCGTGTTTGGATTCCCAGCTGGCGAATGGTTCTACATCCTGGACGGCTGTGAGAGATGGTGCTGAGAGCGAGGGAGAGGAAGAAAAGGAGCAGAGTCGAATGTTTGCTGGGCCTGATGATAAGCGGTTGAGGTATATCGCTTCTGGGTGTGAGGCTTGTGTTCTGGCAACCATCGGTCGGGGCGGTACTGCTGACTTGAAGGACCGTAAGGGGAAGGACAGCAACAGCAACAACCACATCCTGGCGGTATTGCGGGCTGCTTTACTGGCTCGCGCAAAGTCGACAATACAGCAAGGACAGCCTCTCACGGCGGTGGAGGATAAGAAACCGGGGCTACTGCGCCTTGTCGAGGCATGGATTGCGCTTGATGAGAAGGAGCAAGATGTTTCCAAGGCGAGTGATGATTTGGTAAGTGGCTTGATGAGAGCAAACAACCTGGTTGAGAAGCTGACCTTTGTGTCTCAACAGAAGAAAATGCCCTCTGACGGCAGGGTAAAGAATGAGGTCGAAAAAGACGGGCAATCTGATAGTGCTCGTGAACAACGTCGACGAAATTTACGACGGAGGGCCAGAGAAGTGCAATATTTGGGACAACAGGGACAGCCACGGTGGCGTAAGGAGAAACAAGAACAATATTGCCCTGGGGAAGAGGAGCGAGGAGACAATGAACATGGTGGTGGGTCATTATCACTTGCAGCGAGTTCACGGCAGCAGCCCCAGCAACAACCAACCCAAGAATATCGTCGAGAGAGACCACAGAAGCATCGCACTGTGGAAAATCAGGAAGCAGATAATAGTCAGGGGGCTCAAGAAAGTGAGTCAAGTCCCCAAAAACAGCCACAAGAACGTGCACAGCAGCAGCAGCAGCGACAACAAGACCATGGTAATGGAGAAGACAAGTCCGACTCCACGCCTACTACCATTCCTTTTACTGGGGCAGCCCGGACACAGAACGATGAAAGACTCCCAAAAGTAGTGTATGCGCATATCTTGCCATTGAGCACTGCGCCGCACAATCAACAGTTGCATAGACGAACGGGCAAGGAAGATCTAAGGGCAGATTTTCGAGGAGGAGAATAGAACTTGAGAAAACTCACAAAAGCCTGAAGTTGGGCAAGTTTTCGGAATTGACTTTGGTACGGAGTAGAGGACTGACCGTCTGTCTCTACCTTTGGTACTTACGAGGATGAAACTACTTTATATGTAGATTCGATAAGGATGCCAAGTATATACTCTTGCCGCTATATTAGCATAACTAACCGCGACTTGTCCCAAGAAAAATCACGAATTAGGAAAATGCTCTCAGAGAACCAATACAGAATCTATGAATCCCTCACCATCGTCACCAAGTGGATCCAGCTTTGTTGACAAGGTGAACTCACATGGCACGACAGGGGTCTAAAGTGCGTCTGCAAGGACCCCGAACATTACCCAGCCAATCACAAACTTTCCTGCCGTTCCACGGGGCCTGCATGAGGTACGTACCTTATCGATACGGACTGGCAGCCAGCACCTCAAGTGTTGCCCATTCGCGGTCCAAGGCTTGGAGCTTTATCCCGTATCCTTCTTTCACTTCATAACCACCACTTTCAAGCAGACAACAGGCCGCTTCAATAACAAATTCCACCTACACGACATTCTCGCGCACCCGAACGACTTGAGCGAGCTTTAAAAAAAAAGAAGAAAAAACCATAAACGGTACCAGCCTTGACAGGAGCAATACGAACCCCTCGACTTGCCCTCGATCATCACCACTCCACGAACAAAGCATCCTCCCAAGGCGCGCGCGCAACGTGCGCACATCCTCCAGCCAAAATGGCACCAGTCAACACCCAACTAAACAATGTCCAAGGTATGTCACGTTGATCTCTCCCTGTGCCCCCACACCAACTTGCTAACCTCCCTCCAGAAAACGTCAAAAACGTAATACACGACCTCTTCCAAGTAATGACCCAAGTATCGCACTACGACTCGGCCGGGCGCCCCTCACGAGAATCCCTCGCCCAAGACCTCCAAACCCTCGACTCCTCACTACTAGCCGTCTACCGCGCAGCAGAAGCCCTCCCCCCACCGCCGCTAGAATCCGACAACCCAAAAACAACACCCTCTTCATCTTCTGCCACAAACCAATCGGCAGGATACACGGGCATTCCCCTGCCGCTGATCCAGTACGTCGAGGACGGGAGGAACCCGGATATTTACACAAGAGAGTTTGTCGAGCTGGTCAGGAGGATGAATCAGCTGGCCAAGGGCAAGGTCTATGCGTTTAGGAATTTTCGCGATGTGCTGGCGCATGAGATGGATAGTGCGCTTCCGGAACTGGGGGAGGATGTTAGACGGGTTTTGCAGAGTACCGGGGGGTTGCATGATAAAGATTTTGTGCTTAGGTCTGCACAGCAACAAGAGCAAGGAGCAAGTCAGAACACGGTTGTGGGGGGTGGGCTTGGGGGCGCGAGTACGAATCCTAGTATTAGTGGGACCACGCTTGCTGGGGATGGGATGGTTTCGCAGTGATTTGTATGTAGACTGTGGATGTGTGGGTATGGTTATCCGATCTGCTAGCAAGTCAGGCAGTCAAATGTGAGGATGGTGGTGCGTGGGTTCGCCCTCAGCTGCAATGACGGAGAGACACCACGGGTATAGATACCTAGGGCTTGGTCAAGAGTTAATGAATAACATGAACTGGCGTTTGGCTTCCTGGCGTCCAGGACACGATGCCGTTGCTATTATCTAAGACGCTTTCTTTCTCTCTCCTGTTCGGTTCATTATGATACCAATTGGGTCTTGACCGTATTTTATCTTGAAGGAAATATAAGCAGTCGTAAAATATATCATGGGTAAGTAATATCATTAAGTCAAATGAACCAACCCAGGTGAAAAAAAGGAACAAAAGCTCGGAGCACCCTCGAGGGGTGCCCCGCCGAAAAGCCACCAACGGCTTTTACGAAAGAAGTTTCTTTTAAAATAAGTGGTAGGAACGGGGTTCGAACCCACGAGCTCTCGAGAGCTCCGAGACGGCGGCGGCGGGGGGTCGGAGCGAGGGGCAGCTTAACATAACCACTTGGCCAAAGGGCCAATTAGTTGCTAGTCACTGGTCATCCCCTCGCTCTGGAAAGGACACTGGCTTTTTGGGAGTATATACCTAGGTAACTATTGAGCTGGCTTCCACGGGCTGGTTGGCTGAGGCTCTGACCCTCCTCCTATTTATGTACAGATCTGTATCCAGCAACTGCTAGGTAGGTACCCATCAAGTAGTCAAGCAGTCAAATGGTAGTATAGAGTAGAAGTAGTTATTATAATTAGGCAAGTACCAGCTACCAAGCTACCACAAAGAGAAAAAACTTGAATAAAAAGAAAAGAAAAGGGGGTAACGAGGACAGGACAAATGCTTGCCTAACCAACCGCTAATGCAGTAAGTTGATAATAATGCAAGAATGACAATGCAGTGATGCGTGTAACCATCCCGACCAGTCCAGTCCAGTCCAGTCCAAACAAACCGAGCTGGTGGAATAATCGAGAGGCAGATATAGATACAATGTAAAATAACAAACACCATCATCACCAACCAACCGACCGACCGACCGGAAGCACCGTTTCGTATCCCGATCCAATGCCAGGACCATCCGTTTTCTTGTTTTTGTCCGTCCAACCCGCCCATCCGCAAATTCGCCTTTTCCCTCCCCAGCCAGCCAGTCCATCATTAAGTTTTCCGTGAAGCAGGACACAAGCTTTGGTGTTAGTCCAGGATAGCTATCCGACTCCAACAAGGTTGGTAGCAACAAGAATAGCCAGGAGGTAATACAAGATATCGACAGTCGGTATGTAGTCCAACACTCTGCTTGCTGACACCACAATGATACCACCATTATACACCTTGTCGTTCTCGTTTTCCACAGCCATTCAATCGTCCTGCCTATCGAACAAAGGGTTGTGCTTCACGCCCTTGTCCCTGCCTGGTAAGCCATCACTGGTCCTTGAGAGCCAAGAGCGCCTGATTAAGCGGGACAATCCTCAAACTCCTCCCTCGACGAAGTGTATGTCCACCGCCAACACTCGGGCTCGGACTAACAGGGTTACTACCCTTCCCATTCCCACCAAACCCTCCACCCAGGCTCCCAAAGTAGCTGCCCCCCGAATTGGGCGGAGACCACGGCTTACCAGACGCCATGCCCGAAGATGACGATCCGGTATTCATAACAGTGGGACTAAACCGATCGACCCATTTCCGAAAGACACTCTTCATGTCCCTCGGAATCCCCTCAAGCACAACAGTCGAAATCGGCACAAACGGACGGTCCTCCATGCCAGCAGCAAGAATCGAGTACTCGTGCGCAAAGTCGAGGGCATTATGGAAGGCAACGTACTGGTGCTGCGAGCGGGCGCCGACAATGATGTACATTTCGAAAAAGGCATCTAGAATGTAAATGTTGCTGGGCAGCAGGTCTGTCTGCTTGAATGGGAAAATCTCGGATATCTGTGGTTCGGGGTTTGATGCCTCCTCTGTCAGGTTGACCTTGATCTTTTTCTTCAAATTCTTCTAGAATTCGAGAGGACTGGGGAGGTTTCTCTGAGTAGCAGTACTAACCTGTTGCTTGTGACCCTCGCCGGCACCGTTCGCAACAAACAACCGCCCGGCATATCGCTCGTAGTTGGGCTTTAATCGCCAGTGGTCGGCGCTCTGGGCGCGGGATCCTCCGCCAAAGAGGTCCCAGAACTGTGGTGGTTCCAACCCCTCTTCGATCTCGGATAGCTCTCCCATGAGCGCGAGATCCATGCCCACCAAGCGGGCGCAGCTCAGTTCATCGACATCGCTTCCTTTGCCTTTCCACAAGTAACACTTGCCCTGCTGGTTGATCAGGTAGGGGAACCCGCTGCACAGGCTGGCTGGCGCAAAGTCCACCTCGTCAAAGACAACCTGGCCGAGATAACGTCGTCCGCAGAGGATATTTGACGCGAGCGAGTCATATTTGTTGCTCGACCCGCGACGAATTATGACAATACCGCCGAGCGCCTGCATGAACTCTGGCGTCTCCTTACCCTGGGAAAGCTGTACCAGCTTACCGCCAAAGGCGCGAGCCTCCCTGGCAGCAAAGAGGTGCGTGTCCTCGGCCGTAGACTCGGGGACTTCATCGCCCGCCCAGAAGTAAAGCTCCTTGACCTTCTTTCCGGCGCTGTTGATGAATACGTGTGGGCACAGGTACATCTCGCGCTCAAAGAGGACACGCTCGTAGTGGGCCGCGACAGGCGTCTTTTTGCCGCTGTCTGAAATCTGGTATAGCTGGACACTCTGGGTCTGGATCTGAGATCCATGGGGTGGGCGACGCATGAGGATATCGGCTGCATCTGCCGTGTACTTTTGCTTTGGGCGCTCTGGTCCAAAGAACTCGGTGAGGATGCCGGCTACTTCTCGGCCGATCTTGGTAGGCGACTTGGCGGGAGATGGAGGTCTGGTAGATTCCTTTCTCGGAGGTGTCTTGGCCCCCGAGTCCCCTGGCCCTGGAGGTGCCGGCAACGGTCTGGCACCTTTGGGGGGCACCTGTGGCCTTGTCTCAGCTTCGACCTCGGCTTGGAAGGGCACTTGCGGCTTTCTCTCGACTTCGACCTTGGCTTGACTTATCACACTCGGCTTCGGGCTCGGTGGTGCGGCTTGTGCTAGGCTGATACTGACGCCAGACAAAAGAGCAGAGGTGCTCTTGGACGATGTGAAGGGATCCTCCATGGCCGGTGGCTTTGGCGATGATGAGTTGGCCCCTAAATCAGGAAACCGATTTTTTATGGGTGAAGGTGGCAAGGATTTCTCTGGATCAGGCTTTGCTGAGAGCGGTTGCCCTTGCTCGTCTAGAAATTTTGACATCCTCTTCAAGACCAGCTTCTTTGGGGAAGGCGGCTGAGATACAGGGTCGGCAGTTGAGTCGGCCGGCTTTGATGCTTGCTGGGTTTTGGCAGCAAGGGCCGCCAGTTGCTCTTGTACCTTGGTTGGTGAACGCGGCCGGGTCTTGGGCGCCCAAGAGTCGACGGTGGGCTGTGGCGTCGGCTTGATCTCTTCCTCCGACTTTTCTGTCTGCTGGGTTTTAGCAGCAAGAGCGGCGACCTGTTCATGCACTTTGGTCGGTGATCGGGGCCGAGTCTTGGGTGTCGAAGAGTCGACGAGAGTGATGGGCTGGCCCGCTGGCTTGACATCCTCCTCCGACTTTGATGCCTGCTGGGTTTTGGCAGCAAGGGCCGCTACTTGTTTATGCACTTTGGTAGGCGAGCGCGGTCGTGTCTTGAACGCCGAAGAGTCGACGAGGGCGATGGGCTGTCCCGCCGGCTTCACCTCCTCCTCGGGCTTCCACGCCGATGAGTCCACCAAGGCGACAACATCTCGTACCGACTTTCGCCTCTGAATAAGGGGTTTTCTGGAGTCTACAAGGGAGATGACATCCGGCTTCGGCGCTAAAACTGGCTTCGGCGACAAACTTGGCTTCTCTGTCCTGAGAGGGCTCGCCGGCTTGGGCGCAACAGCAGGCTTCTCGGGCTTTGGTGAAGTAACTGCTTCTTTTTGTAATGGCGCTGCTACTGATACATGCTCCCTGACAGTCTCTTCGGGCTTCGGAACAGAGCTGGGAGCCTTCCTCTTAGGACCGCGTGCTCGGCCCTTGGTCATGTGTGTTAACTGAGGGCCGGGAGCAGCTGGAGACTCCTCCGACCGTGTTCCTGAAGACGCCTCCAAAGTCTTTGCCGGGCCTGATGCACCCCGGGGACCCTTGGCCAAGAGACCTGCAAGTGCAGGGTTGAACCGATCGGCCAAACCGCCCCCAATCTTGGCCGAAAGGCGGCCAGGAGCGCTGGCAGGTTTAGAAGCCCCAACTGATGGTACTACGGGAAGTGCGGGCTCCTTATCGACCTTTTCCAACTTGGCACTGAATCTCTGTGCAGCCGAGGGGGCCACGCTGGTCGTGTCCCGTCTAGATATCGTCGAGAAAGCGCTTGACCGGTTCGACTCGGTAAGGCTAGGGCTTTCTAGAGGATAGTCAGAAGCTGATGATTCCGGTCGAGAAGTGGTGCCAGACCGTCCGAGTTCCATCTTCTTTACCAATCCCTCCGGGATAGAACTCTCGCTGACCGAGCTCGGGGCGCGTGTAACTCCCCGCCCTTCTTGCTGTGCCTTCTTGAAGTCTTCCTTCTTCTTAAGAATGGCCTCCTTGAACTCGTCCTTTCGGTCCGATTTATGAGGCCCACCGGTTGCGTTAAGAGCCGCCTTTCCCCGGAGGATGTTGCTCTTGAGCTCGTCTGGTGCCTTGTAGTTCTGCGTCTTTGTTCTGCGGAGATTACCAAATACATTCTTGAGCTCATCTGGCGGCCCTGATGCACTGGTGCTTGGAGGTGGCACCCTGGGCTTGAGGTTCGCACGGAAGTCCTTGGTGGCTGGTGTCTCGGTTTTCGTCTTTGGAGCACTTGCAGATTCGCTCCCTGATGCGCCGCTTCCGCTGTCGGGATCTTCGCTGCCCCGTCTTGACGGCGGTCTTAATTCACTTCGAAGGTCGGGCGTCGGCAGCTTGTCACTGGTTAGCGCAACCGGGTACACGCCTGGACCAGTCGGTTTGACGTTGGTACCCATTGGCGAGTGCCTCATAAGTCCGCCCGTCTTGACCTCGTGCTTCCTAAGAACCGAGGGTGTACGATCCGTCTCAGTAGTCGTAGTTGACTTCTGGGCCTTGGCTTTGTTCAGCTCCACCATCCATGCAGGCTGGTTCGAGGCGGCGGGTGTGACCTGCTTTGGCTTTGGCGACTCGGGCTTGTTGAGAGCAGCCTCAAGCCAGCTGGATGACTTGGTGGGACTCCATCTCCGAGGATCCATCGTCTTGGATGGGCTCGATGGTGGAGTCTTGTGTTCTTCGGGCTCAGGTTCCGGCGCCTTTGCAGTGGGTGTGGTTTGTCCCTCCTTCTTTTCGTGGCTAGATGTTGGTCTCGGCGATGAGAATGATTCGTCTCGGAGCATGCTAGCCGGACGCGAGGCGGTCTTTGGTGTGGTGCGGTGGGAGAAGTCGATAGTGTTCCTGGACACCGAAGAGGAAGAGTCTGCGCGCTGCAATCCTCCAGGCGAGGTGACACTCCAACGCTTGACACTGTCCGAGCGCTTCAACATGGCGCTTTGTACGAACCCGCCCATGCCTTTTGTCGGCGAAACTGGCCGGGTAGGAGACGAACGGCCAGTGGGTTGACGCTGAAGTTCGGGCATTTCGCTGTCTTCGGTCGACTCCTTGGTCGGAGGATCGAGACGAGGAGTAGCTGTCAACGGCAGCGCAGGTCCAAGTTTGAGTGCCGGGGATGGGGACTCTGATGGAGGGGGCGGTGTCTCCTTGGTAGGCTCCGCTGATGACTCTCGCGACATGCCGGGTAGTTGGGTACGCAGCGAGGACATGTCCAGGGTATCCGAATCTTCGACCTGGTTTCGTCTGAAGGCGGCTGAGCCCTGGCCGCGATCTGAAGTTTGTCTGAACCACGAAGGGTCTTTGCCGGCCAGGGATTGCGCAATTTGGTCTCGTGTCAGGTCCGGTTCGGCGACCGATCTCGGCTCAGGGGGCATGGAGGTTCGAGATGATGCGGCATTCTCGGCCGCCACTACAGAAAGCGGGCGAGGACGTTCTGTGGTCTGCGATCTCGGTCTGCGTTGCCATGGGAGGGGTGAACGGGCGGACGGTACGGCGCTCGACGCCGAGGTCAGACTAGTCCGCTTGACATCCGAGTCAAACGGGCTGTCGTTCTCTTTCGTCGGCGAAATGGAGGCTTCAGACGCACCATCCATTGTGAACATGTCGGCGGCTGGGTTTACGCGTGATTTCGGACTCCCAGTTCCAATTCTATCCAGGGAAGGAGAGGACAAGCCGATTCCATCCGCAGCTGGCGCAAGGCTTAGGCGCTTCGAGGTCGGGGACGGTGTGTTTACAGGTGACGATTTCTGTGGAGATATTGATCTTGCGCGTTCTGGACAAGGAGACAAACTCGGATTAGTTTTCTATTATTTGCTTGAATTGTTTGGGCATGTTTTGGAGTGATGCATGGCAGAGTGGCAGTGCGAACTCCAGTGTCAATATTGATATTGATTCTGCCCCTCACTTCCCGCAACGATAATCGCATCTCAACAACAACAATTTTTTTGGGTTTTGTTTTCATGCCTCTTCCCGACGAAAATGGGATGCGACACCAAGACACGCCGACACGAAGCATTGGGATCAAAAAGAGAGGAGGGGTACGCGCAGTGACTGGAGGGGCTTTTGGGAGCGGAAAAAAAGCCAAAGATGGGAGAAACCAATGGTAATTGGCGTGTAACGTACCTGCACGTCGAGCCTGGCGTTCCTTTTTCTCTTGCAGGATCTTTTGCTCTAGTTCTCGCGAGCGTGCTTCGTCCTCTTCTTCACGTCTTCCCTTCAACAACTCGACTGAGCGCAAAAAGTCGGATACCTCGTCCGACATGGTAAGAATAGAGTCGAATGGGATTCAATGCGGTTGCCGGGAGACCTCTTTGCTCAACATACGATGGGCATGACACGCGACTCGACAATGGCAAGTTTCTCGGGCTCTCGAGCTTTTGGCTGCTAAATTCTTTGGAAACCTCTCACACCAGGCCGGCTGACTCCAAGTTTGATAGTCTTGAGCCGGTTCGGGTCGGGGATACCGCTGCGGACGGAGGGGGTAGAGAATTGAGGGAGGAGGGTCGTGCGTCGGCGTTGTTTGGTTGCCTTCAAATCGGCGCCAGTGTTGTGTGTGGGACCTGCACTTGGGATGAGCGGGGCGCTAGCTCCATCGCTCAGTGGACTCCCGATGGTACGGTCACAGGTTGATTACAGGCTGTTCAGTGCTCACAGACCACTCACAGCGCTGAGACAATCTGCTTTTTACCGCACAGTCTCCCGTGAGAGCAACTTGGCAAGGCTGGAACACCCAGGGGTTCATACCGAGATTCCAAAAATATTCCGTGCGACAAGGAATCACGCCCTGTCTTCTCGTATCAGGTTTGAAATTAATTTGCATGCGCTTGCTACCAACGACGTCTTCATGTCACGACAGTTTGCTGTTTTTTTCTCGCGCGTACAGCAAGACACGCGATTGTTTGCAACAACTTCAAAGAAGGCGCGCTCTCGTGTTTGGATTTGGAGGATTGAAATCGGAAAATGCGTGAGCTTGACCAAGGAAGTTTCAAGCTCAACCCTTGTTCGGGATTTCTTGTTTGGTTGGCTTGGCTTCGGCTCATCAGGTGAGAGTGCCGGTTTCTTCGCCGTTGAGAATGTCACCCAAGGTTTTCTCAAGAATGTTCTTCCCTGTCCCTATAAATTGGATATCAAAGAACCAGACCACCAGGAAATTAATACAGAAAGAGGCGAGCTTTTGCGTCCTCGACAACCCACGCCAGGCCTTCCTTGAGGTTTTCGCCTGTCATGGCACTACACGGAAGAATCTTCCATCGATGCGTTCTGATTTCTTCGAGGCGCAGAGCCTGGTGGACGGGGGGGAAATCAGCTTCGCTTCCTTTGAAACAGGTATTTCGATATGTGAATGCTCTTCCTACTGACCTTTAGGATTTCCTCGCCGGTCATGCACCCGTTCACGTCCGTCTTATTGGCAAAGACAAGCAAGCTGGCTCCCGAGAGGCGCTGTTCCGGTCACTGGTATCAGCGACAAACCGTCAGCTCAACGATAGACGGGGAACAATACCTCTTCTTGCAGAAGCCCGTGGAGTTCATCTCTGCAGTCCTCGATTCGCAGCCTGTCAGTGGCATCGACAACCCAGATCAAGGCATCTGTCTTTTCGAAATAGTTCCTCCAGTATGACCGCAGCGTCTTTTGCCCGCCAACATCCCCTGGAAGATGATTAGACATCAGAAACGGGGAGAGTGTCGTAATGGAACTCACATATGTTGAGCTTATATCTGTCAAATGTGTTAAAACGTATGAAGTGATATGACTTTGTTAAGTGCAGTTACCCTTCATAGTCGATGGTCTTGATGATGAAGCCCAAGGTCGGGCTCACGGTGCTTACATCTTCGCCAATTATCTTCTTGACAATGGTGGTCTTGCCCGCATTATCGAGGCCACTGTGGTTTTGAGGCTCGTCAGTATCAGTCTTTCTGAGGGGGTGTCACCAGGCTGGACCCACATACAGCATCAGGACGCGGAGCTCCTTGTCCTTGAGTCTTGCTTTGCGAAGGATAGACAACATTTTGAACGGTAAACCTGTACCGGCTTGGACTGAGGGGAATGATCTCTAAATGTCGTGATTTTTTTGGCGCGGTTTATGAGTTCATAGTTTGCATATGTATCTGGCTCGAATAGTTATGCTCAAGCAGTGACTGCCGTCATTGGTGGAGTGGCTCACAGCTTCACAAGACGCAGGCCCACTTTGAATGCTCTCAATTTGATTGGCCACCATGATTGACACGTGATTACCTTTCAACTTCACCTCACCAGGTGCCTTCTTCAATCTCGACATTCAAACATTGTTTTTGGGAAGCTATGCCTTTCTTCTTGGTGGCTCCTTCGAGATGTTGCTACCACATCTAATTTTCCAACTTGCGAATCCATTTCTGCTTGAGATGCGTGCAAGAGCGGCCACAGTATCGATTCCCCGAAGGTCCAGTTTCGCAACCAGAGGATGATATTCGAAATGTCCATCATGTCCTTCCTCTTCACTTCGCCTGTTGTGTACGGTGTTCCGAATACCTTTCGTGGTACGCAGAAGATCATATAGTCATAAAACAATACAGACTCGGTATACACTTGACGATTGTGTTCAGTCTCCGAGCAATCGCTCGAGTCTCTTGGTGCTCTGCATCACCACTAATGCTTGCAAACAGATGTTTGCCAGAGATGAAGCCCCTGTGTTTTGGGTGTAAAGTGACATTCTCTATTGCGAACACTGCTCGCAGAGTCATGAAAATGGAGGAAGTGTATGATCAATCTTGACTTCCATCTGATCTGAATGGATGCTTTCTCGTACCGTATTGAATTGCACTGTCCTCAGACTCCCGGGTCCTCACAACTGCGCTCCTTCCCTCAATCGCAAAGCTTACCTTCCTTCAATCCCCAAGGTTTCCCTTCCCTCTCTTCTCCCGGCTTAAATTACCCACCAAATTTCTTCTTGCTCGCACCTCTCTTCCTCCTTCAACCAACAGTTCACAGAAACCACCAACCGACCCAGACCCAATAACATTTCCTGAACTGCAAAAGAGACAGACAGACCTGCTATAAGCACCGGTCAAATGGACGGTAAGTCAACCCTTCCATCTATCCAAGTTCAATTGAGCAGGCACTAACCGGGTACCGCTCGACCACAGAAATGGCCGACAAGGACTCCCGAGGTTGGACCGACTCGAGCCAGCCGTCAGTGGAAGTTCCAAAGAAGGCACACGACCTCGACCTCGACTCCCAAGAGGCCCAGGACCGATTTCTGGCAGCGGCTGCTCAATTCACTGGACTTCCAAAAAAGTCTCTTGTCACTTCTGAGAAGCAACATCCCAACTTCAAGGCACCGACAGCGACGGCTTCAAGAAGAACGTACAGCGAAGTGGTTCGGTCATCGCGTGCGCCGTCCTCTGCCGATCGGAAAGATGGTGTCATGGATAATACCATTCAGGGCACCAGGCCCCTCGGCGAGATCTCCCACAACTCCCGTCCGCCTCAGCACAACACCAGACCTATGGGGCAAAAGCAACCCCATCTCTGGGAATCATTCGTCCCACCCCAGTCTGCCCAGCGCTGTGACTCCAGAGCATCGCGTCCCAACATGCTGACAGCGACCGCTCTTGCTGCCACAAACGATGCTACCATTGCTACCAACCAGGAGGAGGTGGCATTTTCCCCACACCTCAACACTCTCCAGCTACCTCGCCGGGGCCGTGGAGACCGTGACCAAGACGGTTCCTCACCTCGCGGCCTGAGTGACACCTCGTCCATCAGATGCAATAGTGGATATGTCGACCCCGATCCCGACGGCTCCGGCGGAAACCCCCGAAGTGACATTCGAAATGCCATCGCCCCAGTGCACCAGTTTCAGGACTATGGTGATCGATGGGTTAAGGTCAATTGGGATGGAGGCCGCCGCGATCATTGTGAAGACAATACCATCTTCTGCTCCGATACCTACATCGGCAGATTCATTGTTCACTGGATGCAGGACGCCGCTAGCAACATCCAAGTGAATCTTGACATGCCCAATCACTGGAATAGTGATATCGAGACGGAGACCGGCCGTCTCCTGATGCCCATCGAGCAACCTGAGACCACCGTGGATCCCACAACCGCCAACAACGATGCCGGATGGAACTTTCGTCGAGAAAAGATGACTTCGAAAATGATGATGGCCAAGCGTATGTCAGACGATGGTCGCAAAGCCAAGCACCAATCTTCTCGGCGTAACCCTAATGGCAAGCCGAACTGGAAAGACTACATCAGAGCGCCGCCGGCTACGAAAGATCCTGCACCTACACCTACACCTCCCACATATCACAGCTCCAAGATCATCAAAGTGATTCCCCATGCTGAATCGTCCGCCCCTCCTTCTGGGATGGGATCTGTGATTGGTGCGGACGTCACGACGGCCACTACCCCGCCGATCGAAGGAAAGGGAAAATATGCTCTCGGCCCGCGAAGCAACTTCTCGCCGGCTGTCCCGTGCTACCTGCGCCCAGCCTTGAAAAACGACATGAATGCCGTGACAGAGATATACAACTACGAGGTGACCCAAGGCAAGCAGGCCTTGGACTCGTCGCCTCTCACTGCGAATGATTTCACGAAGATTCTGGAGACTACACAGACTCTGGGCATGCCTTTCATCGTTGCCGTCCGGGGTTCAGCTCGGACCATCCGAGCAGAGAAGGGGAACTTTGAGCTCTCTCCTTTCCTTCAGCGCAGCCCGTACCTTGCGGATCCGGAAGATGCTAGACAAAATGGTGTCATTCTTGGGTTCGCGTACCTGTCTGTCTGGGAACCGGGTCTTGCAGGCGATGGCAATGGGAGCAGCAGAGCTTCAGCGAGGGTGAATGTCTTTGTTGACCCAAAGTTCAGAAGAAAGAAGGTTGGCTTGTCTCTGCTGGACAAACTTCTCTCGACAGTCTCTCGGCGTTATACTTCACTGCAGTCGTATGATTTCGTGGATCTATCCAACAGTCTCGTCTACAAGCACCCACTGGGCCACGAGCGCCAGTACTTTCGTCTCTACCTGACTTACTTTGTCAGACACGCCCATAACCTCTTCAGCGACGATCCGGAGTTTGATAAGGAGCAGGACTCGTACAGAGATGATCTGGTTTGGGTCAAGAAGCTTCTCGAGAAGATATTTGGGTTTGAGGAGAAGTTTTGCTTCGAGACGTCTCACCGTTCGAGCAACTATATCAAGAGCCGTCCGATCTACTGGCTAGACTCGGTGGTGTTTGAGCACACCTGCCATTTGGATGCTCGATTCACCAATGAGTACTGAGCGCTTATGGACTTGTGATGGACTTGTAGGGAATAAGAGTATGAAGATGAGGTGCAATTGCGGACCTGCGGAGAATTTTGGAGGTTTTTATATGCTTTGATTAGTCAACTGCCTGCCTTGGTGATTGCCATATAGGCCATTGATCGTTAGCTAGAAGAGTTCTGATAGTACCTTGTTGGTGCTTATTTAGCACATCGATTGTTAGCCATAAGGTCTGATCCATGTAGGCCATTGATTGTTAGCTAGATGAGTTCTAAACCCTACCTTGTTGGTCCTTATATAGCACGTCGATTGTTAGCTATAAGAGCTCCAATGCCATTATAGTGTTGATATGACTTTTACATTCGCCCTTGCCCAGTGATTTTGCTCCTTGCAAATCATGACAATGGTCTTAGAGCCAGTCAAAGCATTTATTGAAGCCAGTCAAGGCATTTATTCCAGCCAGTTAGGGCATTTATTCCTATTCAGTCAAGGCATTTATTCCAGCTAGTCGAGGTATTCATTCGGTCCAGTTAAAGCATTTATTCTATCTAGTCAAGGTATTTATTCTAGCTAGTTAGAGTATCTATTCTACAAGAGTAGTTTCTGTATACCAGAGGACCGGTGCCTGTATATTAGGCGTCTTGATTATAGGTGGCAATGACTTTGTCAAGCCATTGTGATGTCTATGTTTACTTTCCCAATTTATTGTGACGGTCATATGGGCACCTCAATGGTAGATTTGACTGTTCCGGGTATGTCTAGTTGCGGCATTGGAACACACGACAATGAAACACTTGAACTCACGTCAATCAATGTATCAATCTGTGTATACCAAAAGGGAAAGTTACCAAGTTAATTTAAGGTACATTCCTTCGGATGGCCAACAAGCACCTCGGTATCCAGAATGGGATTGATGATTTTCTCGCTGTCAATGCCGGTTACCAGTGCCGAGAAGTGAAGTATGCTTTAAATCGTGGAAAGGCTGAAAAATGAGGCGGGATCGACGCCCATGTGGTGTGGGTGCGGGAGGGGCGTAATAATCATTTCACTTATCACTTATCACTTATCACGATCGTATCACATTTTGACGGTCAAGAATGGCATTCTCTCATGATTTCCTTTCCGGCATATCAAGATTACGGTTTGGGTAGTGTGGGTTGGAGATAAAGAGCTAATTTCCAGGCCGCTTGTGCAGATGAGGACCGTGGATAAATAACCGTGCAGGAGTAGGGCATTTTGCCATGTTTGTTTGCTGTACTTTCCACTGCATGTCGATGAGGCTTTTGTATGTAGGTTCCATATTGGTTGGGTGGTATTTGCGCATTTTGATTCTCGTGTTGTTGAATGATATCGGTATGTACAAAACCTGGTATGTTAGTGTAGATGCTGCTAGTATGCCGAGGTTGGGAAAGATTATCATGATATTCTTGGGTATTATCTGGGCGGGCAAGTATAACACAAGTATCCTTGGGACAAGTTGACGATCCTTTTATCTTGATTGGTGGCTTCCGTGAGCTGGTTGAACATCGTGTGGTACCGAAAGGGGATGAACTGTCGATCTTGAAGCCTTAGGCTTTTGGGACGACGGACCTGAAAAACGAGGCTGAATCTGTGGTATGGTTTCATTCATTGAGGATGAGGTCTAGCAAGATTGGGCGATCGGGATGATAGTAGATCTTGGTTTGAAGCCCTTGATTCGGGGTTTTTCATGCTTGGGTAGGTCTAAATTGGTAGCATCTGTATGGATGGATGGATGGATAGGTCATCTGGAAGTCTGGCAGGAAGGCTTTGGTGGCGATGGGTTTTGAGCCAATTGTCTAAGAATCCTACAAGTGGGCTAATTAGTTGTCCAATCTGGTGACTTGAAGCCATCCGTCCAGGGTATGGTATCCGTCTGGGTGATGATATCTTCGCTTGATTGTCGTGGAGGCTCAGATCGAGACGGGCAAGTTTTGAACGATACGATCGGGCAAGTACCTTACAGGTCAATAGAAGCCTGGCAGTGGTTGGTCAGTTTGGTAATGGTTAATTGGCCAACAATGCGGTGCTGCTGAGTCGACGTTGACAAGGACCAGGATGGATAACATTGAAGAAACCCTGGAATTGACAGGATGCAAATGTACACTGCATTCGGTTGCCTTGGGATTCTCGTCGGTTTGGAGTTGCCACCATGGAGGGAGTCGTCGACGATGTCTGAATACCAGACTCGTTTCTGGGGCAAGCTGGGGCGAGCAAGTTAGCTGAAAGACAAGATGTACGGTGAACGGAATGTGGAGGGTACCTCTCGGTGGTAGTAGATCCTAACCTGGATCGTCACGAGCCGGATAATCACTTACACTAATCCATCTCTTCACGTGCGGGACTGGGGTGAGATGTGCTGGATGGATTTGACTAGCTTCACATGGCCCGGTAGGTCCAGAAGAGGACGGTGTGTGTCTTGGAAGGATGAAGATCTCATGTTCCTTGTTGTGTAGAGTTTCTGAGGCTACCGTTCGTGTCGCATTGAACGGCACCGGTAATCAGAAGTTGGCCATGTCCACAGTTCTGATGTAGATGCCGGTAGCTGTTGGGGGGCGTGGCATCATGTTCGATACAATACGACGAGGAGTATCGCCTGGCTGGCTGGCCGGCGGGTTGGGCTGGCTCAAGAGAGCATGAAGATAAGCACTGAAGATGAGGCATACCATAGAGGCTACTCCTATTCTTTGTTTGAGCATTCTCAAGTAAATCTTGTGTGAGATGATCAACATTGGAAACCCGCCGGTGCATGAGCTTTCCGTCCGCCTCGCTGTGATGAGTATGAGCGTCCATCATCGTTGGTCATTAGCCGTCAATCGAGACCAAGAAGAACAAGAGAAAGATGTAGAGATAAATTTGCTGTCGTGTGATTCCCGATTGAGTGTCCGGTGAACACCATGTGGTGGGCTTAAGGTTCGGAGCAAGGGAAAGGGAGGGTCACACTCCTTCCCTTTTCTGCCCGAACGGGTCCGTCCCGGTGACATAGCTTCCTTCTCCTTGAGCCTCATCTTTCCGCCCCGTGATGCTTCTGATAGTCTCCGGTAGCATCTATGTCAAGGCTTGCGTGCTCAAGAACATGAAGGCATGTCGAGGCATGTACACACGTATTCAGAAGTATCTCTCTTCTTCCTCACTCATCCGGTAGTGGATCGGCATCCAGGATGGGATGTAAAATATGGTCGGGCGGATGGGCAAGCGGAAAGAAGTGACTTTTGCACCATCACTCCAAGTGCTGTACTCGGATATCGGGTGGTTCGAGATCTTGTTTGATCGGGACATGAGAGACAAAACCAGCCACCTGGCTAAGCAACTGACATGAAACTAGGCAATGGCAGCCTTGTTTTCTGTCTGAAGTCTGAAGTCTGGCTGTTCGTTTCGGGAGTTCGGTCGGGAGAGTTCATGCTCGGGTTGCGTTGGGTGTGCGGGTGGCTTGCTTGAGTCAGGTCAGGGGCTAATTGGGCGTGGTTCCTGTTACACTACACACTCACAAGGGTCATGAAGAAAACGGAGTGTTGACGCGGGTACGTGTAGGAGAAAGTACTTCGGGTACCATCATTGTCCTCTCGAGTTTCTCTCGGTGAAGAACTTGAAACGGAACGAGGTTTGAGCGGAAAGGAGAAACAAGAGCTTGGGGCACTATTGCCCTGTGTGGTGTAAGCCCGGTGGCCGATTAAGAATCGTCCAAAGAGGAAAAAAGGGCTGCAGTGAGGGTAGCACGGAGTAAGGGTTGTTTGACGCGATATGATGAGTTCATACCTGACTCTGGGGCTCCGGTATGACTTGTACTATCTCTTGTTCCGAAGTCAGGCGTCTGGACAAATGAAAACACTCCTTTCAGTAGCCTAGGTAAGTTGTGAGTCACTACACTACCAAAGAGGTGGCTTGGGACCTACCCAGGGAACTAGCTTCCATGTCCCTTTGCCTTATCACAGGGCGTCACAAGAGTCGATATGGCGATCTGTAATGATTCACACTAGAAATGATCAAACCGCCCGGGAAGGTTGATTCGCCCTTGTGCAATGTTAGGCGGCAGGGACTGTGAGCCATAAAGCGTCCTGAGAAGGGCTAAGAAATGAAGCTTTCTCTGGTGTAAGCTCATTATTGTCGTATTATATTGCCCCGGTTACCACTCCAGGCTGCTGTGTTCAAAGAGCCCGGTGCCTAGATCATGCTGCTTGTGTCCAGAAGCAACATATTTGTTCAACTTTAAAGCTTCCGGGATCACAATGGTTGTAAATCGAGATAACGGGACATTATCGTAAAACGTGTAGTCTCATTACCCCTTGAGGTGGGAACGGCAGGCGGTGGTTCGGTCATTACACCTGCTGCTGGTTCAATCTCGGTGAAGACGCTGGTCCAATCTCGGTGAAGACGCCGCTGTTATCGTCGGCACCTTCCTCCTTGCCTGGGCTTGACTCGGCATGCCGTGTTTCCTCCACCGGGTAGCCCACTGTCCATCCAATGTTCCTTCCGTCTTGCCGCCTCGAATCATGGAAGATCTCGGCCCGGGTAGTGTTGCACAATCCCGATAATGTAGTCGGAATCGGCTTCTTTAAATCTTCGGCGCAATTTTCAGCTGCCTTTGTTTCCTTGTCATACCGAATGTGACGGAAGTTGCACGTGGAGACAAGCATTCCATCAAAAATGCCGGTTCTAGACCCTCTCCTGTGTGGTGAATCTGTTGTGTTCATGACGTTTGTGTACCTACCCGGGAGTAGTATGACCGGAAAAACGAGAAGTGATGAGAAATGTATGATGCTTTGCATAGTCACGGCTATGTGCATCGGGGCTAACTATCTAGGAGGTACCGCGAGCTACACGCTGTCCTGTCTACTTGTGTCCGTCATATATCAATTTATTCAAAGGCAGACATTCGGCGAGACATTTGACGTGAAACGGCCATGCAGCGCGGGAAGTGACGCTGGACAGCGCTGGCTCCGGAGGTTCAAGCCCGGGAATAAATGAAGAACGACAGGAAAACACAACGTCAAACTAAGAGAACGCAATGAAGCAGATAAGTCCCTACCCGGACACGTCAGAGCAGCATGACCGGCCGGCCGACCCACCGCCGCCTTGCCTCACGCCCTTTCTAGCTCTCACCATGTACAAATATGTCGTGGTCTATGTATGTCTGCCTTGTGCTGAAGGACCGAGGAAAAAGGCTTCGTGCATCTCAGGGACATCGACTGGGCGTACGGACGGACACCTTTCATCATGATCAAGATTCACGCCCAGATTAGCATAGAGAAGGTCACAACACACACGAAAACGACACGCACACACCGAAACACAACACACATACCCCGGACGCAAGATAAATCTGAACAGGAGAAGAAAGACTCCTTTCAATTTCCGCCTTGTCCATAGATACAGACTACCAAGTACAAGCTCCGAGTGACATTCCATAGGCAGATATTCTCGCCTGCCCGCGTCTATGGGTTGGTTGCTGTAAGAAAATTTCGAACCTTCTGTGGACAAACTCAAACTTCGATACTCATTGTGCACATATTAGATACACAGACGGTCATTCAAGAACCTGCCCAATGAAGGTAGCCAACGATGTTTTGCCTAAGCGAGAGCCCCTTTTAGTTACCGTTACCCGGTTACGTTACTGTTTACCCCTTTTCCCGCACTTTAAAAAAAAGTGCAGGATATATGTACGAACCGTGACAAACCGGCCATGTCACTCACCTGCGGGTGGCTGAAAGAATGTCACATTCGTTTAGGTAGTGCAGTAGAAGAATTTTAACTACCTAGGTAGGCATTGACCAAAGAGAAGCAAAGAATGAAACAAGTGTAGATTCCATCAAACCTTCTAGAAGAAACCTTCCATACCTGCAGTATTACGTCGTCAGCTCTGCCCAGCGTCAGACGTCATAAAACATATCTGTTTCGTTCGTAGCGCCTATTGAGAGGAGCAGAAAGGTACATTGCCCAGTCGTTGTGAGTGAAAATATATCTCTCTCTGACTCTCGCCGGCAATGCCGTCAATGTTTAGAGCTAAATATCACAGCATTAAAGAAAAGAGTCTGGAGCTAGCTAGCTAGGTCAGACAGGCAGGTAGGTACTTAAAATCCCTCCACCATCTCAAAATCAGCAATATAACTCAAAGGTCGGTTCTAAAGTCAATGGTCATGAGCAAGAATATTGATTAATAATTTGATCCTCACCTCTGCTTCTTCACCGGTTGTTCGGTGAGAGTAGGAGTAGAGGAACCCCCATCCCATCCTAAACTTTTAAAGACTCATTCATTCCCAAGGCCAAGCAAACGCCCCATGAAAATTCTGAAAAGATTCCCCGAGCTTCCAAAATCCGGGGTATATAATGTACGCGGTGGCTGGGAATAGGTAATGTACAGAGTACTTAAATCCCTCAGAAAGCGGCTGAACCACCACCACCACCACCACCACCATCATCATTGTGATCACGTTATTCCATGACTCCAGCAGCTGGTCTTGGTAACCACTACGAAGTGTGAAGAAGAATCGAACGAAGCACGGGAGCAAGAGAATTTTATGTTTGACACACACAGCCTTGTGCTGCTTAACGAATCAAGACACGAACAATAAGTGTATGAAGCTCAGGTGTCAAGGTGTGCTGTACCATATTCATGACAAGTGTTTTATATGTTTTATATTGTATTGTATCAATTTTGTTAACCAGTGAAAGTAGTAAATTATTTTCCATATTTCGAGGGTCCTTTTGATGTATCCAGCCAGCTCATGGGCATTTTCCCAAACTGAAAGCAGCAGCACTTCTCCAAGTTCCTTCCTCCACAACATCCCTCTCCAACTGAAAAGAAAAACACACATTTCCCCGGAAACGGCTCGGGGAAAAAAAAGAAAACAGAATCACTCTCAAGCAATAGCAGCAGTACAGACATGACACAAAACAAGCTCGTAAAAAGAAAACAAAAAAGAAAACCTTCCCGCCCCTCCATCACCCCCGCAAGTTAGCCTCACTTTTTTCCCATCGTGGCCATTACCCCTTTCCGAGATCCGGAAATGTCGGTTCATCCACTTCCATCCCACGTCAGCCGAATGTTTACGTACTGCATGAACGTAGGTAGGTTGTTAGATGGGCAATGTTGACAATCATGTAACCTTGTTCCACACCTCCATCTCGGTACATCTCCCCACGGCAGCGCTCGCCCTGGTTGTGTGTAGTGTGTAGCCAAATCAAGCATCACTCTCATAGTAAACCTCATTCTCTTCCATGAACCTCATGGTAGTAGCCGAGGAACTAGCCTCTGAGGCGTCCGAGGTAGACACCACCGAGGAGGCCACAGACGGCGGGGTGCTCACTTTCTCGCTCCCACTCTTCTTGCTCCCACGGTGAGAATGGCGGTTGTGTTGGTGGTGACGCACCGGTCCTTGCCCCGAAGCCTTCTTCTTGTTGACCGAAGAAGAGGATCCCGAAGATGCAAATGGCATCTGCATCTGCAAAGGCGGCGGAGGAGGAGGTGGTGGTGGAGGTGGCGCAGCAGACCCCGATGCAAATGCCGACTGCATAGAAAGGGGCACGCCCACGGGCATGTTCATGTTCATATTCATGGTGGGCATTCTCCATCCGTCAGGCGTGCCCGATGGTTGGGGAATTCCATCGCCGGCGTTGCCGTTAGCTGGGCCTTGTGATTGAGTTGTTTGTTGCGGCCTCATGAAGGCCTGACGGTGGTGTTGCTGCTGCTGCTGCTGCTGCTGCGAATGGAGCAATCGTTGTTCGTTCGCCTGCTGCTGCAGTGCTAGAGCCGTTGAGTATTGTTGCTGGAGATGTGGCGGAAGCGGCGAGATGAAAGGGATCGTGCTTGTGAGACCAATATTAGCTGCGGTATTAACGCCCGTAAATGTCTGATTCCCGGCGGCTTCTTGTTGCTGGGTAGCAGATCGCTGGGAGCCTGGTTCAATCTTGCGTCGACTGGCATGGGTGTTCATGCTCGTTGTGACAGGTTTCTTCTGTTGATTGATATTCATAGCCCAGCCAGGAGGTGGTGGTGGTGGCGGTACTTGGGCATTAGAAGGAGGGTTGCCAGGTGGGCCGGAACCTCGCCATGCCTCCGAGGATGAGAGACTGACATTGGTCTCTCGGAAGGTGTTGTTACCCGCAGGAGCATAGACCTCAATATCAAAGGTGGCAAACCCGTTTTGGCGATTCTGCGTAAGCCGTGACTGCTCGGAGCTCATGTCATGAATAAGACCATAGAGGTCATCACTGTGACGGTCCGAGAGGTGGCATATAGCTCCCTTGACACCAACCTTTCGTAGTGAAGCGCATAGGTTCGGCCAGTTCGTGACTTCATTTTCACGGCCAGCAGCTGCCTTGTTCATTTCCCGTCGAACATATTTCAGAGCCGATTCCTTAATGACAGCTGCTGAAAGACGTGGGATTTGCTCGAGAACCCTGTGCTGGTGCGTCTTGTTGGTGTCCATTAGGTCAGGCCATCGAATATCTAAAAAGACGTCATGGGGAGCGCTCAGTCCTTGTGCCGGGGCCGGAGCCGGAGCCGGAGCAGATGTGGGGCCGGGCGCTGGTGGCCAGAAGACTGTCGTAAACGGATTGTAACCAGTGTTTGGCTTGGATGGGTTTGCTTTGCCCTCATCGTTATCGCTCTGGGAAGACCCTGTGACCATGGGAGGTTGGGAATGCCCTACCAGCCCGAACATTGTGCCTTTGTCCTTTGAAACCTGCTGCTGCTGCTGCTGCTGCTGCTGCTGGACTTGGAATCTGGGAGGCGGAGGAATATAGTGGGCCGGTGGCATGTTCGGGAACTGTGGCGGTGCCATTGACGGTGGCGGGTGAGGTAGTTGCTGACCGCGTATCCCTTGAGGTGGGAAAGAAACAGGGGCAGGAGGGGCATGGAGGTGGGACGGCTGCCAGCCAGGGGGGTAGTTGGGGGCAAAGCCTGGACGCATACGATTCGGGGGGCATGGATGTCCGTGGCTTGGGCGAAAGCCCGTGTGTGGGGGGCGGGACGAGGCTCTCGACGCCTCATCGCCCGAGGAGCTGGTCATCGAGCTCAGTGAAGCAGAGCGGCTGCGCCTGGGAGACCCCGATCTTGATCGGGACCTTGCCGTCGATCGCGACCCGGATGGCGAAGGTGAGCGAGAGCGCCCCATCCTTCCCTTGGTCTTCCTCGAGCTCTTGGACTTCTTGTTCTTCTTCCTGGTCTTGGGCTCTTTGCCCTTGCGAGAAGGATGGCCTCCAACCGAGACCATGTCATCGTCGGAGGCGTCTGACAAAGTCACAGTGGACGAGCCAGACTCCGAGTAGGATGATTCACCGTCGGTTTCGCCCTGGTCTTTCTCTGTCTCATTTTTACCCCAGTAGTTCGGTGGGGGCATCACAAAATCCCATCCGTTGGCGTCAACATGGTTCTGGACCGCTTCGGCAGACCTGGTGTGGAGGGCTTTCAGGGCGTCCGGAATAGTTGCCGCCGACTCGGAGAAGAGCGGCTGCCGCTGGCCATCGACGACCCGAATCACGACGGCCTTGAATTCCCCCAGGGCTTCCTTTGTGGTGACGACTGAGACGAATGCCCCGGGCCGACTGATGAACTTGCAGTTCTCTGGACGAGGGTAGGCGTCAAAATATTAGCCATTGAGTCATGTTTGAAGGCGCAATGTCTTTGGAAGACCTGAATGGAGGTACAACTCACCAATTGTCTGCATCCGCCAGTCAATTGGGTGGCTGGTAGTTGAGGGGGCCATCTTGAACCACTTGGTAGTTGGAGTGAGCTTCGGAAGAGGCGGATCAGAAGTAGCAGGCAAGGTAACTAGCATTGGTATGAAAAGACGACAGCAGGAGAGTCGACACTTATGAAGACCCTGGCGGCAAGAAATAAAGACGAGAGGGATGATCTAGTCAGGGGGCACAGCTTTTGTTGTTGTTGGGCAAGTTGATGATACATCCGACATTATATAGCACCTCCCTGTGCTAGTCCTGACCTGTTGGACCTCAAAAAGAACACGAATCGAACGGTCAGAAACTTGGATGACGGACCGCTGCATTCTCGATATGGGACAATGATACATTCTGGTACAAGTTGCACAGGTACCTCGCAGTATCCGTAAGGGTAGGTAAGGGGAGAACGCAACGCCATTCAAAAGTGAGGCTGACACCATGCCACACCCATGCAAGTCGAATGGGCATGGCACCCGAAGGAGACTACCCTGCTCCGAAGACAAATAAAGCCAAAACAGAAGATACAGAGCTTGAAAAGAAAGCTACGTACCTCAATTGGATGGTAAGGGAGGGGTCGCAACGCCCAGGGGAATATTACGGTGGGAGGTCCAAAACCGATGTCGTTCCATACGGCGGTGTCTCTTTCCCCCATAACTAGGTAGGGAGGTACATGTACTATTCGCATTTGGATGTTATGATGAGATGATAGGGGACTTCCGATTCGATCCCCCACCACTAAAAGAGAAAGAAAAGTCCAGAAAACACCGAGATAGAAAACAACAACGGGCGACGGGACCGTGTGACACTGCAGCCACCGTGAAGGGGTGGATTGACCGCACCATGCATGGGGGACAGGTCAAACGTGCTCTGTAGTCTTTGGTGAATAGCAGAGCGAGTGCGAACTACACTGGAGGCTCAATGACGTTCGGCCAGTTGTTGAGAGCCATTCCCTAGCCTCTGGAACGCATCGTGATGAGATGAGAGTGACCCCCATCAAGTCTGGTCCGATCGGAGGTGATAACCGGCATACCCGCAGCCAAATTCACCGCAGCAAGGAAAGGCCTTGAGAGTCATCTATCGACTAGATAGACCATTGAAGCCGACTCTCTGGCCCTTAGCCGGTTCCGTTGTGCAGCGCCGTCTCACACCAGCAGGTAACCGCCAGCACATCAGTTGTCCTCGCTGCCTGACGGTTGTAAACAAAGGAGGCAGAGGGCTCTCATCCGTATGGTGATGGAAGGCGTCGAAGGGCAAAAGATGGTTCACAACACAGAAACGTGTTACTGCGTCTCCCAGGTAGCGCAAAGAGAAATTGAAGCTCAGCTAATTCGAGCAGATGGCTGTATGGTGGGACGTAAGTAGGTAAGCGTGTTTTCTTGAAGCCCTTCACCCCCCATATTACTTGCCTACCCGTCTGCCATATCCGCCAGTCTGAGGGGCTCACCAACCCGTAGCATCAATATGGCGGCGTTGCACATCGGTCGGCAGAGTTAGCTGGCCAAGGCAGTTGGGTAGTGTTTGATCACTTGACTAAATCCGATTTGGGGGGCACAAAGCCGGTGCGGCAACGAGCCAGCCATGTGGTGATAGCTTGGCGTGTACGGTGGGTGGTGGTGATGTTCTGTGGGCGAACCGAACGGTGCCGGCGAAGAGATGACGGAACCAAGACAGAGATTAAAGGTCCTGCAGGCTGAGACGTATTGTCTGATGTACCGAAACTACGGTGTAGTCTCAGATAGCAAGTTCAGGGGCAAGCCCTGAGGATGAAGAAAATTGGAGGCTACGGTTGCATATCAGGTACATTGGAAGGGAAGGTGCAAGGTGAAGAAGGTGACGCTCCAGACTTGCGTGCATAAGGTGGGGGAGTGAACCGACATCAATCGCCGAACAGGTCCCACAAGACAAACCCTAACAGATAACGGTGAACCAGGAGTATTTCGTGCTACCTACCTGCAAACAAGTCGGCGTGGTCTTGGCTATAATGATTGCCAGAGGAGAGATAGAACAGTGGCAATGAAGAAAACGGAACGACTCCGATTCTGACAGGCCAAATCAAGCAAGCTTCCGGATGTCGGGTGTTAGTTATTACAAAGATCTGTGATTGCCTTCTTCCTGTGCGACACACACCTTCCCGGTCCTCCCTACCTTACCTTGACCACGACCGGGCCGGGCGGTCAACCTTCTTCCCCGAACCTATTACACCGGCATGTAACTACGAGCGGAAGGTACGGGTAGGTCTTGAGCCCTACCCAATCTCACCCTTTTCCCGTCCGTGATCGGTCCCTTACCCAGATAAACAACGGCTACTTCTTTTTGCAAATTAACTGTGAGTCTGATTGGTCCTTCCGGAATTCAATTGTTGTTCCTCTGTTCCCTCGGAATGGTTCCGGATGGGCGAGTCTGAAGGGCTGGCCATGACGCAGACCTGGTAGACAGACCGGCCTCTTTGAGGTTAGTCCCTTAGGGCTGGAAGTTCTTTGGCTGTGTTTGTTGCTGTTAATCCAATCGCGACGGTTGAGTAAGAGCTAGTTTAGGCATAAGTGATTGATTCTTTCTGATCTACCAGTTATCATCGTGGAAGGAACAACCAGAGCCAAAGAGACAGTCACGGAAGGTGGGCGGTGCGGTGTGCGGCGCCGGTATCATCCGGGGTGGCTGGCTACCTCCCTCCTTCCCGTCCCTCAACAAATTTGGAATTCTTAGTTTTTTTTTCAACAAGAAATTTCCCACAAAATTGTTTCATGTGTGAAGCAGCACTTGTTTTGTGTGAGTACAAATACGATGCAGCCAGTCCGGGCGAGAGTGAACTGGACTGCACTTCATATTGACCAGGAAGTTCTGTGTCTTCGCAGATATACATCGAATACCTACATGGCCGTGACCTACATGATATGCATGTACATGTATATGTGCCGCCGCCAGACAAGTCAATAAAGTGGCCCGGCATCAAGGACATGAGTGGAGGCGGTCAGTCGGTATGGTTCGAGGTAGGGAGAAACAAGCCTCCTCGATCTTCTTTACAATCATTCTTGTCTGTCCATTCCCGCTGCTGCTACTTGAATTATCTTTCTACATCAAATCCCCATTCAGTTCTTGATCGCCTAAACAAACGCTGTGGCTGACGCTTGTCGAGTGTCTGTTTCGTTGTTTCAAAAACGAGAACAACTCCAGACCTAGCAAATAACAAGCTCCTGCCCTGTCCAGCCCCAGAAGTGACCCAACAGATCCCATGCTTGCGTATGCACCTAACCCACCCTATCCAAAAGTAAGTCTTTCCAGTCTCGATTTCACAGCGTCGACCAAGGCAGTTTCCCGATCCAACAAGTTCATGACCTGAGCAACCTTTGCCCTGCGTATGTCGGCTGGGATTTTCAAGTTGGGCGTCGAGGGCGAGGCGGCACCAGTGTTGCTGCCGCTTTCCCCGCCAGTCCTCCTCTGCAGCTGTTCTGCCTGTGCGAGCAGCGACTCCTTGAGTTTCTTGATCTCTTCCACTCGTTTCCATACCTCCTTGGTGCCCTTGGCGGCACCGCCCGGTGTTGCTGGAAGCACTTCTTCAGCCCCGGCTTCTGCATAAGGTCCCAAGAGGTTCCTCTCCATAGTCTGGACCTCCTCTATCCATGCCTTTTCTTTGTCGCTGAGACCGCGGCTGGTCGCTCGGCCCATCCTCCTCTTGAGGCTCTCCATTCTCTTATTCAGCTGCTCCTGCTTGCGCTGCGCCTGATCCAGGCGGCTCTTGACCATCATGTCGTATGAGATTGGGTCATCCTCGTCTTCATCAGCCCCGGTGACCTCGTCCACCATCCGCTTCACCGTGTTTGCCTTGATAACCTGCAGTCGCAACTCCGAGTGCAGAGCCTCACATTTTCTAAATAGTTCAGCTACGGCGTTATTGAGCTCAAACACCTCGCTGCTAACAATTTGATGTCCTTCTGTAAAGAGCTCCAAGGATGCTACCGAGAGCCGGATCTCCTGCTGCAGAATGGGCCGCCTCCTGCCAGTTTTGACATGCTCATACCACGCCGGAATCGAGCTACTCTTGCCGAGCCTGTCCGACGGATGGAAAAGAGGTCTCGGGTCCCATATTGGCTGCGGCTCTCGGGGCTCATCAGGGCCGACAAGCACTTCGGGAGACTCGGCCGCAGCCGGCGTAAGAAGCGCCTCGGGGGTATCGAAAAAGAGTGCTATGGGATCGTTGTTTGTGGCAGACAAGACGAAATGGCCAAGATCGGGATCTCTAAACGCAGTGGCTGCCACAAGTGCATTTTGCCCAGGCTGCTGTGTATAGATGCGGTCTCGTTCACATCCCTGTCCCTTGACGAGCAGCTCGATCCTGAACTCGGCGCCGGCCGCTGATTCGCTCTCGAGCTCGCGTTCAAGACGGAACACCCAAGGAGCGAGAGAGACATGCGTGATTCCGGCCGAGTGAGTGACATAGAATGCATATCGTGATGTGATATCTTCGCTGAACATGGGCCAGCTATCGGCCGTAAGCTCCCCCGGCTTCACCGTGTCAAACGTCTGGAACGTCAACAGCGAAGCAGTTGGCGCGGAAAGAGCAAGTCTTCTAGCCTTGATCCTGTCGCGTGGGGGCAACCACTGAGCCTGGACTCCTTCCATATCCAGGCAGATCTTGACCTGGCCAGTGGTAGAGAGGAGACAGACAACAGAGAGCGACAAGCCTTCCTGGTCCATTTCGCCCAGGTCGACTTCGTCCTCTTCGCCCATCATTAAATCCGTCGTGTTGATACGCTGCCCAATGACATGAATATCCTTTAGTTCAACCTCGTCATCCTGCTCATCGTCTGGGTTCAGGTCAAGCTGGAAGGGGCCCTGCAGCCTCGGAACCGTGCCAGGTCTTGATGGCCGCGTATAAACATCTGATGAACCTTCGTCGAACGGGTTCTCGACAACCTTTGGTTCTTGGTTATCGAGCTCAGAAATCCATTCGAACTGTTGTTGGGCGAGAATTTTGGCCCCAGGTGAGACCTCAGGGTCGTCCTCGATGGCGGCAATATTTTGGACAACAGAAATGGACAAGCTTGGAATGAGCGTCGGAGGAGGGGACCAGCGCTGTGGAAGAAGCGGACAGAGCGCATATACATCACCGCCGACCATGGCCAACCACAGGGTCATAGAAGACCAGCCACCAGAGCCTCGGTCGGGCATGCACGCAGCGGCGACTTCCATATCAAACATATCGGGCGAAAATGCCTTATTGGTAGTCGATGTCGAGGCGCCAAAATCCTGATCCAGAGAAGTGCCATCTGCCAGTTTCTTCAGATCGATCGAAAGCGTAGGTGAATCAAAAGACCAGTGGTCCGTCGGGGACAATTCGAAAACCCTCACCACTGCATCTTCGGTCACCGTAACGATGCACGTACCGGAGACTCCAAGTGGATGCCAAATCGCAGAGACCACGGGAGATCTTGTGGTGACATGGGTTGTAGGTCCGAGTGTGAAGAACTTGGACTTGAATGGCGTAGAGTCTCTGGAGTGGAGGTGACTGGAGTCAGGGAGCAAACATATATGCACCGTGTGAGAGGTCAGAACAGCGAGATAATCCTGGTTCGGGGACATGACAAGCTGTCGAATGTCGTCGGCAACTGGGGTTTTGAGAGTCTGGAGATTCATGTCAGTCTAGTGTCGGAACAAAGTCTATGAGTGAAAGGTGGACGTACCCTATAGCCACCCACCGAGGCACTGCCGGCCTGTCCATTGCGGCCTGCCTCCTCGTCATAGATTTCGAAAGAAGCCTCGGACTCTTGTCTCCTACTCCGAGGCGCAGAACCGGCTCGTCTTGACTCCCAGCCCTCTTTCAGCTGTGCCAGATCACCCCATCGTATTTGCTTGCCAGCCGCGACGAAGATCTCTGTCCCTCTCCGTGCGATTGTGCGTCGTAGTCCAGGTTTCGACTGTTTCGCGTAAGCCAAGGCAGCAGGGAGCTTGCTGTCGTCGACAGGAGCCTCGAAAAGCTTGTGGCCTGGAGATGGCTGATTGAGCCAACCCGGCGCATAGCTCTTGATTCTGGGCATTTGAAGCTTCTCGAGATGTTGTTGCGAAGTGGTCGGTTGACACGTCTTTGATCTATTCGGTTGAAATAAGAGAGCGAAGATGGAATAGCTCTAACTTGGTAGAAATTCAGTGCAAAATGAAAATGAAAAAAAAAAAGGTGAGCAACATTCGGGGTTTGTCTTTGTCAGTGTTGAATGCCCTGGGCAAGCTTTGGGTTTGTTGGAGCTGCTCTGGCCCAAATGCGTTTTGCGGTTGGCTGGGTGCACGTTTGGAGAGCTTGAGCCTTTGGGAATTTTTGGCGCGTTTGCGCCAGGCCGCTCTGGGTCCATCCACGCGAAGCAACGCCCAGGATGCAAAGCGGACCCACTTGAACGGACCAGCGAACCCACTGCAGGCCTGCAACACGCTAAATGGGGGCTTGGCGAAATGTGACAGCCCGCCGCCATCTGCAAAGCTTCCTGGTTGGCGGCGTGTGTGTTTGAATGCGCCGGAGCTTGAGAGCCTCAAGCATCCCAAAATCTTAAAACAACACGAAGTCCTCTTGAACTTTTCAACCACCACACACAAAATGCGAGGACCGCGACCTACCGTAGACCGGCTCGACAGGCCCAGTGCCTACTATTCGAACAGGGTATGTTTCGCTATTATCATAGCCCGTCTCCATTCGAATATCAAACACACCTCGCTGACGGACCATCTGCAACTCTAGAACCGGCGCAGAAATCACAGGGATTCGCGTGACGGGGATGGGGATGACTTTAAGAATGAAGAGGAGAATGACCCTCTGAAAGATGCGACCACACTTTATGTGGGAAATCTGTATGTTGTTCATTATCCTTGACCTTTCCCAAGACTGACATTACCGCACCTCTCCACGACATTCGCTCTCTCTACGCCATTTCCCCTCTACATCCTTCACTAACATTTCGACGCAAACAGATCCTTCTACACAACCGAAGAGCAAGTCTACGAGCTCTTTTCCAAATGCGGTGAGATCAAGCGCCTCGTGATGGGCCTAGACCGAATACAAAAAACGCCCTGTGGCTTCTGCTTCGTTGAATACTACACCCACCAGGATGCACTGGATTGTATGAAGTATATCGGCGGAACGAAACTAGACGAGCGCATTATCCGGACGGACATGGACCCCGGCTTTGAGGAGGGACGACAGTACGGCCGAGGCAAGTCGGGAGGCCAGGTCCGCGACGAGTACCGCGAGGATTACGACGAGGGACGCGGCGGTCTCGGACGTGCGATCCAGGCCGACAGATTACGAGATACTGAGAAGCAGGATCGCGATGATGGTGATTATGGAAGACTGAAATGATCCCTTGTCTTGAGGGTTTTCTTTTCCAGCCAAAATAAGGCAAAGGCTGGACAGCCTCTGTCAAGCGTGCTTACACAGTCACTACTATTAAATGGGAAAAGGCCTTGGTTGTATTCTACGCTTTATCTCTTTCGGAGATAGATGATACCCAGCATGACGGATTTGAAATTGGTATTTCCTTGATAAGCATCAATTGCTTCTTCGCCTTCTGCAGTGTTTCTCGCGGGCTTTCTCTCTGTCCGCGGTGCCCGGGCGATTACGTTCTTAAACTTCTAGGCTTCGTCCGTGGGGTTCTTCTTCGCCAGGAAACACACCGGCCCAGTATCATGAACCGGGAAGTTCCATCGAGGTTCTTAGTACTGTAAATTGGTCCTGCCCGCCCTGTCTAGCCATCTAACGCCGTTGGTCTCTCGCCGCTTATAAACAGTATCGTACATGCGATATACATAGTGAAACAAGTCCTGCGTCGTTCGTCTGTCTTCGTCGCTTCTCGTGCTCCGTCTAATAACCAGGCGGGTTGACTCGTTGCGATACACGAGTCCACTTTGGAAGTTCTGTAAAGTGTCAGACTCAGAATCATGATACCACCCATCTCTTCTACACGGCGGTGACCTACTGTGAATTCCCTTCCTGTATCTCTTTGCGCTCCGATCGAAAAGTGTGTATTTATCCTTGGGCAGCATCTGAGCTTCGGTCGGCATCTCGGCCTTCCACCTCTCCAGCGCCTTGAGGGTCTCGCCTTTCTTGGCCAGGGCTTCGTCGAGGGTCGCGACCACGTTGTCGACGGCTCTCAATCGTCGGCGCTGTCGCAACTTTTGGAAACGCGACAGTCTCCACGGGATCTTCCTATCCGTCACAAACTTGTCAGCTACCAGCTCAGAAAGATCCCGGGCCGGCTGGTGCATACCATAAGAGACCTCCACTGAGGGGATTTGTAAATCTGAATGGCCCAAACATCTTGTCTGTCTGTGTTGTGGGCGATGGAGGTCGTGGGTAGGTGGATCGGCTTTGTTCGACGTCGTCGTCGGGTGTTGCACTTTGACTTTCAAAAACTCTCAATTGACCCAAGGTCGCGGCAGACCAATCACGTTGGCGTGTAGTGTACTGTAGTGCACAAAGGTACGTAACTGTGGAGCGCGGGGAGTTGCAGCTTTAGCGCATGGGGAACAGGGGTGGGTGCCTATGAATGCTTAGCTTCAGTTGCGATGTTCATCTCAACCCAACCACACCGAAGTTCAAACTTGAACATCATATATTATTTGAAGCGCCATCGTCGTCGTCAACAGCATACCACTGTCCCGAGAAACGAATAACACGACGTCCAACATCTTCAGCAGCCTCCAAGCGAACAACCCAGACAACAAACAGATAGTCGAGCGCAAATCCGAGCCCATCGCAAAGCGCCCTCCACCACTCCCATACCCATAAACGAAGGAACGCATCTCGAGTCACAAACCACCACACAAAGTTCAGCCCAAAATGAGCTACTACTTCGCAATAATAGGAACCCAAGACAACCCCCTATTCGAGTACGAATTCGGCACCTCCAAACAAGGCGGCGACGGGCAATCCCGCTTCAGCGAGCAATCCAGGCACCTAAACCAATTCATCCTCCACTCCTCGCTAGACATCGTCGAAGAAGTCCAATGGACCAACGGAGCTCTGTATGTACCTCTCCTCCTCCTTCCTCCTCTTCCCCCTAAACCCCCCAGTCAATCTAACCAATGGTTCCATGTATGTAGCTACCTAAAAGTAATAGACCGCTTCTTCAACAATTACATATCCGTCTTCCTCACACCCTCAAACACGAAATTCCTGCTCCTACACCAACCACCTTCCTCCGCTTCGATAGCCCCATCATCATCGACCGTCACATCTTCCTCCTCAGCGTCAGTGTCGTCTTCGGTAACAGCGATACCTTCACTAGGCGGTGTCGGCGGGGTAGGTGGAACAAGATCTTCCTCAACAAGCATAGCAGCGAACCCGACTTCCCCGCAGACAGAAGAAGCCATCAAGAATTTTTTTGGCGAGGTGTACGAGAATTACGTCAAGGCTGTCATGTCCCCGTTTTACAGGGTCAATATGGAGATCAAGAGTCCTGTGTTTAAGAATCGAGTCGCTGCTGCTGGGAGGAAGTACCTCTAGATTAGGTCAGCCGCAGCGGCAGCGGGTGGCGGGCTGCGGTGAAAGAAGACGAGAACAAAGGATGGTTTGAGTTGATAAAGAGATATCCATGGATTGGGAGGAGTAATGCTATAATTATCACTAACGGATGGTCACGGCGTCACTACCTTGTGTTGGGGTTCCGGTTTTTTGAGAATGATACAAGTTCTCGTCATGATCGACGTGGTGTTGGACGGCGAGTACAGGAATTCTGTTATGAGACCAAGGCAGTTGACGCGAAGATACCATCGGTGTGTTAAGATAGAGAGCCACAAGACGCGCAGCACCGAGACGTGAGCTGTCAGAAAGAACAATATGTCAAGAGTCAAATAAATCATGATCAGTCACGACACAAGAGGCACATTCTGGACATTCGCTGGTTACGGATATCAATTATTGATTCCCTTCATCCCCAATCAGGTGTATCTATGCAAGCATCTCAGCCAACATCACCTAATTATATGCAACATCCCCTGTCTGCCTCAATCCATGGATATCAGACCATTACAAGTGTAAAAAGAACCCGTTCCCGTTGGTGTGTGACCATCACCCCAATGTTTCCCATAAAAAGTAACCGCCTGATCAAAACGCCGCTAAAAACAAAATTGCTCGAAAAAGAAATTCATGACAGATGATTCCTCCTCGGTGTTGTCGTTGTACTGCAGTGACAGAACGATTGAACGCCTCGAACGGAAGAATAGCGCTCGCAAGAGAGTGGCGCCGGTGTTGAGAGTGCTTGCTTGTGGGTGCGCAAGCCTTGTCGATGCGATGGTGGGATGTTGGGTTGTTTAACCACCGAAGCCGTAGAGGGTACGTCCTTGGCGCTTGAGGGCGTAGACGACGTCGAGAGATGTGACGGTCTTGCGCTTGGCGTGCTCAGTGTAGGTGACAGCGTCACGAATGACGCCCTCGAGGAAGGACTTGAGGACTCCACGGGTCTCCTCGTAGATCATGGCAGAAATACGCTTGACACCGCCACGACGGGCGAGACGGCGGATAGCGGGCTTGGTAATACCCTGGATGTTGTCGCGAAGAATCTTGCGGTGACGCTTGGCGCCGCCCTTTCCAAGACCCTTGCCTCCCTTTCCGCCTGGAGAGAAAGATGCGTTAGTTATCACGAACGTGTACAATTCTCAAGTCATGATGTCAAGGGCGAGAGTGGTTGCGACGCGTTGGGGTGAAGCCCACATCGCGACACCGCCACCCCGCGCTAGACGCGACCGACGACTGTGGGTGCAATGCAGCCCGAATGCATCGTCGACGATGATTTGAAAGATAAATGTGAATAACTTACGTCCAGTCATGTTGATGGAGTTATTGAGTGTTTAATAAAATTATGTGTTGATGAATATCTTGTCGTTGATGGACAAGATTGATGATGTTGATTGATGATGATGAAAGTGAAGCAATTGGTGGATGTAGTAAGTAAAGGAAGAGGGGAAAAGAACAGTTGCAGAGGGGATTGGGGGATGGGCAGTACCCGTTAAATAGCTGGAGACTGGGGGCTACGGCAGTCACAGAAGGCACGGGAAATCAGAATCAGAATCAGAAAGTGGTCAGTGTGCAGGCGAGTGATCACATTTAGGGCACTAGTCCCGATTCGGGGAGCAAGTTTCGTTGTTACGGTGTGGGGCTTGTCTCTTTTAAACATTAATGCGGGCGGTTGTTGTGCTTATTTTTGCCATGTTTAAAAAGCTGGCAATGGAGCTCGAAAAATCGGTGTCAAAGTTGCTTTGGTTTGTTTGGCGTGCAGCGCGTTTTTGGAGCCAGGCTTCTCCAATTTTGCAGGTGGTCCGAGCGTGATCCGCGGCTGTTTTTGGCTCAGCTCTGGTGCTGATTTCTAATTGGTGTGATTTGGAAAAGCGGGAAAAGTGGGTCCCTCGCTGATTTGACGGTTCAACGTCTGGTGTTCCGCGAAGCCCGGCCTCTTTCCCTCCCCCTCAAAATGGATCCACCAACCCATGACACTAGACTTTGGGTGAGCGAAGTGATGGAAGACGTCGCGTACGGAGAAAGAAAAAGGGAAGAGAAGACGGTTCACTGGAGGGGATAGAGGGATCTATGACATATTTGTACTCTGGGTCCTCTCAAGGGTCGAAGCTTTGCTTTGCCGCTTGACGATCCAGATCAGTCACGACTACACCTCAGTGACAGTCACTCATGCTCACTTGAGTCACCCCATTTGAGGTCCATTGTCCCCGGTTGACAATAGATATACGTATCCTCCCAAGTCTGAAAGCTTGATCTCAGTTCAAGCCGATTGAGTTTCTTATCCATCACATTGTGTGGTCCATGAGACATCGTGGAAGGAAGAGGACAATAATGATGTCGGAAGACGGTTTGATTCAATGGTTCACCCGAACCCTCATATCGCAACCCAAACGACGTTGTTCCAACTATCCATGGTCCCATCTAACATGTTCGTTTCCCATATTGTCCCATCGTGACAAACCTCATTGTGTATCATACTAGTTGTTTACAGTGTCTTCCTGCCAATGCGATGCTTCCGTATCCATACAAAGAAACCCAAATATCACACAAACAACCCAGAAAGGCAAGCAAAAGAACAGTGCCCCTTGGTCTTTCTTTTCTTCTCCTAAAACGCCTTTGCCATGCAAATAATGCTATGTTGTAAACACCGCTCCCCGCCACCTTTCATAGCCATGAAAGTTCATGCGAAGTAGCTCAAAAATCTGTCCGCCCGTTGCAAGTAGCCATCGTTTCCGAATGCCAGTGATTATCATCCTTTATCCTTTTGATTGATGAAGGATACCCTTGCCCTGCCTTGCGTAAGCAAACACGATGCCCCCAAAAACCAGCCAACGGAACAGCAAGAAACCCAAGGATATCTAATTCCCGCCGCCCTGTCGTCATCGTCGTCGCCGTCGTTTCGTCGTGGAACAGCAAATCAAGACATTGAGTTACTAGTGCATCATGGAATCGTCCATACCATCGTCGTCCTCCAGAGTCTCGATGGACTCCTTGATCAGACTGCTTGACTGTATTGAGACTGTGTTAGCAAGGGGTCCACTCAGCCAAACCGAGGGTTCTTGGACCACCTGACTTACCTTTGGATCTAGACTCAACGCAATCGTGTAGTATCTCACGGCTGCCTTCTTGTCTCGGAGCATCTTGGACAGATTGCCCAGTAAATAGTGAACTTGAGCTCTCTCTGGGGCCAAATCCTTCACAATGAGCAGTTCCTTCTGCGCCAGCTGCAGCTGCCCGGTGAGCATGAGTGCCCTGGCCTTTCGGAGGCGGACGTCTGGCGCACGAGGCGCCAGCTCGGTGGCCTTGTTGAAGTAGGGTATCGCCTGGACGATCTGTTTTTGTTTCTGTAGCACTGATCCCATGCTGGCGATCAAAACCGCGTGGGTAGGGTGGATCACCGACGCTGCATGATAGTGGCTCAAGGCCTTGTCGAAGTTTCCCAGCTTCTCATACACTCGTCCAATGCCGTAATAAGCGTTGTAGTGTCGCTTGTCAGCAGAGATGGCATGTCGGTACGACGTGAGTGCCTTGTCGTACTCCTCATTCTCCACGTGCTCGTGTCCTTGTAGCGTATAAGCATAAGCAAAGTTGGGGCTCAGCTGTGTCGCCCGTTTAAAACACCGGAGGGCTTGTTCGTGGTCGGAAGCTAGAGACCAGGCGTTGCCTAGCGCGCACCACGCCTCTGGGGAATCCCATACCGCATCAATCAACTCGTGGGCCAAGAAAGAAAGATCGGTTTCTTTTCTCAGATGCCACAGAACCGTTGAATACACCTCCATGTTCTCGAGCCGGGTGGGAGCAAGAACTCGTAGACGTCTAAAAGACTTCTCGGCTTCCACATAATTCATCTGCTCAAAGTGTGCCAGACCCATCTGGGCCATAACCCAAGGCGTATCTTGGTGTCTCTGGGGAAGGGCTGTATACGTGTTCAGTGCATCTTGGCACTGAAATCGTGATGAGAGGAGATAACCAGACGCCATCTTTTTCAACAGCTCTAGAATCCATCTCAACGCCTCCTCTACCTTCACGGAATCTGGTTCGACCGGTTTTGGTGGTGGTGGCGGCGGCGCCTGTTGCACGGCCGGAGGCTCCTTAATCCTCGGGCCTTCAGGCTGGTCGATATCCATAATATTTTCCTCCATGGGCTTCCTGTTTCCGCTCACAACTCTACCCATGCCAGAGCCGCTAGAACCCGGACGGTGAATCCGCGAGATTGGGGGTCTAGCCTTTTTGAGCTCGCGAGTTCCTGCCGAGCCGGCTGATATAATACCGGCGTTCACTTTTGCGGTATTGGCTCTGGGAAAGACGTTGAGCCTCGCACTCCTCCGCGGTTCCTCGCCATTAACAGCAGACCGTGGTTGGACAGGGTGTCCCGAAGCTGTCCGTTTCCTCTCTATCGCTGTCGATGCGAGTGGTAAGCCTCGAATGATTGAATCCGAAAGATCACTAGACCCATCTTGACCTTTCTCTCGTTTCTTTGCGCCAACACGATAACTCATCCTGGGAGGTGCTTCGAGAAGTGTCGGGTCAACCGCTTGCGCTGCACGGGTTCTGCGGATTGGCGCTTGGGGCGGTTCCAGGTGATTATTTCGCGACACAGCTGGCTCAGGAGGCGCAGTAGGAGCAGCACCCGTTGGGGTTTCCATCCCGTCGGGCCCAAGCCTGCTGGGCTGTGTAGTCGGATACCTGGATTGCGCAGCAGCAATTTTGGACATGAGATCGTTCTCACCTGTGTCGGTAAACACGAAGCCGTTGCTATTAGCATCGTGAAAGGCATTTGAACGATGTGATTCAAATGGATCGTTATCCTGATTGACCTGGAGGGTCGATTTTGCCTGCAACGGCTCCGGCTGGGGCGGGATGGCGACCTGGTCTTGTACGTTTCCATTCGACCCTTGGTCAAAATGTCGCACCAGAGAGTCACTGGGCTTGAAGATGTTGGGCACCCAGACATTCACCCCCATGTCACAAAGAGCCGTGAAAGCATCCCACATGAAAGGGTTCGCCTTGAGCGCATCTTCGAAATAGGAGATTGCCTTTTTTTTATCGTCTTGAGCCCGACACATTTTTCCCAAGAGACAACATACGGCAGCCTCATCCGGATAGGGCATCCGGGTAGAAGAGGAATGTTTGCCTATGGAGCTCTTAGCAGCCCATAACATTTTGGCTCTCTCAAGCGCATTTATCCCCTCCTTGTACCGCTCCAACTCGAGACATGCCTGGGCAAAGACAAAGGCACATCCTAGATGCAGGCCTCGATAGCTGGAAGGTTTACTCGTCTCGTACGCTGATCGATAGTCGCCAAGCCGCAAATGGCACAGGGCGAGGAGATAGGCCGACTCGGGCGACCGTGAATCATGAGCTTGAAGGCGCTCAGCGAAGAAAAGGGCGTTCTCCAAAGAAAAGTTGTCGAGATGGTAATAGATGGTCTGCCGGAGCAGACCCGATATAGTGGCACTAAATGGCGCCATCTAGCGGAGGGCACACCAGACCTAGTCGTCGAAGTGTTGTTTTCACGGACAAGGATCCATGGAATCGTCACCAGACTGCAATCGCAAGACGGAGATTCGGGACGGGGCGAGCGGGTTGGGTTGGGTATTATCGATGGAAAGAGATAGAGATCTTCAATCGCATGCGGAAGGTCGGGTATAAGCCGTGAGTTGCGATGCACACCTCTGAATAAAACGAGCGAAGGAGGAGGCTGGTGGGAGCGCCAGCTTTGTGAATGGGATGGCGCGAAGAGATGGTCGATGCTGCTGCTGAATTAATGGATTATCAGAGAGGATAAGTTGCGTAAAAGAGTCGTCGAAAATGTCGTCACTGTTGATCTGGGACGAAGTCGTTGCAGGCCGACTGTGTGAAAGGGTGGCGGGGGATGGCGGGTTGCCGCTTGCAGAGTCGACGAAAAACAAAGATACCGGGTTTTGGTAAGGAAAAAAGCTGAGAGAAATGTCGACAGTTCAGTCTCTGCCGCCTTTTCCATACATGAATTATGCAGCCCAAAGAAAATAATGAACCAAGGAAAAAAGAAGTTACCAGGACTCTGAAGAGGTTGATAAACCTCCAGTCCGTTTCGCTCTAGACTTGGGCGGGAAACAACAAGGCGTCAAGAAGGGTGACCTTCTTGCTGTTTGTCTCGCGATGTTGTGGTGGTTGTAGCAGCCGTTAGTTGATTGGCTACGCGCTGCTCAACGCTGTGGGGGTTGGGCCGACCGAGCAACCTGCCTACTGCGTGCTACGCCGTACCGGAAAGCCACGAGCGGTTGCTTTCCATGGAAGCTACGTAGTGGGTAACCAGCCACAGAGGCTGGGTCCACACAGAGGCAGGTCCGGGTTCAGCCTCTCGTGAACGATGGAAGCCATTCCCGGTCTTACACAGAAAGGTCACAGGAGTGTCAGAAAGGTTATTGTATTCTAAACGAATGTCTATCGGTTTAAAACATTTAAAACAAGCCTCTTGACTCCCTATTAGTTTATTTACGATACTCCTCACAGATGTAAACCCGAGTTGCGGATGGTTTGAGCTGTCTTCCCGACCCTAACCCCAATTCCGGTTCGTCGGGCCTGGCTCCACCGTAACCAATAAAATCCGGGCTACCATATGTCATAAAGTGGCTTCATCGCTCCCTCAGTGCTCAAACTTCATCACAAACGCTTCTCGTCTTCATTTCTTCGTCCGGCACGCAATCAACAACCACCAATCTCTCACTCCAATGGCTCAGAAAGCGCTCAAAGACCGGGCCAAGGCCAACATCTCGGCCTTGAACTACCTCCATTGGGGATCCTTCGCGGTCAACTTGTTCTGGTTCCTGAACTACATCACTTTCGACAACCGCTCCATCGTAGCATGGATTGTTCTCTCCATCCCGAGTTTCATTTGCCAGTACATCTTGGAGACAACTGGACGTCCCACCATTGACGAGGAGCGCGGCGTCATCAAATCATCGGGTGAAGACCTCTCGGCTCCGGGCCTCACCGAGTACATGTGGGATGTTGTCTGGGTGACCTGGGGAGTCGCCCTTCTCGCCGTCTTCTTCGGCGACAAGGCTTGGACCCTCTGGGCCGTTGTGCCCGCCTATGGTCTTTACAAAGGCTACGGCTTGATTGGTATTGCAAGGCAGATGGCCGGGATGGGCAGTGCTGCGGGCGGAACGGATGAGGCAGCTGCGGCTCCTGCTGGTAACCGGAAGCAACGACGGGCGGCGGCAACATCTTCTTAAGGGGCCATCAACGATGCAGCCCGGGACCTTTTATTCTATTTTCTCCTCGCAACAACGCCTTCAATACTCAGATTTATCATCTATGGCACTCCTGCTCCGCCGTCCACTCTTGCAACAGCGAGGGCTCAACATCTCTCACCAAAACATGGAAATGCTCCAGCGCCCTGACGCTCTGCAACGCCGTCCAGTTCTTGAACCACAATACCTTATCTTCGCCGCCAGGACCAATGGCATCTACGAAATACCGCTTTACGAAGTCGGCCACGGTCTTTCTGGATTCCGCAGTCAGATCTCCGGTCTCCGGGTCCGTGGGGATCGGTGTGCGGCTCCACACTACGAGATGGGTGATCCCGGGGACGAAACCATACGGCCAATCGTTCATCAGCACCCGGTAGTCGGACGGGTCCGCAAATGGAACGTTTAAAACAGGCGTGAATGGTGCCTTTCCCCAGACTTTTGGTAGTCGATGAACCAGGAGGTACTCGGTCATGCTGCCATACTCGACTTTGGTCTCGGCTGTCCACTTCAGATAGCGACGAAGATCCGATGGTTTTCTTTTGAGGGCGGCGAGGTCATTGGTCTCTGGTCCGTTGTTAGCATCACCGGCAAGCCGACATAATGGAATAAATAAAGTAATAATAAAGATCCTTCGTTTTACCTATGATTCTTTTCAAGTCGTCCCAGGTGTGATAGGCATACTCCTCGTCCGTGAGCGAGAGCACCCACTTATCGGTGTCAGTCAGGGGAAATGGGGCCTCCTCCTGGGGTGTGGTGCTATAATCCCCCATCTGGAAATGTTTTCCTCTCGGGTACTGTAGTCGCAGGCAGTTAGCATGATACACGTGTGGCAAGCACGGGGGTCAAGAGTCGGTAGCCTCAAGCTGCGCACCTTTAGGCGTCGTTTCGGGATCGTAATCGAGGGGTTGCGGTTCAGGCGGGGCAATATGACTTTTCTCGGAATGTTGCCAAGTTGGGAAGCAGGAGACAAACGAAGCAGTGACCTGAGGGTATTTTTCATGGAATGATTTTTCCCCTAGGAAATAAATACTTCCTTTTTGAGTTGTTGGTCTCAGATCGGCTATAGCAAAAGTCAGTCTGGAAGTTTGGCAAACCGTATTTTGGCCGTTCATCTGGAGTTTGACTTTCCTCTCGGTATACTCCTTAATCGTACACAATACTTGTGCTGAGGTAATACGGGCTCTAGCGGTCTTGAATCTCGGACCTAGAATTAGTGCTGATGCCCCTAAACTCCAAGTTCTCCCCACGACGACACCTTCTCAGGCCAAAGTAGTGTAACGGCTATGCAGAGGAGGAATATTCAAACGATTCCGTAGACTGCCGAACCGGTAAGCCGTTCGCCCTGTTCGATGTCACGAATTGCCGGACAGCGGGCCCTTCCCCAGTGAGTTTCTTGTCCAGTAGAGGGGTGCTAGAGCCGCTTCCCGCCCGACTTACACAATAAACCCTGGAAGCTTATTGGACGACAGGGCGTCCCAAAAAAAAATCACCGCGTTCCCAATTGCTGAGCTGGCCCCGGCAGAATGGGGCCGCCCCAGCTTCGCAGCAAAATCGGCCCACCACGATCTGGATCTGGTGAGGAGCCCCGGACTTTAAAAGTAAATTTATTCACGACAGTCGACAACCCCCCATCCCACATCTCCGAACCCGCGACTCGGATTTCTGCGACCTCGCCCTGATCACCAATGCGCCGTTGAACTGTCGATATACTACATTCGAAAGCGATCCTGTCTTGCGAAACCGTCCGCCGAATCCAGCAAGTCCGATCCCAACAATTTTTTTTACCTCGAGAGCAGTCGCGGAGGATCAGCAAAATGTCCGAATCAGTCCTCTCGAGGAAATACTTTGATGGGATTTACATCCCGGCTGGTCTTTTGGTCGTGGGATCACTTTTGACCAAGCCAGAATGGGCGCCCTATGCTGCCCTCCTGGCGGTTGCCCTGGGAGCTCTCAAGTTCTTCAACATGCGTATGTTGACGTTGCCCCTTGCTTAGAAAAGCCGACAGCAGGCAGCCCAATGGCCCAATGTACAACGTAAAACTGACAGCAAACCTCGCCTCATATTAGAACCCAAGAAGGTCCTCAAGCCTGACCAATTCCAAGAGTTCGAGCTCAAGGAGAAGACCATCATCTCGCACAATGTCGCCATGTAAGCAAACACTCTCGACCCCAGCATACATCACGATACTATTCAGATGTCTAACCGACCCCTTTGCGCTTCTCTAGTTACCGCTTCTCCCTCCCTCACCCGAAGGCCGTCCTCGGCCTCCCAATCGGCCAGCACATCTCCATCGGCGCCAATATTGCCCAGCCCGACGGCACCACCAAGGAGATCGTGCGCTCCTACACCCCGATCAGCGGCGACCACCAGCCCGGCTATTTTGACCTCCTGATCAAGTCCTACCCCACCGGAAACATCAGCAAGCACCTGGCCGGCCTCGGCGTCGGCCAGACCATCAAGGTCCGCGGTCCCAAGGGAGCCTTTGTCTACACCCCTAACATGGTGCGCCACTTTGGAATGATTGCCGGCGGCACCGGTATCACCCCCATGCTCCAGGTCGTCCGCGCCATCATCCGCGGCCGCAAGACGGGCGACACCACCGAGGTCGACCTCATCTTTGCCAATGTCACTCCCCAGGATATTCTGCTCAGGGAGGATCTCGATGCCCTCGCCGCCGAGGACAAGGGTTTCCGCGTCCACTATGTTCTCGACAAGCCCCCTGCCGATTGGCAAGGTGGTGTTGGCTATGTTACCGCTGATATGATTACCGTATGTGCCTGCCCTCTGTCCTCTTTCTATGCACACAAAATAAGAAGCATGGATAGCTAACGTTCTTTTTCGTAACAACAGAAATGGCTCCCCAAGCCCGCCGACGACGTCAAGATTCTCCTATGCGGTCCTCCCCCCATGATCAGCGGGCTCAAGAAGACGACCGAGGCCCTCGGCTTCAAGAAGGCCAGACCCGTCAGCAAGCTCGGGGACCAGGTCTTTGCTTTCTAAAGGTCGTTTCTTTCTCCCTATAATTCACGAAATCATCACACCGCAACGTCCCTGAACCTGTATATCAATTCAATGAACCCGTATCTTGCTGCCTCGATCACCCTTTCAAGCAAGGATTTATTCTGTTATTATTTTATTGGGGGTAGTTGCATGGGCGAATCTTTCTTTGGGTTACGGCATAGCTTTCCTGGCTTAGATGGGAATTATATCATTTAAAAAGGAGAGGGCAAATCAGGCTCATCAAGAGAGGTGGGCCAAAACAAAACAAAAGAAATACGAAATAATAATAATGACACTTAAGAGTCAGGATCCTTCCCCCCTACTTGGCAAAACGTGTCTCGATGAATACGTGTACAGATCAACTTGGTGTTTATCTTGTTTGGCATTCAACGGTCCTATGCAATGATGGTTATATACATGCATCAATGATTTACCTAGTACGAATTACTCTTCAGGGCTGAAAACGCGTCCTCCGTTGATTCGGAAAGGTTCCATAACGTAGTATCAACAAAACGGAACGAAGCTCGTTGGACTTGTTGTTGTCGGTAATCATATCAAGGTCAGAGACATATCTGGATACCAAAAAAGAATAACTAGAGTGAATGAGTGGTATATTAGTTTCAGTGTACCATAGATCCTCCTTTCCCCCAGCCCTTTAGCCCCGATTCCCATATATAAATGGTACAATAGTATACAAGTATTTGATACAAACGGCTTCTTTGGCCTTATCCAAAGCCCCTTATTCGCTCGCTATGATCCAAACCCACCAGAAAGAAGGGAAAAAACCTATCTACCTATTATCATTAAGTCATTACAATACCACCTCTGTCCCTTTGCCATCACCGGGATACTTTATCTTTCCTGTTGTACAAGAGTCTAGAACCTTTATAGTTCCATGTCCACCATCTTACAAAAGTTATACAAAACAAAAGGATGAGATCATGGGGGAGAGACGCTTGAAAATTAGTCAGTCACCCACCAGATCCCCAATTATCTCCTCCCCGGCGTTGACGTTCGCTCGGCTCGGGGTCCATGGCTTGTTGAAGATCAGCCCAGGGGTCCCCTTCCTGAGAACCAAAAAGTTGCTGTTGCTGCTGCTGCTGCTGACTCCCACCATCGTGAATCTGTCCCCAGACATCCAAGCCTGGAAACAAATCCCCACCAACACCCATCCCCATGTTCGGTAACTGAGTAGAGTTGTCGCTATTCACGAAGCTGTTATATCCATGAGGGTCCGCCGCAGAGCCGAAAAGGTCGTTGACATCCCCATATGACATGGGCGACGTGAGAATCGGACTGGTCGAGGTGCTCTCGTCCAAGGCGCCAAAAGCCATCAGTAGATCCTCTGACGGCGATGCCTGCCCGGCTGCTCGCTGAGGCGAAAAGAAGCTGCCCGATTGCTGGCCGCTGCTGGAGTTGCCAACTGTACTTCGGTCCGGAAGAGTGGCTTGGTATCTCGAGCTTCCTGCAGCTGCTGTTACAGGCTCAGATTGCCCAGGCAACGTCATTGGATCAAAGTGCAACGGTCCGCACTGCCCAAACCAGTTGTCCGCCAGCGTAAAACTGAATAGGGGCTGAGAGGATGCTACTGTCGGTTCAACACGCTTGCGCTTGCTGTTCTGACCCGATCTCGAGGATCCCGCCGCAGAAGCGCCATCATCATTCTCAAAGTCGACTGAGAAATCCATACTATTATCCCACGCTGCCAAAGTCTCCATCGTATTGCCCGTCCGAGCAGAAAAGGGAAGGCGCTGAAGCTGATTATGACGAAATAGCGTGCCCCGGGCCAAGAGCGGGATATGTGTACCGGGAGATTGGCTAGGTGGCAATGGGATCTTGATATACGCTGAGAGACCGCTTTGGACGATGTCGAGCACAAGTTGGTTGAGATATGCTCGTGCCATGACATCCTGCCGGCTGACAATCTCGATAGACTCGACGATGAATTCGAGATTGCTGACCGGGAAGTCGTCTGGGTTTTCCATTCCTTGGTGTATAAACGCAGCCGCCGCACAGTATAAAGAAGGAATCGTCAGAGGACGTTTCTAGACAATGTCAGCTCTCCGACAAACTCGCACAAATGGGTCAAGGGCAACATACAACAAAATCTCCAGCGGTTCGGAGTAGCTTTATCACTCCCACAATTTCCTGTGCGGCGGCCAGCGATCTGGTCTTGCTGATGTTCTTCAATGCATCTGGTAAATTGTACCTGTCGGCGACGCTCCAGGCTGTGTTGTGAAGGCATATCGTGGACCCATGGAGGTTGAGAGTCGTTCGCACAGCAATAGGATCCAACAGGTTCTTGGGAAGTCGAAATTGTTCGGGAAGAAACATGAATGTGTTGGACAGCATATTATCGAGATCCCGATGGCGCTGCCAAAACGGACCCGAGTCCACATCTTGTGGTCTATCGTCTGGCCAAGGCCGGTTGATATGACTGAGCAAGACCTTGAAGATGTGGCAGTTGATGACAACTCCGGCAAGCGTCGGATACTGTGCACCGTTGAATACATCCTGAAGCGGGAAGCTCTTTTCGGCTTTCTCAGTTTCAAAGGCTTCTTCGGGGACTGGCAAGTGCGTGGTAATCTTGAACTATGTATTAGCATGACCTAGGCTTTCTCACATATCGCCGTGTAGTACGTACCTCATCAAGATTCATCAAGCTTGGCCACCCCGTGCTAATGCTACTATGCCCATCGATGCAAAAGGCGCACCAGAAAACTCTGCGGCGTTCTTCCAGCTCTACCCAACTTTGTGGCGGCGGCAATGTTTGCGGAAGGGATGCTTTTCCGTCTTGGTCCCCCGGTTCGTCGAGTCTGTGGAGGCCCATGACATGAACCAAACGGACACATTTGGCTGAGCTTATGGCGACTCTTGAGAACTGCATACATCCCGCTTCGTATATGGCCAACAGCGCCCACGCCTGTGCGTGAGCAAGTGTGATAAAATGTTCCCCGGACCCCTGCGACGGGCTTAGCAACGAGTCGGATATCTGTGGCACCATCTGACTGACCTTCAACTCGTCCGTCTCGAGGTATTGTCGGGCACGACGGTAAAATACAGGATGATAACGCCGATACTTGTCGTGGTTGCTGGCCCCCATAGTCCAAATCGCATACTGCAAACACATGGGTGGTCGTTTGTGCGGTGCTGAGTAGAAGGCTTGGATGTAGCGGTTCTTATGGATCATGCCACGAAGTGGTAAGATTGGGTGTCCGCTCTCGAAAAAGATATCATGTCTGGTATACAGGTTAGTATGCGGTTCGCTATCCCAGAGGTCGTCTTGTGGGTCTCCAACTTACAGCTCCTCGATCATCTGATCCGGAGGGAGTGCCTCAAAGCGACCCAATCCCATCAGCTCGCCCGGCTCGGGACTGTTGACATTGTCTTCGTCGGGCACCTGGGAGACAGAGCCATGTCTGTCCGGGACAGTGAAAGTGCTCTCGGGAGACTGCCCGGAGGCATTGCTTCCAGATGCAATACTCTCCGCTCTTCTCGTTCCTCGAAACGAAGCATTCTTGAGGGCCCCCTCGACCTGTGCTACACAGAGACAGAGTTAGTGTCAGAGAACGATAGTGGAAGAAAGGGAAAAGTAAACAGGATGGATGGTACCAAGTCTTTGTTCGAGGTCCTTTACGTTTCTTCGTTTGAAAGCTGGCTTTCTCCTTGTTTCTGGATAAACACAATTGTTGTTGGACTTTTCACACCTGGAGCAGCCCGGGACTCTCCTGTCGCCTGAGAAGGATGTAAGCCAACTGGGAACTGAAAGCGAAGACCGAATACATGGAGAACGGAATGCAACCCGCGAACCGGACCAACTCTGGGCCCGACTCGGGGGGGGTGTGGGCTTGAAGCAGAGTCGACTGAGCTTACACTTGAGCTTCCTTGCCCGGCAAGTAACACAGGCTAGGGCTTCTATACTGGTAGACTGTTCGGAAGGCCCTCCACTTGAAGCTTCGGTAAAGTCGTCCTCCCAGTTGGTCGCCATGCCGTTGTGTTATGTTTGCCGCCGCTAGACTCCAATGCCGATGTCTGCCCTCGGCCGAACATCGACGTCAAAGTCCGAGGCCGAAGTCCAACAAGCCTAAAAGACAAACGAAATCCAGTTCGGTATTGACTTGGATAAGACAAAAGAAAGAAAATAAGGAGCAGTAACAACCATCAACAAAGACAACGACAACACAATGCATGGCCTGGCCTGGCCATCGAAGTATGTTTCCATGCCTGATATATTACTTAAGGAATGGGCCCTATGGGGTACTGACAATATGAGATATCGATTTCAGCCCTGCCAACGCTCCAAGGCATCGCATCCCTGACCGTTTGTTTGGTTGCGTAAGCCAGGACGATACCTCAGTCTGCCTGGAGCCATGCCTCGTCTTGCCTGAAATCCAGACCCCCAACAAGTCTAGGGGGGTCATGATGGCACGGCCTCTGTAACGCTCGGGGAAGTCAAGCGGACGGATTTTGTGCCGACTACCGAAAGCATAATGTCGAGTCGTCGAGTCGACAGGGATAAAAGACAGCGAGTTCAGGACTGTTGAGAAGCCAATTCGCCGAATTAATGGAAAGAATAGGGAAGTGAAATGCAGAATGAAGATTGCACTGGTCATCAAATTGGGGCCAAGCAACGCCAAAACCTTAATTTGCTCTCTCTCACGCCCGGAAAAGAGCTGTTGACTCACTCTTTCCAAGTTGGGCCATTATTGCGCTGTGAGAAGTCCATGCCGGTTACGCCTTCCACCAAAGTTCCGTAGGAGTCCTGTAAATCGACGAATGAACTCGGGACGTCATCGGGAGAGACCGGTCAGCGGATACAACTTTACCTGCTCCTCGCAACGCTCGCTTTCGCATATCGACAACGACGTATAATCCATGGCGGAATACCGCCCTATCGGGGATCTCAGTGGATTTAACATCCGAATACTAGTATCTACAATATCACTGGATTGGCTTGCATTCTGTCTGACATGTTCATATACTGTATCTGTATGGAACAATCTGGGGCAGGGGTGAGTCAGTCACCCCGCCGTCTCACCGTGCAGGAGGAGCAGTGACTCCCGGAAATTCCATGCATATGGAGATCACATTCACCGACCCGTCGTCTTCCGTTCGGCGATTCGGTCATGATTGCTCGGAACACCGCCCGGGTCGACACGTGTACTGATAACTATACCCTGTCTCTGTCTCTATTCGATCCGCCCCCAACTCCAGATATTCAGCCCGACCTTAACTCCGTTCTCAACCGGGAGCCCAGCATGCCAAGTCTGGTCGTAGCCCCTCCCAGTGTTATCTGATCGAAAGTTCTCCCAATAGACAGCATTACCAGCCAGTGGCCTAAACACCACACCACCTGCATGCTGCTCACTAGCTTCGGTAGCGTTCCGACACTCGACAAAGCTGCACCACCTTGGGTCCGGTCGAGGTCTCAGGAGAGGAAACTCGGTCCCGCCGCCCTGGAGCTGGCCTTCATCGTCGTCAACCCAAGCCATGAAGCTGCTGACGCGGCCCCAGCCACCACGGCTTGAGCTCCAGTCGAAGTGGTGATTATAGTGACCGCCGGCGTGGTAGCGCTGGACGCGCAGCCTCTCAATCCAGACCTTGTCTCTCCATCCCTGGAACGCGCGGGCCCGGTCTTCGATACACCTCACGACGTCAGTCCGGGGGATCACAGCCACCTCGGAATCTCTCACTGTCGTGTCGCGGAGTGTGGAATCACCGCCATCATGGGTAACGGTTGATGGCTCGAAGATGGGGTCACTATCCGTAATTACCGAGTGCTATTATTAGTCCATCGGTGTCGTCATCACTCTCAACAGGAGACTGTAACATTCTAACCTGATCTCAAGGAGATGTGTCCTTTCTTCTAGAGATATGAAATTCTCGATGTAAATCACGAGAGGCTCTCTCGAAAACACATGGATTGAGTATGAATCAGTGCCACAGCTTGATGGTCCCGTTGAGCGGTTGGTCGCCTCAAGTGCGAGCAGGTCCTTGTTTATTGGCGGGAGTGGCGTCCGCCGGATTTGCTTAGGCGGGGCGCTTCTTCCCGTCAGGATTTCGACGATGGGACTATAAAAGAATAAAGCAACCGCCAAGAGAGGAACGAGATATGAGAACATTTCTCGACTTGGATTTGATCAAACATGTTCAAAGTAGGAAACCTGTTTACTTTGGTTCAAGTCAGAGGTTGAACAGTCAAGAATGACAACGAGAAGGCAGGGATCCGTCTCTCCACTCCCTCCGTCTTGTGTTCATGACATTGACAATGGGGTCTCATCTCGGCGTTACTGTGCCTTCCTTGGTTACGCGTTTTATGATGAATTTTGTCCAAGGGAAGGCATTGACTGGACGGCAAGACTGCTGCGCCTATCACGACAACGTCTAAGCCGACGAGAGAATATCTCTCTATAACTTCTCGAATCAGATACGAGAGACTCCAATGCCACCATCGTTGACTCGTTGACGCTGAGCTCCCTGAAGTATTCCGGTTAACAGTGGGGTCACGGGTACGGATAGTGGGGCAAAAATTCTAGAAGTTTTGGATCCAAGTTTCGAATCGCCTGCGTTGTCGTCCGGACTCCACTCCAATTCTTGACGGGGTGAAAGCAGCCCTGAACCCAACAACCAGTATTCAGGCCCGCTGGCCAAATGGTAAGGCGCCAGATTTCGGTTCATCAGCCACTCTGGAGATTGTGCGTTCGAGCCGCACGTGGGTCGTTTATCTTTTTCTTTCTTTTTGCATGACTTTACCTAGAATCCGAACAGTCGATTGTTGATCATCAAATGAATTCTCTCTCGACGTGTCGTTTTGCTCATCCAGTTGCGAGTATACTTTGGAGAGCTGCACCCCTTTCTTCTCTTCTTAGCTCCGTTTGGGGTGTATACACTGAAAAACCTCCCAAACATTTCGGGAGACATGTTTCATACCTTCCTATTTCAATCACAAATCGTGCTCAGTTTTTGGGATCCGCCGAACCCATTTCAATGCAACCAAACTCTCTTCTCTTATGGATTTCCAATTCCTTGCTCATCACATATTCTACAACCAGGAAACAAATCACCCCGCCATCTTGGCGCTTCAAAGATCATTCCTCCATCGTGATCTCTTTTACTGATGTCTTTTCCAGTCAGCAGGGCGCCAAACAGCAGAAATAGCATCTCCATCCTTCATATCAAAAAGGGGACGCTAGGCGACCGTTCCATCGGCCGCTTTTCCCATTTCCAGGTTCGGGCCTTCGGGCACCGTTACTTGCAGGAAACAGTTCGGAGCGATCGACACGGAGGTGGTCTGCCGCGGGCCGTTTTGGGGAAAGGCTACGGCACGCCGGGAGGCTTGACCCAGGAACCTGGACCGTTGGCTACCGTTGAGATTCCTTGGCCGACTAAGGGGTAACGGAATTAGGAGCCACATGATTGGCAACTACACGCAAGCCAAGTGGCTTGACCCTTACGCAGCTTTGTTATGCCGTGTACTTGTGCATGGACGATACAGGGGCATACCAGGACAGGGACGAGTCGATTTCGATGCGCGCCTGAAAGACGCCCTCGGCAGCGCCCCGTGCTAATTATCGGGACATCTATCCGTCGCATATCAGGAAGCGGGCCGGTATTTGGCAGCCCTCGTCTCGAGTTTCTACACGTGTAGGCTGCCAGTCGAACCCGGTTTCTCCAGCTTTCGAGAAGCTCACCATCTTCATCGCCTCGCAAGTGTGAGTTGGACAGGATGATATCTCATGTAAGCCATGTTGGCAGTCTCTCTTCTTCAGTCCATCACACCTCCCTCATACGGATATCCATTATACGGTAGCTTCATGTTGGATATTCCCAACAGCCAACAGTGATAGGTTGAGCACCCAAGTCCCGCCGTAGAGGTGCTTGATGAAGGGGTTATCACTTTCCGGAGGCAGGGCAGCTGACCAAGAAAGCACCGTCTCATCCAACATTGCTCCCTCATTAATAACCAGATGCACAACCTATTTTCGCTACCCAACGGTTCGAACGTACAAAAGACCCGGGACCAGGTTCTCCAGATGGGGACATGCTCGCCTGCTCCCCGTTGACTGCACGTATAGAGTTACATCAAGCCACAGTCGTCACGGACAAGGTTGCCGCTGTCCACTCCATCTTGTCAATATCCCACCTACCGGGGAATTCTTGTACTCAGCTTACCTTGCATTTACTCCTCATCTCGCCTTCGTCCAGCGTCGTAGACGGCGCGGAGGCTGCCTTTTTGACCAAGTCGAGTATAGCAGTCTGGGGACTTGTCGCTAGCAAGGGTGAGGGTGGCCCATCAAGATGGTGGCCAATCCAGTCCAGGGCTGGGTCCCAGTCGTGATATACAAGAAGGCTTGACAGGCTCTCGCTTGGTTTTCCTTTCTTTCCCTTCTTCTCGTTGCGCATCGGTTTTGTGTCAATCTCTCTCGCTTGTGTGTTTGCTCTCACAAGATGAAGACCACCTCGAGAATTCTCCGGTCCCTGGCCGCAGCTGCTACGCGTACGTGTGAACATGAAAGACGTTGTGCTCGGCAGGGTGTGCTAACATTTTGTCCATGCAGTGCTGCCTGCTGCCCTCGGCCAGTCGTCCTACCCAGAGACATGGACTGACCCCGACACTGACATCGTCTTCAACACGTGGGGCATTCCCAATGGAGGTCCCCAGACCCAGGGCGGCTTCAAGTTTGGTGTCTCTCTCCCTGCGGACGCTCTCACGACCGATGCCGATGAGTTTATTGGATACCTGGTTCGTCAGGCATGATCAGACTGGTGTACCTCAGCTAACCTCGCCCACAGGAATGCTCATCCAAGGATCTGGTCAACACGGGTTGGTGTGGTGTCTCTCTTGGAGGTCCCATGACCAACTCGCTCCTCCTGATGGCATGGCCGCACGAGGACCAAGTCTACACCTCGTTCCGTTACGCGTCGGGATACGCCCTCCCCGACGTCTACCAGGGCGATGCCAAGCTTACGCAGATCCACTCCAAGATCAACGCGACACACTTCTCGCTGAGCTTCAGGTGCCAGAACTGTCTCCAGTGGGGTGAGGGCGAGATGGCCCGCGGCGTGGCTACCAGCGGAGGATTCATGGTTCTCGGATGGGTCCAGGCCTTCGAGGCGCCCGGAAACCCAACCTGCCCGGCTCAGATCACCATGGAGCAGCACAACAATGGCATGGGCATCTTTGGCGCTGGCTTCGATCCCACCATTGCCAACCCATCATACTCTGCCTGGGCTGCCAAGGCCACCAAGACGGTCACTGAAAGCTGTTCTGGTCCGTCCGAGACTGCGATTGCTGGCGTCCCAGTTCCCACCGGAACCACGTTCGACTATGTTATCGTGGGCGGCGGTGCCGGTGGTATCCCCCTTGCCGACAAGCTCAGCGAGTCCGGAAAGAGCGTCTTGCTCATCGAGAAGGGCCCTGCTTCGTCGGGCCGTCACGGTGGTACTCTCAAGCCTGATTGGCTTGTTGGCACCAACCTCACCCGCTTCGACGTCCCTGGTCTTTGCAACCAGATCTGGGTCGACTCTCGTGGCATTGCCTGCACTGATACCGATCAGATGGCTGGTTGCGTTCTCGGCGGTGGTACTGCCATTAACGCCGGTCTTTGGTTCAAGGTAAGAAGTCACTTTATGATCATTTTTGTAAGAAAATGGAAAAGCAACCCAGAATACTGACAACTAGACTTAGCCCTACAACCTCGACTGGGACTATCTCTTCCCCAGAGGATGGAAGGCCAGCGATGTCGCCGGGGCTATCGGCCGTGTCTTCTCTCGCATTCCCGGAACCGACGCCCCGTCCAAGGACGGCAAGCGGTACCTCCAGGAGGGCTTCAACGCTCTCGCCGGCGGTCTTCAACGCTCCGGCTGGCAACAAGTCACAGCCAACAACTCGCCCAACCAGAAGAACCGCACCTTTGCCCACACGCCCTACATGTACTCCAACGGCGAGCGTGGTGGTCCCTTGGCCACTTACCTCGTGAGCGCCAAGGGCCGCAGCAACTTCAAGCTCTGGCTCAACACGACCGTCAAGCGCGTCGTCCGCGAGGGCGGCCACGTGACGGGTCTCGAGCTCGAGCCCTTCAGAGACGGCGGCTACCAGGGCGTCCTCAACCTGACCCCCGTCACGGGCCGCGTGATCCTCTCGGCCGGCACCTTCGGCAGCGCCAAGATCCTGATGCGCAGCGGCATCGGCCCCAAGGACCAGCTCGAGGTCGTCAAGGCGTCCGCTGACGGTCCGACCATGATTGACAGCAAGGAGTGGATCAACCTCCCCGTCGGGTACAACCTCGACGACCACCTCAACACCGACACGGTCATCACCCACCCGGACGTCAAGTTTTACGACTTTTACGAGGCCTGGACGAGCCCCAACCCGGCCGACAAGTCCAACTACCTCAACAGCCGCACCGGAATCTTTGCCCAGGCCGCGCCCAACATTGGGCCCATGTTCTGGGAGGAGATTAGAGGGTCTGACGGTATTGTCCGTCAGCTCCAGTGGACGGCCCGTGTAGAAGGTAGCTTCGATACCCCCAACGGCAAGGCCATGACCATGTCGCAGTACCTCGGCCGTGGCGCGACTTCCCGCGGCCGCATGACCATCACTCCCCAGCTGAGCACCGTCGTGTCGGATGTTCCTTACCTCAAGGACCCCAACGACAAGGCGGCTGTTATCCAGGGTCTCGTCAACCTCCAGAATGCTCTCAAGAATGTCCAGGGCTTGCAATGGCAGTACCCCAATGCCTCTACCACCGCGGCTGATTATGTTAATAACGCAAGTTTCCCTCTTCCCCCATATCTCACCCCCCATACTAACAATGCAAATAGATGGTCGTCTCCTACTCCAACAGAAGATCCAACCACTGGATGGGAACCAACAAGATCGGCACCGACGACGGTCGCACGGGCGGATCCTCGGTCGTAAACCTCGACACCAAGGTCTACGGAACCGACAACCTGTTCGTCGTCGACGCGTCCATCTTCCCCGGTGTCCCCACCACCAACCCCTCCAGCTATATCGTTGTAGCAGCTGAGCACGCTGCGGCCAAGATCCAGGCCTTGCCTGCGAACAAGGCCGTCGCGCGGTGGGGCCAGTGCGGCGGTATCGGATTCACTGGATCCATGACCTGCGCGAGCCCTTACAAGTGCACTTATCAGAATGATTACTATAGTCAGTGCTTGTAAAGCACGCACCTTCTTCCTCTTGGAACTGGGAGGTGGCTGAGTTTTTCTTCTTTGTATGGAAGCAAGTGGATGGAGATGAGCTATTCTTTTATATTCAGTTGTATATATTTTCGGTCGTAGCTATAAACAAACAAAGGCCATCCGTATAAATGAACAAAATGTGTTACACATCGTTCTTTGCTTGATTGATTCAGTCCTCACATGCTATCGTCGACCGACTGTATGCCTGATCGAGCTTGGCCATAACAGAGCCTGGTACGGCAGGGTAAATAAAGTATCCAGGCCCGACAATGTAATCAGATCAGAATATGATACAACATCTGATCTTTTCAAGTACGGACGTACATGCCGTGGTGATAGTTCGTTCAATGACTGGGTTTATTTTTGCTGTTAACATGGCCCACCGTCCGATCTTCAGAGCAAATACCAAGTCAGACATTAATATTATCATAGTCTACAAGTCCGCAAGCCCGACTTCATTTATCATGATCATTGACCTTTAACAAACCCAAGGCAAGGAACATCCATGTTTTGTAGTACTGAAGGTATTCCATACCTGACCATAAGATACATTATCATACGGATACAACCCATATTTTTCATACATTTACATGCTACAACAACCAAATCAAAGCCACTAAAAGTCTCGAGTCATATGCCTAGGCTCTAGTGCGCCGGCTTCTCAAGCTCCTTCCTCAACCACTCAGGCACAAAAGCCCTGACTTTCAACTGCGGCCCTCCTCCCGGCGCAACAGCCGTCTTTTCCTCACCCTCTCCAACTACACCTTGACCAGTTCCAGCGCTCACGACAAATTCATCCTTCTCAGGGTTATACTCCGCCGCAGCAGTCTCCCCGGGAACCTGCAAATCAGTCATGACCTCGAGCCTGCAAAGCGCGAGCCCAACATTCCCAATCCCACTGAGGAACTGACCAACCCGCCTATCAGGCTTTTCTCTCCTGCCAATTCGAGCCTCTGTAGCCGGAAGACTCAGCGCCTGATCACCACCAGACGAAGTAATAGCCGGTCTATAATCAAAACCGTCCGACGACGATAGCTCGCCGCCGTCCTCAGTAGTAGAAGATACCACAACAGGCAAGATCCTCTTCCTCACCACCCCGCGATGTTTCGTCCGGATAGTGAGCTCCTGTCCCACATAACATCCCTTGCGGAAATCAATGCCCCCCATGACATCGATATTGCTCTCCAGCGGAAGCGCCTGGTCCCGCAGGATCTCGCGCTGGCCTTCGGGGATGCCGAGGCGGTATCGGTGGAGGGTATACGCCGATTCCGGGACTAATAACGAGAGGAGGTCGGCGAACTCGAGAGCAGCAGGGTCTGTAAGGGCAGTGAGGCGGTATATCATCCTGTATCCCAGCCCTGGCGCACGAGGATCTGGATGCAGGACACAGATGGCACCTCGATGACTTTGGTCATATGTATCTAGTTTCCTCTTTAGAGCCGCTTCGTCGTCGTCGCTCCAGGCGTGCAACACCTGCACCTCCGAGTCGGGGAGGAGGCGCACGTCAAACTTGGCGCGGAGCTTGTACCGCTTGATGTGTTGGACCAGTCTGGTCGCCTCGGAGGTGTCGACTTCGATTAGGAAGCTCTCGCCGGGGGCGGCTGCTTTTATTGGGCCCAACAAGCCGGCGGGGTCGAGGTCGTAGGGGTAGATGAAGACATCGTGGAGGACGCGGCCTTTGGCGCTTAGGAAGGCGGCGTAGAAGGGGTCGGTTCGTGGGGTCCCGTCGGGTTGGGTGATGTTTGCTGTTATTACGCCTTGGAGGTATTTGGCGGCGTCGGGCCCGGACACGGAGATGAGACGTCGGGACTCGAGAGGGGCGATTCCGGAGCGGACAAGGGCCGGCGGTGGTCTGAGATGGTAAGGGGGCTGGGTCGTGGTGTTTGTTGTGCTTGTGCTGTAAAATGTCCTTGATATTCTCGAGGTCGCTAATACTGCGGTTGGATGGACGCGCCGTTGAGGAGGTCCAGATTGGGATAGGGGGAGAAGGTGTTGACGCGACTGGAGACAGCCACTGCAGACGAAAGCCTTGCCTGAGCTCGACCTTGCCTGGAGCCGCAAGACCGATGTGGCCGGCCGGGCGAGCTTTGTGACTGCAGGCTGCATTGTATCGTATCAATGTGCCGGTCTGCCTGTGAATTGGGACGAGTACTGCTTAGCAGTACGGAGTCGATGAGTTCAATCCGGCCGGTGACGTCGGTGGATAGCTTTTTTGGCGGTGTTTTGGCAACCTGTGATCTGGTGGCCCAAGCTCTCTGCTCACAAAAGATGGGGCAGGGGTCCCGGAGTTACGGAAAGCATGAACCTCCGTGGGGCCGGAATCGTCGGCTTTGTCATGATCCGCCCGTTGGAACTTCTGTTATGTCCGACCCAGCATTGAATCCGTCATGTCGGGTTCTTCGTTTTCATCACACGCGTGCGATCTTACGTATACGATTGCAGGTACGGACGCGAAAGGAACTTTGACTAGGCCGGATAGACAATCCCCCGTCAGGAAGATGCTTCTACCACCATCGGCAACCTCTCCGAATTGGCTCGAGAGTAGCTATTTTGAAGACTCATTAACGAGATGCAGTTCATCCCGTGGTAAGCTGGCCCTTTCACCAAGAGGATATCTGCTGCAAACTTTTCGGAGTTTTGGTGGTATTGATCTCTTTGTATCCGTCTGGATAGTAATCAGCGGAGATGGCTCGGAGTCCTACACGATCCCGAGGATCAAATCTTATCTCATCAGACCCGTGCGGGAACGGGTTTGGACAGGCCCATCAACGATATCTCCGAGATAGATGGATCAGACAGTCATCAATCCAGCACTCCATCTTTGACAAATCAAACACCCGCAACCGATCGCTAATACGGCAAGTGATTCATCATCAGAAGAAACGGAATACACCCCAACTTCCAGTTCCGATCGCCGTGAACTTTCCTTCCGGTATCTTTGTCTGTAGGTACATCGGCACGATGTACCTGGACGTGAATAAGGCTCAACTGAGAAGGTCCCTTTTCGGAAACCCACCCACGGCAATCCATCCTTGGAACTGGGAAGTGACTAAAACACCACATGAACGCGAGTTATGATTTTATGCCTCAAGTTTGAGCATCAGTCATCTGACTCGGCCACGTCTCTCAAAAACTTGGAACATGCAGAATGTATGAGAGAAATGGCGTTTTGACACCCCAAAATTTCCCGACGCTCCCCTCCTGACACACCCGTTCCGAGCTTCACTCCCTGCCGACATTTCGCGATAGCTACGGAAAAGGGGCCATTCGAAAGTCTCCGATTCAGGAGGGGCCTTACACAACAACACTCGACTCCATTTCTCTTACCGAACCCGCAAATGTCCCAAATGTCCACTGCATCACGGCAGCCTTATGATGCTGCAGCAAGACCCCAAACAGAGTACAGTCATCATGTCCCGCTTCTTACCGAGCTATTATACACAATACCAAGCCTCGTTCATTTTCCGCCTTTCTGCACTACCATATATCCCACTCACCGCTTTGCGAGGTGATTGGGAGCACTGCAGCGTATTTATCTCGATGCCTTACGGAGTAAAGCTACCCTCCACGCTCACTGCCCCGGAGAACCGACAAGCTCCCGTGGGCACGTTACGGCGGAACTCGGCTACTCGTGACACACCATCACCACGATCACGACGGCTCTTCCCTTTACCCACCTCTTGGCATCGCAAATGGATATAGGACTCTCGGATCTTGACCGATGACAGTCTGTGATCCATGAGAGGGCTATGTATGTTGGATTAAATGAAATGCACATGTCTCTTGCCGTCTCGATGATTCATTATGTTGATCATGCGCATCTCAACATCCATCTCACCCATCATTACTGATATGCAAAGGACTTGCTTCGGCTTGGAGATCACCACTGCACTGCAAAGCAAAGGGGTGTGTATCGGCCCGTAGGTAGGTAGGTACTCACAGCTCCAAGCCATACATTTTGATACTGGCGGTAATATCTCTATCCCCATTTGGCAGACCGCGTTGGTGAAACACAACGTTAGTAGAAAAGCAAAGTGCCTACAGCTACAGTACCTAGTGCCCAGTTGGTATTGATCACTAGAACTGGATTATTCACCAACTGCGGAACTACACTAGACTGGCGAGGAATAAGAGATTGTTACACACACGGCGGTGCCGCATCGGCCGGCAGTCGTGAATCTACCCGCACCTTGGTGTTTGGTAGCAGTCACGGCACCAGGTTTATCACGAGGTTTGATGTTGCTCTTGAGGGAGGATGCCTTACAACAACAACAACAACAACAACAACAACAACAACAACAACAACAACAACAACAACAACAACTGGGTGTCGGGGGCTCATATGAGAGAGCCGTGCGTATCCGTCGCCCGCCTGCCTCTCATTGTATAGAACTCTCAAGGCAAACACGGGGGCGTTCTGTGATTGTATTTTTGCTCTATTATGCTTGTGCTCGAAGTTCAAACCATGGGAGGCATCACATGAAGAATATCCTCCCACGTCTTATATATATCTCTGTAGCAATGGGAAGGTATAATATAAGGAGATATCTCGTGATGCACTTCTGTCTGGGTCTTGTGCCAAGTCTCGTGCTTGGGTTGTGTGTAATGAGTGGTACCTGAGGTGATGTATCGTGCGGGAGGTATTGATATTCACACGCCCCTAGGTAGCTAACTGAAGCAGATGGGCCAGAACACAAAACACTACCTAGCTAGTGTCAAAAAAAGCATCGGCCATGAAAATGAAGTTCTAGTTGCAAAGATCAGGCTGTTTCGTTTGGATCCAAAGAGCCACGGTGCCTTGGTTAGGGGCCGGGAGCTTGGGGCCGGTTTTACGGACGGAGGACTGAGCCGGCCTTGTTTTGAGCGGCCCGCCGGCCGATTTAGGGCTTCTCGGGAGGCGGCGCGGGAACGGGAAGTGTTTTAACATCTCTTGAGTAGTACGGGTTAACTGGGCTTGGAATGTTTCAGGATTCTTCTTTTTAAGAAGTTTGCAACGGCCGGACTAAATACACTACGGTATTATCTCCATGGTAATCAAAGAGACTTGTCTATTTTCAAGATCATCCCAAGGCAATAACAGAGTCCGGTCTAACGGCGGATTAAAGTACCGGTTTGTGATGGGACGAGGATAGGACAACGGTTCTGGTTTAAAATAAATGCTGGATTCAGTCCGGTATTGTCTTTATATTCGCCTTTCCTTTTAGAGGCTTGAGTTTCGATAACCACATAAGGCCGATCTTGCGATAAGATCGTCGACTTGGATGCGATAGACCGAGATTGTTTCCCTTGCTAGCCCTGCGTCGAGGGACTTGTCCACGACGCTCTGTCATTATTGATCAATCACGAACAAATATTGCGACACGCGTGGTGAAAAAGGGGGTCCTACGTACCTACCATTATCTCGGATGCCTCCCTTATGCTCACCTAATGATGCAACGATTGCCTGGCAATCGACCCCATTGCTTACATAGCTTAGCACACATGTTACCAATGCTCACAATGTGATTATACTAGCTGCGTTGTTCCTGCCATGAAACCCCGGATATTGCCATGTCATCCATCTGTCACGTCAATATCATGTCAGCAGCTAGAGGACCCCTAAACCGCTCCCGGACACAAACCCGATGCGTTAAGTACCCTGAAATGTGGCGTTCTTTCCCCGTAGGGCAGACGAATGAGATGGCCGGGTTACAGGTGTTCAGCTTTCCTGAAACAGCCCTGAGGATTGCTGGCCAGTCCGGACTGCTTTGCAGTTCAGCTGCGGATATAACTTCCCTGCCTGGGTAACGAGGGGTTCGCTGCCGGATTAGGCGATGAAAAGGCATAATGGACTGGCTGAAAAAGGATAGTTATGGATTCATGGTGGGAGATTGGAATTGGTACCTGATGAGGTGTACGGAAAGACTTGAGCTCTGACTCTTTTGATCAGGCCCCATTGAGTTAGCTACCACAAACTGTGCCTGAGCAACACACCGTCAGGCCGACGACGAATCTCATGAACTGATGCGTTGTTGGCTCCAGATGGTTGTTAACTTGTTTGTTTCGTATCACCCAAAAGTCTGGGGTGAAGAAACTAGTTACCTGGTAAACCATTAAATCGAGTACAGCGATATTTGGTGGGGGTTCTTCCTAACTAGGTACACTCCCAACACTAGACTCGATATTAACAAGCCATGAGACTTTACTGTTACCGGTATCTCTAATCCCTCACGAGGATAACAAAATTGCAGCTTCTTCGCCCTATCAAAGTGAAAACTGCCTTGCCCTGCCGGGGCAACGACCCCGCCCCGCACGGGAGATAATTACCGTACGGCACAGCGCGAGAAATTCCGCCCCGGCCGGCCCCCACATTTATTGCTAAGCCGACTCGGTCGGGGTCGGTGTGATGACCCGGCAAGCGCTGCAAAGCATATTCCGTATCATCGCTGGTATTCAGGACAACAACTAGATCAACCTTGCGATGCGATGTGATATGGATTCAATTTCGTACCTTCACCGGGATTATACAAGGCACTGGACGGAGACGGAGCAATGTTCTTGATATGGAATTATGAATAAAAAAGGAAAACCCACCCGCTCCAGTGTGCCGAGAAAACACCGCCACTTCCCAAGGCATCTCCATTCTCCATATCAATTACCCATCGAGAGACACTCCAATACGGAAAATTGTACTCCATTACGGTAACTCCACCGGTACCTGGCAGAGATTTTATCCCCCGTCTCCGTGTCGCGTCAGTCGAACTCAGATCACCCATAGGACCGAGGCCGACCCGAACTCGTGAGCCCATCGTCCTCGGTCTCCCCAGGCATCAGTTATTCGGTCAGGACAATGTACTCTACGCTATAAGTAACGTGTCAATCTTATTTCGTTTATCCTCGTCAGAAGCGGTCAAGTTGGAATCACAAATTAAATGTCAACGGACCCGAGCACTCAGCCACGACGCGTAGCAACATCAACGACACACTGCCGTCACTGTACACGACGACAAGACCCCACGCAATCGTGGAGAAGCCCTTTGGGGTTGTAACTCCGTATTACAGTGAGATGGATGTCTTGGCATCTCCGTAGGGCTGGCGGAGAGGGGTGTGGTGTTACACTAGGTACAAGAAAGGCGGCTCGAGGCTCACCGCTGAATGGCAGAGTGGAGGACCCTGAAAGGGGGCTCTCTCACTGCAGGACATGCACTGCTCTTTCATTGATCGGTCGAGATATTGCTCCCTCCCTACCGAGGACCTTGAACATGGATGAAGTAACCATGAATGACAAAGACAAGTTACAGACGAGAGTTGGTTTCGTTTGTAAGGCGTTGGTGAGGATCTTGGCTAGGGTTTCAGATCTGGATATCCGTATCCGTACCTATTTTCTTTTTCACCAAGGTGAGATGAGTTGGGCCTCGTGTCAGGACCACAGCCTCGGGTCCCTTCCCCTGGGACCAGCCTTCACTCTCACTCTGACTTACACCAGTAGTACACATTTGAGCCACTCTTGGGACAAAGAAACCAACAGCAACATTCTCCAACATCTCATCCCTCAGTTTATTTCATGTCAAGACGGATCATCGCTCAATTACACCCAGACGGCTGAAGCAGATACAAACCGCTGACCAACCTTCGTTGCTAACCTTGCAAGTTGTACGGAAACTTTGAGCAAGTATCTACTTCAGCAGGAACATCACCGCGAACCCCTAAGCAACTGGGTGGCGGGCGCCATGTTCCTGGATGGCGGAAGGGGGGAAATGAAAGCTTCTTCCGCGACAGCGCCACATTGGCTCCCCTGGCGGAGGACTGAGTCTCGCCGGTAAGCAACATTGTGTTATGGTGGTATCATAAGTAGAATAGAAGAAGATCTAGAAGCCAACCAGTTGCAATGGGATACTTTAAAAATGCGCCCGTTTTATCAACCCAGGTCCATTATTTCCGCCATATTTGGTTGCAAGTTTCACGACTTGCGAGGCTTGGAGATGGGCGGCGTCTAAGTCCGGAGAGCTAATTACCGGATTCGGTAATAAGCTTCCATTCTGATGGACCGCCCTTCCAACCCTCAGCAAGAATCCCGCGGGAGGATATACATCTCCTTGGGTCCTGGTAGCACCGCTCAGTTCGGACTACTTAACCCTGGACGCAAACCCTAATAATTACTATTATGAACTGAAGAAGGAATGGGCAAGGCACTCGGGCTGGTTAGTCGGGCGGTCTGGAACCAATAAAGAGAGAGGATCTCGGACTTTGAGAGGAAGGGAGGGAGGCTCATCACGGTGGACTCAGGTCCGGGGCCACAAGCTCTTCCCGCGGGCAAAATATCAAAATAGAAACAAAGTTTGGAAAATCTCCAACATAAACTTGCGGCTAGAACTTCTTGAGCTTTCAAAGTGAAAAAAATCCGGAGGCGAGTAGTTCAAGTACCAAGGTGGCGGCAGTACCTAACGAAGTAGCTACACGGCGAACAAAGATGGATGGCGTAGAAGTTTCAAACTTTCAACGGCTTCTAACCTTGCTATTTTTTTCACACGGTTCTGTGGATGGCAAAAGGGACGGGAGTTTCATGATAATCCGGGGTGTGGGCTTGCGCGCCGCAACCGCACCGGACCGGCACCGGATCTTTAACTGAAAAGGCTATCTTTTGAAACGAAACATGCTTATCTGGGAAGTCATTACGTAGTTCACTGATCTTGGGTGGCAATGGTGCAATGCTAGGAGATGCGATGTGCTTGGTTGACCTTGAGATAAGATGCTGGAGGCGGAGGAAAGTAGGCCAGTACCATCTATGGGCTGGAAATCCGATGTATAGCTTCATCCCAGCGAGACAGGATGTATTATCGAAAAAGAAGGTCAAAGGCCACCTAGCTTAGGCCTCCAGGAGTCGTCGGATCGTGGCAAACTGTGACTTGGACCGCCTTCCGACCTATCACCAAACATGAGGCTGAGAAATCCCAACGTTGAGGTGAGAATATCTCATCTTGTGTATGTATGTACCTTATTACATATAGTAAGTGCATATGCATAAAGTTGGCAAAATCAACGGTTGGTTGGTTGGGTTTATAACATCTTAGAACCGCTTGTCTGAGTTGGTTCTATTCATTAGTTTCAAGGCTCAACCAAAGTCTAAATAGACCTAAACCCGTACGTAGGTAGAGGGTACAAACCAAAAGAAAATGTTTCGTTTCAATTCAGTTCCTTCCGTTTCAAGTTGTATGGCTTTTTATTCTGGCCCTGCCTCTGGGGGAGGTTCCTTTTCTGCGTTTCGTGTTCCTGAACTGCGCCGTACGCAACTCGGGCACCATTCACCACCACCACACCAGACCCCGGATTTTGTGCCTCGGCGAGGCAAAAGCATCGTGGCAAGAAGTTTGAAACGAACAAACGACAACCTGGGGGGCAAAGAAGCTTCAAATTAGGGTTTATCTTGCCATTTTGAATTATGACTGTCATGTTTTGTGCGAGTGGTTGCTGTGGGGATTCCTGCCTAGTAAAGTCCGGGGATAGAGCCCAAGGAAACCGTTGAACACGCCCGGACACTCTCGTAGGTTAGGTTCACGCTACGGATACCTATCCGCCACTAGCAGTATAATTTAGGCCACCGCTCATTGTGTGTAAAAGGCAGCGCACAGTATCCCCGCAGTAAAGCAAGTCCAATGAGTGCCCAAAGAGCCATTATGAGCGAGTCGTCCTCAAACTGGCGGAGATTGGCACCAGAAAAGTGTCCGTCGACAAAACCACATGGTCAACGATGTATGGTTAGTTAATGATGCTGAAAAGGCGGGAGGCCTATCCGTAGGTAGCTATGCCACAATGCGGGGAGAAAGGCCCTCTGAAACCAAGGATGCGCTAGGTACTCTGCATACTTTAAGTGTGAATCATCTCAAGGCAGCGAGCCAACTAACTGAACATGAAGCAAATCACCAGTGTTGGATTTCAGGAAACTGTTGTGTTGAGATGGCCCTGCGTTCGTCACCAATTGTCGCTAATATCATCATCAGGGTTCAGTTGAGTTGACAGCACAGCTAGGGCAAGGCGGCAGGAGACTTTTACAATCCCACACCACGGGTGTGTCTCCAAAGCAGATCAGAGCGGCTTCTGGGCCATTTCGGTATTTTTCTTCCCACCGCTCCCGCCAAGAACAAAGGTGTGAATCATACCGGTGGGTCGGTACCGATCATCCACTCACGCCCCTTAGCCATTCGCCCAAAAAAACACCAACGCAAAAAAGCATTATGACAAAAAGGGTTCCTGTGAGAGAAAGAAAGCCTCGTCTAAATCCTTCGCAATCTCAGCATTGAATGCGTATGTACCATTTCACCGAATGGTTTGTTTCGGTGCCTTGCTTCGGAGACTTTTTTGTTATAGTTTGCGAACTTATCACCGTTAAAGTACTGTAAGCTTGGGCATCCTAAAGTTTCGGTAACTTCGAAAAGTGATAAAGAATACGGGCGGAACAAAACACCGAACGACCGGGAACGAAACATCATGATTGATACGGCGGCGCTAAAAGCCGGATGGATATGGATTTAGAATTTCAGATTGTACATAGGGAGATGGAACCAGCACGAAAACTCCATCATTAATAATCCCCAGATCAAGATAAAAATTCAAAAACGGATAGCGGAGATTGAATTAAATGCACAAGAGTCACGGGTTCACTTCGCCATCTCTAAAACACGGGAACGTTGATTGCCAAGGATGCCACTATCATGAACATGGCCCATCGGGATCTGGATCTTCCTCAACAAACCCAATTGAGGGGTTCTTAAGCGAATTTGTGTGGATTCACTGGATTGTGTCCAACTGTGCGGTGTGCTGGCCCGGACCGAGTACCGTACATACCGCAAGCAAATACCCGTTTGCAGCCACCGATAAAAAAGTTCGAGATCCCGACCGAGCGCGACAACACACAAACCCCATTGCAAGTGGGTCTCATGATAATCACATGTTCAAGACAAAAGCAATGGGGCAAACCATTTTTTCACAGTACGAGAGCAGTGTATAGTATTCAATATGATTTTGATTAATTTGTAGATGATATTTGAAGAACTTGTTCCAAGCTAGAGAATGATACCACCACGGGGAAAACTTTTCAGGTAGAGGAAGTTGCCAATGCGGTGGTGAGTCAATGATGATGTATCCATGATACGTAAATAATCCGTGTGTCCAAGAAAAATATCTCCGAGGGTTTGGTCTTCCCACTCAACCTCGTAAGGGAGCGAGAAACAACCACCCTAAAGTCTCAAGAATAAGAAAAATAGAATCCAAGCCCATTGTAATCGCTCTGAGTGGCGTGTGTTATCCCAAAAAAAAAACCCATGCTGCATGCGAATGCAATCCCTCTTCTGAGTAACTGTTCCTTCTAGTAGTCTGTGTATGAAAAACAACTTTTGGCCGCCAAATTGATGCCTCGCAAATTGGTATATCGAAAAGCAATGTGAAACGCCTGCCCAATGCAGAGAAGATGCAGAAAAGACAAAAGAAAGACAGTTTCTAGTAGACTGATATCGCAGACACCAACCTCGCCGGGTTGCGTGGCGGTAGGTAGTAGCCTTGCTCGTAGAAAGCGTCTTTGTCTGTCTCCTCTTGGCTTGATGGAAAGAGGCTCGTCGTTGCGATGGCCTCCTTGTGCTCCTTCTCTGAGAATGTGGGCAGAACGGCGGTGGGCGGTGATGGTGGCATCGACTCGTCTTCTGAGGAGTCGGAGTCGTGCTCGAGCTCGGGTGGTGATGCCGAGTGTGATGGGCTGCGGGAGAGGGCGAGGTGTGCGTAGTCTTCCTCCTCATCGTCGTCCTCCTCCATGTCCTCGTCGTAGTAGAGCTTGGTGTTGTTGGACGGTATCCTCCTCAGGGAGACCATGTCGGCCATCTCGATGTCCTCGTCCTCGTCGAGGTCGCTGTCGGAGTCTGAGTCGGAATCGGAGTAGGAGTCGGCATCCTCTGCTTGCCAGTCTTGCTCGGGCTCCTCGACGATGCTGTCGGCCCATTGGATGTGCCTGTCCTCGGCCTTGGTGGCTCCACGGACAGATTGGTTGAACCATGATTCCTGTTCCCTCTCGGCATCTGCGAGCTCCAGCATGAGCGAGTCGAGCAGGTTGGCGTGTCCGACGAGGAGGCGGAGGTTGTGGTCAGGCCGGGCAGCCTCGTGGGAGAGCTTGCCCCTTGCCTTGTGGGCGAGAAAGTATGTTTGCGTAATCGACATTTTTTGCGTCTTGTAAGATGAAGCAACCACTGGAGATGATGGGAGAGCACCCTTGGGTCTCGATTGTGTTGTTGAAGTGCTGATGTGTAGAGGAGAAGACATTGTGTCTGAGGTCAGAGCTAGGGGAGAAGCTCCTAATATTTGTTGCTGTATTTTTTTGGGCGGGTTCAAGGTTTCGTCTGGGTGACTCAAGGCAACGAGCCGATTGCGGAATAGCTCACTAAAAGGGCGTCAAGGCAGCCAGGGTGGGGTGTGTGGTTGTGGTTGTGCCTGGGTACCGGTGGTGATAAGCGGTCTGTGGGTGATGCAAGCTTGATGCACTGGAGCTTTGGTTGATCTTGATCAAAGATAACAATTGTTTACCTGGCAACTTGGTTAGATTCTTTGAAGCTGGTGATAAATGGCGAGAAGTGGGTGCCTCGGAGGAGGGAGAGGCAGGAGCTTTTGTAACTGAGGACTAATCCATGGACCTTGACCGTATGTTGGTGTGGTTTCCGGCTTCGAAACAGCGCGCAGGTCATCAGCGCCAGGGTGCTGCATCCATCCGCAGCAGCTGACAAAAGCGAGAGCCCGTCAACCCGACTTTTCCTTTGTGTACGCAGCACGGAGCATGCACTTTCGCTGGGGGGGAGCGGTGTTAGGGGGGGGCGTGTAAGTACCGCGGTACTTGGGTACATGCTGGTTTGTACCCTTGTACCGACCCCATCCCTTGGGCTTGGCAGGACAAAGTGCCCTGTCCCCGTGCACCACCACACCCCTGCGACTGGAGTTACAAAGTCGGCCTTAACGTGGCCTTGGCTCACTCCCTCCAACAAGCTACATGAGACTTTCCGGCAGCGGTGAAGCGCCCTTTGCGTTCCTCCGAAGGGCTCGGCCGCCTCGGGCAGTCTCGCTAGGCCGTGACCACGAATCCGCTCCAAAACGAGCATGCACGCGTGTGCAATTGCTCGCTCTGCTCGCTCCCGGATGACTCTAACACGCATCGTCGTTATTTGCAATTTTGCATGCCCTGCCCGATTTCCTTGCAGTGGACAATATTGTTATCCGCAAGAGACAGACTCATCATGCTGCATCGTCGGCCAGCGGAGTTAGGCAGTAACACACAATACAACTCAGACATACGGAGTACGGAATTGATGATGATGATCTAAGCCACGGTGCACCTGCCCCGGCGAGCGAATTTGGATGCCTGGCTGCCCGGCCAGCAGTTCCTCAGTTGGGTTACGGGTGCCTTGCCGTATTTACGGATTGGATTACAACTCAAGACAACCAGCTTGGCGTGGTTATTCGTTGTTCTAGACGACACGACACATCTTTGGCCTCAGGATGATTGCTTGTTCATGGCTATTGATTAGTGGTTTGACGGTGCGGAGTTACTGCCCGCGTCATTGTCCGCTCTTTTCGTTTCCGGTTCAATGGATGATCGGATCCACTCTTGATACCATCGTACACTAATCTACCGCTCCGATCAAGACTTTTTACCCTCTCCGAGGCTGCTGACGCATCAACTTGATTGTTAAGCACCCATGCATAATGAGCATCGAGCACGCACAAAAGCGAATTATCTCCTTGGTCTTTAACCCCAGGCCGGTATCTGTCTTACTGTCGGCTTCTTTTTCGCCGTTCCACCGTCTTGGACCTTGGTTAATAACTAATCCTTAAACAATTACCCCGTGCGAACTTTCCCTTTCCCACGAATGCCACCCCAATCACTGGTAACGGAGAATGCGGAATTACGGGATAACTGCGAAGGAGTCATTTCATGCAACACTTTATCTCCTTCGAAGATGAACCCAGTTTGCATGTCATGTTGACGACTCATCATCACATACATCAAGTCCACCTAGGTCGGCATAACAGTTCATTGCGTCGCAAGCTACACCGCAATCTCCGCGCGTTATGGAAGTGACTCGGGATTTTGGTTATGTGTCTTATTGAGGCGATGCAAATTGTATCCGTAACTCGCACGTATTCCATGCACTGAGCAACTGTCGACACATTTTTGCGTCGGATTTTCTGCCCATAACGGGAAATCACCTCGTTATGGCTAACCACACGCAGCTGCGACGAGCTCCATGTCATATAAGACTTGCACATTCGGATACAGGACCATAACCACCAATACGTCCTGGTTCGCGGATTGCTTCTCGTTTTGCTCGCATTCTCGACTTCCTAGTGCTTCCAAAACAACAGCACTGCAAAATATCCGATGCAGTGATTTGGCATCGGATCCAATGACTTGATGTACGAGAGCGCTCCGCCTCCTGTATATTTGAAGCCATAACCAATGTCGTCCCGCAGTTAGCTCCCAGCGGTGTGGGAGGACTTCGGAATAGCTCCTGTCGGGCGAATACCGTAAGACAAAAGAGCCGAAAAAGGAGCGAGCACCAGCGGAAGGGCGAGAAGAGCACTGCAAATTTGGGGGCTTCATCCTGCGTCCTTCTGCACGCTAGCACTACGTTCAGAGTCCGTCAGCGGAATACCGGCGCGATGGGAGGCATAATGGAGGAGAGAATCGATTCGCATTCGCTAACCCCACTTGTAGGGCTGATAACTGGGGGGCGGGGGGTGAAGTCCCACTTCCCCTGTTCCCAACGGCGAGGTACCCTCTCTGGACACATGGCGAAGGTATGAGAACAGCGCAGCACAAAGCACATGGCCAATTGCCAATCGTGGAGTAAAAGAATCTCCACGATGCGCTCTCGTAGCCCAAAGGAGGTCCCGTCCCGATGGGTGCAGCTGGTATCAGACCGCCATCATATGAGCTCAGCCACAAAATAGTCTGCTGTGACTGCCGAGCACATCAACAACACGAACATGAATCGGGACTATTGAGATCTTGACGAGTGTCACGAGAATACACCGCAAACCAAACACTGCCTAGGGAGCTCAAATGCTTTAGAATCACTCGCTTAACATGGCCAAGATCATACACGTTGTACGCAAGGCTGTGTGCGGATGAGCGCCGAGTAGGGAGGAGCTTGGCACTGGAAGCAACGTTAACCTGAGGCTGATACTGGTATCCGACTGCACTGCATTTCCTACGCTGCCATTACACTGCACTACCTAAGTATGGCCTGAGCGAAATGCAGCATGTGTTAAGCAACGGGATACGGATAATATGAATTGTTCAGGCACCGACTTTTGGTCCCTGTCATTGGTAACCACCGATGTGCACCGAGAGATCGCCAGATATCTCCGCGGGTGCCGGACTCGGAGTCGCTAACCAACCAATCAACTTACACGGTGCTCCTATGCACTGCACGAAAGCAGGTTCAGCAACCAATTGACACATTCACGGCTTCCACATGTTGTTCAGGAAGAGTACTCAGTCATTCCTACAGAACCACCAGCATTTCAAGGCATTGAAGGCACACAAACGACGAGTGCATTACGCAATTACTCGCTCTCTTTCGTTACGCAGGAGAGATACTCCTTGGCAAACCAGGTATTGCCCTAGAAAGGGGGAGGCACCAAACATCATGGAACTTACTGCTATCAAAGCTGAGCGAAGCTTTCTTTACCGCCATTCCAAGTTAACATCACACAGCCGCGGACGAGTTCCTCCGGCGACGCAAGCAAAGGACATGGTCGACCTGTCTCATCGTCCATGACAGCATACCGTAGGACTCATCTTGCCCCAGACTAGTGTAGTCGGTTCCATATTCCGACATCGTCACGTCTCGAGAAGAAAAAGAACCACTTCGTAGGGCGTGCATAGATGGGCGCTGGCGAAGCAAACATGCACCCAAAGAAAATGGCATCAAACGCGGGAAAAGCGCCCTAGGCAACGAAAATGGAAACCTTCTCGAAGGGCAACATTCCAAACCTTCTCTGCATATTCTTATGCAAGAGAAGGACGCTTCTTCGCGGCGCAGCAGCAATCATGACCCCACACCGATTCTTCGTTCTTCTCCCCCCACCACGATTTGTCAAACACTGCATCATTTCAAATTTCCTTTTTTTCTTACTCGAAACAAGTGAGCATCAGCTTACAGACGGACGGGGTAGCCAGTAAGTATGTAGAGCTGAGGACGAGGTTGGTATGTAGGTACAAATGTAAACGCCTAACGTAACCAGCCAGCCTGCCTCCTGAGATGTGCATCTTTTTGACCGGTACGCAGGATTACCTTGGTTGATGAGCTTTTTTTTGTTTTTTCTTTTCGTTTCTATGACTCTGTGTATATGCGCTGCGCCTTTCATCACCGGCCAATGCCTTTTGGCATTTTGGCTTGTCGTAAATCTCGGGACAGGACTGGGTTGCTACTTTGTTGACCGCTTCATCTGGTTGTCGGACGTTTCTGTAGCACTTTTCGCAGCCCGGATTTATCCAGGCGGAAGAAATGCTAAAATCAAGGGGACCGGATTACTCACTCACTCGGTATGGACAAACTCGGGATCTGGGAACAACTCGGGCGGTGCGGACGCTGTGGGGACCCGAACATCGATGAATGGATGGTTATCTTATCTCCACCCACCATCTTCGAAGGGACCTGATGAAGATTTCTAAGCCCAACCAACCTATCAGCAGTCCAGCTGGACCAGCACATCATTCATCTTGGCCACTGTCATCCAGTCAGATCATCTGCCAACCTGGTTCAGACAAACCCAACTGGTCAGTCAGTCAGTCACTCATGTTCCCAATCGCCGAGAGTCCGGCGGTCGAAGGTGTGTGTCCGTTCCGTTCCCCGGGTGAGCTCGCAAGTCGGGATGATACCCCGGGTTTTGCATCTTGACGCACTCATTTTCGGGATTTAGGTCGAGATGGACATGTCCGATTCGGCTTTTTTTTTTTTTTGCTTTTGGACTTGACCTCATCCATGTGAGGTTCTGGGATTGACAAAGGGACTGCGACATAAGTGAGCAAATGGGAGACAACAACAAACGGTAATATAAAAGCCTTGGAATTATCATGTTTAGTGACGTATTAGTAAAGGGGCCGCCCCTGAACCTAAGGGTAGACTGGAGACAGTACGGGGAATAAATCAAGGCACTGCATCTCGTTGTCCCTGGCATTTGCTGGTAACACTCAATACGCAATCAAGTTCAGGTAAGATACGGAGCCAAAGACCAAGTGCTGTAGACTTTAGTAATACAAATCGAGCATCGACCCATGAGCGAGCGGCAGTGAGTCCCGATGGCCCGGGTATCCCTTTGTTGTTTGTTACCCCTTGCCTTGCCCCGTGCTACTCCCGCCAGGTACGTACGACATTATGCAAGGAGCCGATAGATACGAGGACCAGGGGACCAAGACAACCGGGATTGGACGTATAAGATATACGTCCCTAGATCGTGTCCATGGTACTACTAGTACTGTATGTACTGCCCCCCCGTGGGAGGGGGCTTTCCAGTATTTGTAATTGGATACGGACTGGAGTCGTATGGACCCTGAACAATACCCATATCGGGGTTGATGTCATTAGCGATGGTTACCGGCCGGCTGGATATTACTACTTGTAGGAGACTCCTTGTCGTTTGTTTTGTATAACCCGATCTCTTATACGGGTTGGTGCTTGCGTTTGCCGGGGAGCGGGGTGATTTTACGTTATTAGTCCTCGAGCTCCGTAGATTTCAGCTCTGGGTTTGCCTTTTTTCTCTTCTTCTTCTTTCTTCACTCGGAAGGCCGACTTGAACGTCAGGGAGACCGTCTTGATGTTGGTTTGCTCTACCGAGGCATGTACGTACCTAGGTAGGTAGGCGGGTATGTGCCTAGCTTCTAATTATGAGAAGCACCCTCTGGGATCGGTCCGGCAGTCTGGTATCACATCACACCCAAATCCATCTATCTACGTGCCCATCATGGCATGCCTGTCTCGGGCACTTTGGTCAAGAACCACGTTTTCCCCACGTGGCACTTGTCTGTCCGGTGTGCCTCTTTGTCTCAACCAGAGGCCAGGAAGGTCCGTCGGCTTGGGTTCAGCGTCCGTCCGTAAGCATCGATATTGTATCAAAGCTGCAGCTAATTGCTCCTTCCATCTTCCATTATTTCTTACATCTATGCCGGACATGGGATGGATGGAGCGAGTGAAGTAAGTGCAAGTGAAATTCATCTGCCTGTCTTGCTGGCATAGACAGGTGGTTGGTACTTCAACTAACTAGGAGATACATCTTGAAGGCCTTGGAAACCGTACCTTCTCTAGCTAAGAAATCCAAACATGTCACTATTCTACTCATTGGCCGCCCCTTGCAGTTTATGTCTTGGTCGGACAGACGGTGCCGCCGTGAGGGTGCGTCAAGGCCACGAGGGAAAGTGTTCCGAATGAGAGAGGGGGGGAGAGACATGATCGAGGCAACAAGCAGAGGACTCAAAAGGTGTAGATCTTACGGGAACAGGCATACACCATGGCAGTTCGCAGAAAATGCCACGCGAATGCCACGAGGGAAATGGCGGGGAGGGACCGACTTGCCCTGATTCTGACATGCAGGGTCCCCAAACAAGGGATTTATCGTCTTGCATCTTGTTGAAAGAAAATTGTGAGAGAGAAAGTGAGAAAATCTGACTTCAAATCGTAACAGAATCATGTAATTGGCTTGGTTGTGTTGGGCGTGCGTTTGAGGCGTTTTCTCACTCATCATTTCATTCGTTTTGATACCTGTGTTGATATTCTGATAGGCCCGTAGAGCTGGAGCCTGCTTGCTTTGCATCGTAGATAAGTTTCATAGCCTCTGCGTCTTCATCTCAACTCACAGCACGTGGGGAAATATGCAGAGAACTGCATATCTAGTGTACGACTGAAGAAGCAAGTTTCGTCCTGTAACATAGCGTTGCGAAGGGACTACCTACTAAGCACCCTGCCTCACCTCTGTCTCTCTTCATATTGACCACTCATACGCACATTTCATCCACCATCTCAGAGTGTGTATATAGCCAGCCAGGAACGATCATTTGTTCCCACGTGGGTTCGGCACTTCAAGCGGCACAGAGACAAAATTCCACATGGCAATTTCACATACACCAAGTATGTGTGTGACAGCGAAAAGTGAGAACGAGAGAGCCCTCTCCCGATCGATCGAGAAGGGTGAATCCCAGAAGAATCTCAAGGCTCAAGACATGCATTATCTTGCTACCTAGTCTGTCGTCGCCCCTTACTCAGTCTGTAATACAGGCTACCAAACCGGTTCCCACGTGGCCGACATGTTGCTTGTGTCACTCAAGCCTCATTCAGGTTCATGTCGTTCGGGGTTGCCATGTGGCTTTTGTTACTTTTTGCGTTCTGTACGTCGATGAGAGTTGGATACTACTTGCTCATTCATGTCTTCTTTGGGTTGTGCCCCTTGACATGCCCGTCTGGCCGTGGGTTTGTTTATCTCGCATGGTTTGTGCTTGAGGTGCGAGATGTTGGTTACACCGCTTAAGTAAACTTTGGAGAGGGGAAGGCAGGTATTGGCTTGAGATATCGGCCTTGTCTGCAGACACAGTGGGGGTTTCTTGATGACAGGAGAGGATTAGGGAATGAGTCGAATGGGATAGCACAACCCGGAGATGAAGATGCCAAGCTCAAGCTCAATAATATCGACATGATGGATTGGCTGAATCACATTAATGAATCAGAGGCACGGCTGTAAGGCGACAGGAAGATCATGTAGAGATATATCCCAACTTTAAACACGCCACCGGCAACCGGTCCTATCCCCGACTCTAGATACACATCTTAGCCTGTCTCGGCCTCCCGAGGCACATGATAATTAGGATAGGAATCACAATCAGATGTCAAGGTTGTGTAGTGTAGTGGTTATCACTCTGGATTTTGAGGCACACTTTCCTCACAAGCCTTCCAGTAACCCCGGTTCGAACCCGGGCACGACCTAGAATTTCTACATTCAGGGCTCCCGCTATGTGCCAGATGTGCAACTGGTACTTCATCTATCTGTCGTAGTACCAGTTACACATTTGGCATATACTGCGAGTCCTGAATATAGTTTTGTTTCTTTGCAAATCTTTCTCAAACTTGCTCGCCGGATATCTTCCGAGGCCGTGGCATGCCACTTGAACTTTTGGCTTACATACCATCATCATCATAGGTTGGTTGATACACTCCCACACAGGCGACAAATCTATCTTTCGAGCAGCTCCAAGAAGAGCACAGCTTCTTCCCGTTCCAGGGCTATGTATTCAGACCAAATCTATGGTCTAGTCTAAGCAGAATAAAGGGGGTATCAATAAATTTCCCAGACCCGACCAACCGATGCGCTAATATGCGTACCAGGCAGTAGAAAAGATGCCCCATCTCGCTCAACTAATATGCCTCCATCTTTCTCGCTCCATGCCTCCAAAAAGATATTCAACGCGTATTAGGCACCTAAAATATGTTTCAATACTCCTCGCTCTATGCCTTCATCGCCTCCTCCATAGCCCGCCGTTTCTTCTCCTCTTCCTTTTTGGCCTGCGCAGCCTTTAACCTCGCCATCAGCGCAGGGAATCCACCACCTCCCGGCGCTGTATCCTCATTGTCCGTTGGAGGAGCAGCTGTACCCGTCTGCCCTTCTTCTTCTTTCCCTGCCTGTAGCGGCGGCGGCGATGCCCCTCGTGATCCTGACAATTCCACCTTGGCATCATTCTTCTTGTCCTTCTTGTCCGCCTTTCTCAACTTCTTTTTCTCGGCCTTGCGCCGTTCAATCTCCTTTAACCGCCTCTCAAGGTCAGCTTCTTTCTCCTCCATCTCCTTGTCCTCCCTCTCTTTGCGCAACCGTTCCCGTTCCTCCGCCTCGCGGATTTTTCGATTCCTTTCCTCCAGTATAGCCCGTCCCCGCGCAAGACTAGCCTGCAACTCTGCACTCAACTCTTGTTCTTGTTGTTGCCCGCCTCCGGTCTTTTGTTTCTTGCTGGCAGCAGCAGCAGCAGCTTGCTCCCTCGCCTCGAGATCCTCAGCAAAGCGCCGCTGTCGCGCCGACATGGCATCCTTGGCTTGCTGTTTCTGGAGGATGGCGCGCATGCCATTCTGGTAGGCCTCTCGTGCCTCGGGGGAGATGAGGACATCGCGGGCTTTTTCGAGGCGCGTGTACAAGGCTGGATCGTAGGACGAGCCTGCCTTGTCGGGGTGGGCGGTTAGGGCTTTTTTGCGGAATGCGCGCCGGATTTCGGATTCCGAGGCTGTCGCGTCTACGCTGAGGAGGGCGAAGAGGTCCTCGTTGCGGGAGGCGCAGGCGCTCGCGTAGGTGATGAGGTCTTCGTCTGGCATTTTGGCTTGGGGTTGGGTGTGAAGTGGTTGACTTTGAAGCGGTTTGGTTGTTGTTGATGGTGTCGTGAAAAATGGGCAGGGGTCTTGGTTTCCAGTATGCAAGAGAGGAAAATAGTGGGGTGGTGGGGCCACCTCATGGCCACTGCAGTCGTCAAGGTTCTCACTCAATGTCTCTTTCCAGGACTATTCACGTTAAAATTTAGGGAATTTCAGTGACTTGGTCACGGTATATCAGTGGCTCTTTATAATATTGTTAGTTGTTTTTACCAGTTACTCCTGGTTTTTACACCGAGTTCTCTCACCGCCATGTTCATTTTGCATCGTGGTTTAGTTATAGATTGAGGGGCTTAATTTTCCTGAGAAACTGGTCGTCTTGGCGTTACTGATAATATCTCTTTACACCTGCTCAACTTCCTTTCACCTTTACAATACCCCAATGTTCATTTGGAATCACAAGTCATGGCTAGAAAATCATCCGATCAGTACGTAGCAGCCAGTCTCTGCACAAGATATTGCCCGCTGTTGATACCATGATACTTTTTCTCTGCCTCGGTGGCATATGTGCCCGGTATAGCTTCGATATAAGCCTTGGAATTCGGATTGCAAAAGTACCTAAATTCATCAGTCAGTCAGCATTCACCATCACCACCACCACCAGCCTTCTTGTCCACAAACTTACGCAATACTATATCTCGGCGGATGAATATCCCTGTCCGTCTTGGACGGCGGCTCAACAACTCGATGGATAGTACTCTTGATAGTATCATTGCTCCACCTAGCCAACAAATCACCCGCATTGACCACACAAGTCCCCTCGATAGGCGTAGCGTCCACAAACTGGCCATTGGGGCTCTTGACCTGTAACCCGCCCCTCTCGTCCTGAAAAAGCAGCGTGATGGAGCCATAATCGCTGTGCTCGCCCGCGCGCACCTGGCCTGGATTAATCTTAAAGACCTTTTTGTCTACCGCCGGGTAGTGCAGCAGACGAAGGGTGTTGTCGCCCACGTCGAGGAAGGTATCAAAGTAGTTGTGGTCGTCGAGGCCCATGCCTACCGCGATGGCGCGCATCACGTCCAGGTGGAGGGACTTGCACTGGTCGAAGAAGGAGGTCATTGTTGATTTGAACCCGATCAGGTCGTCTCGTTCAGGGGGCCATTGGTTTGGATGGCCTGACTCGTCGTCGCGGCCTATCTCGAAGGATTCTTTGATGTCCGGGGCTGAGGTTCGCATCTTTGAGACCTCGGAGATGTCCGTTAGTTGGGTTACTTTTTCCCGACCTGGGGCCGAGTAGCCCCGGTTGGCTTCGGGGGTTGTCCAGCCGTGGGAGAGCTTGGTCTCGAGGGGGAGCTTGAAGAAGTTGGCCGATGCATTGAAGACGTGGGCGCGGGTTGGGGGTGTTATGGGGATGTTGCTGAGGTAGATGAAGCCGGCTGTCTGGAAGCCGTGGAGGATTGCTTTGGCTGTTTCTAGCTTTTGGGTCTCGTCGCCGTTGAGGAAATTGCCAAAGTCTATCAGCTGCGCAGGTGTCAGGTCAAGCTCAGTATGTGCAAGGAAGCTTAGTGATGGTTCCTACCGGAATGAGGAGCCCGTCTGCTTGCACTGCTGCTTTCTCCATCTTGGGGCAAGGAGTTGCAAAGGTCTTGAAGGAGAGAAAGGCACCGACGATGCGATGTCAAATGACTGTTATCTAAGAGTTCAAGTTCACCAACAAAGCTACCGTGACCTGAGGTTACACCGTTACACGCGGGACTGGGGATAAGGCATCGTCTTTGTCCGCTGTCAAGCCACTCACAAGCCCGATAACTGGCGGCACCATGTCCGCATACGGCAGGCCATCATCACAGGACGTTCGTCAACATGCAACGATGGTTTGATAGCAGGCGTGTTTCAGCGACCTTACTGGCCAGCAACCCTCCATTTGATGAGGCCCACAGAGATAAGAGGCGTGTAAGTGATAAGGAAGACATGCGGGGCTCAATCCCTGCAAAATGATCGGACAGAGGGGGCGGGGTCGTCCGATAGGGATCACGGGTCTTGGCATGCACCTTGCGGGACACGAGGACAACGACGCTCGAGATATTTCCCAAGTAAATTCTTGACAGTTGAGGATATAATTCGGCCTTGCTGCTACCTTGTTCTCCAGATCTGACCACCTGTCTCTCGTCTCAACATCAACATCAACACTATGTCTCAACCATCACCCCCAAAAGCGGCGGCAGTAGTAGACATCCACACGCACATGTATCCGCCCTCCTACGTCTCGATGCTCAGATCCCGGACGGAAATCCCTCTAGTCAGGACTTTTCCGGCCTCCCCAGAAGATCCGCGGCTGATCCTCCTCTCGTCCGAGGTCCCTCTCCTCCTCGAAGCAGAATCCAACCCAGCTCGCTCAAACCAGATCATCCCAGGCCGCCCCCTAACAAGACACTACTCCTCCCTCGCCCAAAAGATACACTTCATGGACACGCACAAGATCGCCATATCCGTACTCTCCCTCGCCAACCCCTGGCTGGACTTTCTGTCCCCCGCCGAGGCGCCCCTCGTCGCCAAAGAAACAAACACCTCCTTCTCCGACATGTGCGCCTCGCACCCGGGGAGGCTGTACTTCTTCGGCACCCTGCCCCTAACCGCCCCAACCAGCGAGATACAATCTTGCATAGACAACCTCTCGCGGACCCCGTACTGCAGGGGCGTGATCCTCGGAACGTCAGGCCTCGGAAGCGGACTAGACGACCCAAACCTACTCCCTATCTTCTCGGCGCTGGCAGAGAAAAACCTCACAATCTTTTTGCACCCGCACTACGGCCTGCCGAATCAAGTCTACGGCCCGCGACAGGCTGAATACGGGCATGTGTTGCCTCTTGCTCTCGGGTTCCCGATGGAGACTACCATCGCGGTGACACGCATGTTTTTGGCGGGTGTATTTGACAGCATCCCGACTCTCCAGATCATACTGGCGCATAGCGGGGGGACTTTGCCGTTCCTTGCAGGCAGGATCGAGAGTTGTATTGCGCATGATGGGCATCTTTTTAGCCGCCAGCAACAAAAGACTGGTGGTGAGAAGAGAAGGACGCTATGGGAAGTTTTAAACACGCAGATTTACTTGGATGCGGTGGTTTACTCGGATGTAGGGGTTCAAGCGGCTGTTGCTGCGTCGTCGGGGGGAGAAAGAGGAGGAGGAGGAGGAGGGCTGGAGAGATTAATGTTTGGGACGGATCATCCGTTTTTTCCGCCTTTGGGGACAGATGAGCAGGGTGAGTGGGAGAGTGTGAGTCTTAATGCGCAGGCTGTTGGGAGGGCGCTTGGGGAGGGGACTGAGGCGGCGGAGAAGGTCATGGGGGGGAATGCGATTCGGGTGCTGAGGTTGGTTGGGGAGTGACGGGAGATATCTTGCTTTGGGCGAGTTGTATGCGTTTTGAGTCCAAGTGTGAAGCGAGGACTCCAGTTTAGGGGTCAAGTTCTGATATTGGTATGTAACTTTGGACTTGACGGCAGGGTATGACCGCCTTCAATGAACCCATGAAAGCATTCTAATAATAAAAGATACACCAACCCCACAAGCAAAAAACCTCAAAGGACATATATAATGCCCGGGTATTTCCAACACTCAACAATGCAATGCAATGCGTTATAAAGGCATAAGAAGAACAGTATCCAACAACAAAAGGGGCAGCAAGTTGGTTTACTTACTATGCCCACCCATAGCTAGGTATACATAAAAGCAAGCCCCTTTCCTTTTCCAAAACAAAACGCAAACAAAAGCAAGCCTTCCTTCCATTCACCGATCCACCCAAACAGGAATCCCATAAACAACAACAGACGCAGCATTAACATAGCGGAATTTACAAACCCCCCTCGCCCTCATAACAGCCTGAACCAAACTCTTCCCTCCCCCCCTCCCCTTCTTTTTACTCCCAGTACTATTTTCAGAAGAAAGAACCCCCCACTCCCCCAAAACCCCCTCCGTAAAGCGATCAATATCCCGATCCGTAACATCCCACAACGTCCCCACAACAGCAGGTGCGCCCGCCATCATGTAGTTCCACGCCGGGCCGTAGGGCTCGAAATCGCCGCACTCGGCCAGCTTGGCGGAGCTACAGCCCATGAGGAGGACCGTCGCGCGGCAGCGGTCTAGTTTGCGGATGGTCTTGCCGCGAATGTATTGCGCGCCCGAGCCGTGGCCAAAGTAGAGCAGGATCTCGCTGCTTGAGAGGGCGAGCTCGAATTCGGCTTCTGAGGGGGGGCGGGCGATGATTTTTTTCCAGGGTTTGAGGAGACGAGAGAGGGGTGTTTCAAAGGTTGATTGTGTTGATTTTAGGTCGCCTGAGGGGTTGAGGATTATTGTCCCCGAGGAGAGGGAGACGTGGTGTCCTTCCCTCTTGGAGGAAGAGGAAGAAGAACAAGTAGTTTCGGATTCGTCTTCGTCGCTTGATGATGATGATGATGATGATGACTGGGTTGGAGTAGACGGCCTATTATTATTATCCTTTTTGCTGCCGGCGCCCTTTTGCTGCTGCTGCTGGTCTTTCTGCTCCATTATCAACCTCCGCAAGCAGACAAGACTGGGCATCCTCGACACCGCACAATTTTGCAGGCAGGGCAAAGACTCCCACGGGAAAACGTGCAACGACTTGTCCAGCAGGAGGATAGTATGCACGCTGCTTGAAGAAGATGCTGCTTCGTCGGTAGCAGCAGCCTCAGTAGCAGCGGCGTGATACGAGCGCAACGCATCAAACGTCTCGACCACCATCGAGTCAAAGTCAATCTCGTCATAGGCGTTCCTCTCCCCGTGGAACTGCAAAATGTCCACCACAAAGTAGAGCAGGTCCGTCAGCTCGTCGTCCAAATCACACCCCGGAGCGTTGGCATCCCCCAGTCCGACAAATAACTCGAGAATTCTGGGGTCAAGCGTAACTTTTGTCCCACCGGCAGTAGACGTAGACGCCGCCGCCTTGGTCTTGTTGCGCCCCCGGCTCATAACTTGCCTCCTCGAGGGCAAGTGCTTGTCGAGGATATCCAGAAACGTCTTCTGAAACCCCGCCAACAAGTCCGCTCTCCTGGCATGCTGTGAAAAGATACCCCTGAAGCCGCCCAGCCAAATCTGCTCGATACTTTCGAGCAGCTCCTTGAGGCGATTATCCAGCGCTTCCCGTTCCGCCCACCAGGCGGACTTGGCCCCCTTGGCCGACATGTCCCGCGTGCTGTGGCACGTCTCGTTGGTGAGATTGATAATCTCGAGCAATTCACCACGGCCCTGCTGGAAATTAAAAACCGCATTGTCCGCGTCGCGAGAACTCGCCCTCTCGAGCGGGAGCCGAATCACAAACGGGGTGTTTCCTGCTTGCAGCTTGGTGATGCACAGGTCGTGGTTATTCTCGCTCAGAGAGATAGATACCACGCTCCAGGCTTTGGGTATGATGTCGATGTAGTCCCTCTGGAATCTGCTCAGGTCGAGAAGAAAACCTAGGCTCGATCGTCGGGTGCTTGCAGACTCTAGCAAGGCGGGCCATTCGTACCCGTCTGTTCGTTTGGAATTCTTTTCCAGCACCAGTGCTTTTCGCTCCCTCCGCCAGGTGAGGTTTCGCGCGAGCTCTACCGAGTACGAGGTATGGCCCGAGTGGATCGATGCTCGTTCTTTGGACGACGTGGCTGCGAGTAACAGCCCTACGTTTTGGAGCATGACCGAGATGCGGTGGACTAGACTGGCGTCGCCGCTTAGGGTAGCCACCGAGTGGGCTTCGAGGAGATGTTCCTGGGCTTCTTTTAGGCTCTCGACATAAGCGCCCATGGAGACATCCTTGGAGGAGGTGGATTTTGGACCACCAGCCGGCGCACGCGTCTTTCTAGGTGGCGTGGTCTTTGATGGCAGGGAGATCCTGTCGTATGAGGCGGGGGCCGAGACGGCGGGAAACGAGATGGTCGAGTCCTGGAGGACGGAAAACACAGGGTCTCTTGACATTTGCTCCATGCTCATCCCCAACAGGCACGCAGCCATGGTGACCTGCCTGATGAGGACAAGGTCGGTCGATGTGCTTGTCCCGGCTGCTTCCTTGAGTATCGTCAGAGCGGTCGCCCAATCCCTTCTGCTCAATGTAGCCGCAGCTTTCTGGACAAGAATCGAGGCCCTCAGTTTTGTCACCCCGGCATCCTCAACGACCGCCATCTCCTCTTTGGGGGCTGGGGCAGCCTTGGCCTTTGTCTTTGCCGCCGCTGCCCCTCTCGGTGCACGCTTCACGGGGGCCTTGGTGGCAGCAGTCTTTCGTGTGGCTCTGATGGGCTTGCTCTCGATCTTGAGCTTGGCCATCTTTTCCTCCACAGCAGCCATATCCGAAACCGATTCACTAGTCTTTGCGCTCATGGCAATCTTGTCCAAAACAGCCTCGGCCTTGGCAATCATCATCTCTGCCCCTTGGCCGTGCTTGAGATCGAGATACATGGATCCAATCTGACACGCAAGCCCCGCCGAAGCATACGACTGATTATCGCCAGGCAAGATATTCCCAGCGTCCTGCAAGAACTCGAGTGCCTTGACAGGATTGGCCGCCTTGGTGAATATTGACCCCATCCAGGCGGCGCAATCAGCCTTGTAAAACTCTGAATCCGCGCTCACGGCCATCTTCTGCGCCTGCTCTGCATAGTACATGGTCTCTTGAAACATGCCCAGGTGGGCATAGATGGACGATAGACGAACAAGATTTCGATATAGCCATGGAAACAGCCTCCACAGCTCTGGACCAGCGATGACCTGCTGCGAGCTGAGTACCGACAGGTTGATGGTGGCGTCGTCCATTGTCGTGTCGGGAGAGTCTTTGGACGAGACCTGGGACTCGAGCCTCAGCCAGTCCTGGTACAGCACGCGGACGCTTTCTCTCGAGTGTGCGAGCGCATGGTGCGAGTCGCCTCGTTGAAGTGCAGCGACCGAGTGCAGATATGCGGCATAGGCGATGAGGTGTTTTCTGCGAGCCCGAGGCACTCTCTGCAATGCTGTCTCGGTGCCGACTGCTGCTCTGGCCTGGCCGAGACACTCCTCAGCCTTGTTCAGATTACCCAGAGCAAGGTGGTGTTCGGTAAAGGCAAGATGCAGGGATGCCATGGCCTCGCCAGGAACCTGGTCATGCAGTCCGATATATTCTTCTGCTCTGGAGAAAATCTCGTCGGCTTTTGCAGACTTTCCCAGGTTGGTATATTGAAGGGCCAGGTAGGCGTCGTGGTTGATGGGATCCTCGGGCTTTGGCCCATCGGCGGCCCTGCTGATATCCGCAGCCAGCTCTAGGACGGTCGCGAGCATAACGTCCTGCCCTTTCATCCGGAGAAAATCGGCAATCGACTCCAAGTGGTCCAAAAGACCCGAGACATTGTCGATGGCCTTTTCCAGGTCTTGTCTGCTCTGACAAGAAGTGACGATGGCACGCCACGTGGACACAGACTGGTCGAGAACAGAGCCGTCGGGATATCCATCAATCAGGGCCGTGAGCGAGTTGTAAAATGTCTTCATATGTGGGATGAAAGCCGAGAGACCGGCATCCTCGCCGAGGGCGCCGTCCTGGTCGACATGTGCAGCGTCGTGGGCGATAGACCTAAGCTCGGCGACTTTGAGAGAGTTACCAATGGTCGAGCACAAGAGCGTGAGAAGGACTCTCAGCCGTCGGACAGGGAAGCGAGTTGGGATATAGATGCGGAGCAGCGCGTCCACACAGGGGTGCTCCAGAGTGATATCCTCCTGCTTCTTGACGCCCGCAAGCAGGATATACCGCAGTCTGTGCTCGAGCACCGCGGCCTGCTCTGTCTCTGCAAGATCCACGCTCCAGTCGATCCAGACCTGTTCCATCTTGGCAATGGAGAACAGGGCACGGGACAGCGATTCGGCCTTGTCATCTCGAGTCCACGCCATATTGAGTGATTCTGTGGCAAGCGCACCAGAGACAGCCTCCAGAACACCGTCGTCCACCAGACTGGTCCGGATCGACTGCAGAGCACCCAGAGCCTGGTCACCTCTGCCCATGGTCTTGCAAATCTCTGCCATCCGTTCCAGCTTGAGAATCAGCTGCGCCTTTTCCTTCTCGGCGCTGGAACGATGCTTGACGCATTCCACCGAGCGGCGGAGTGCCCGCATGGGCGCTGCGTCTTTCGGGTCCTTGGCCTGCTGACGCAGCGTACTGTACTGGACATAGTAAAAATGCGATATCTTGACATAGTATGATGTAGGGGAGGCAGAGGAGGCACCCAAGTCTCCCATGTTGTCCAAGAGTACTGTCGATTCGCCCAGAACCGACTCCATCACTTCCCACGACATGCGGTTCTGGTCTAAGCGTGCCTTGATAGTCATGAATGCTGAGTCGAGGACGTGGTTGACTGACTGTAGCAGGAGCTGTCGTCGTTGCTCGTATCGTAGGTAGTCTTTGGTGCTGCTCTTGGGCTCCGGGGCCTTGCCGAGCCACCGAAGACAGAATCGGGGACACTGAAGAATGAATGTTTCTAGTAATTCCTTCGAAGATGCCGGACATATGAAAACGCCTTCTTCCTTTTTGTTTAGAGAAATCAGATAGTTGGTGGCCGATCGCCTGACCAGACAAACGTTGGTCAGGAGCTCATCCAACTCGCTCGTGTCCCCTTTCAGCGGTCCTTGGATTCCTTCAAGCACCTGGCGTAAGAGATGGTCATTGGTGAAATACCGTTTAGGATTTTTGAGATGCAGCGATAGCAGCTGTGCGGCGAGTGAGCATGATTTTGCGATGGACTCGTCGCTCGATGCCGACTGAGAATGCAGCACACTGGCCCATTTTTCGGCATCAGGTAGCTGTCCAGACTCGCGGGCCAAGGTGACGAGAGTCTGATATATGCCAGCGAGCGGAAACTTGGATCCGCCTGCGGGCTCAGCACCGTAGGCTTTGACTTGGCCCTCAACCCGAAGATATGCTTGATGACAGGCACCATAAGCAGCTCGACTTGAGCCCTGGGACCTCCTCACAAAGGCCCCCAGACACCTTGACAGAGGCAGCATGACATCCTTGTCAATGTCGCCCTTGTGCTTAGCCAGTCTCCACCAATGGAGGCGAGCCTCCAAAGCCAGTGTTTGCAGTTCGAGCGCGGATGCTGGTGATACATTCAAACGAGACTCGGCGCCTATGTCGTCCTCCTTGCTTGATACGTTTGGAGTTAATGAGAACAAGCATTGTGACACAGTCTCCAGTTGCCTCGCGATTTTGGCAATTTCTGCCGCTTTTTCCTTTGCGCTAGTCGCAGCAGCTAAAAGGAGGTTCGTGGGCGACGATGGACGGGTGTGGGCCAGGTACGGGACAGCAACCTCGGTGTATGCCGGCTTCTTGAGCGCCGAGAGGATTCGGAGTGTTTGGATCTGAGTCGTGACGATGAGAGAAAGAGTTGGACCGGACGCGTTGACTTGGCCAAAGTCGAGGATCTCTGCAAATGCCTGAACGGCACTTTTCTGCTCGACAGAAGCTGCCTTGGCGCCCTTCTTGGCCTCCGCCGTGGAGGCTTCATCCAACCTCTTCTTTAATATTCTCAGCTCCTTGATAGCCTGCTCGTGGAGACCGAGCGCAATAAGCTTGGTCACCAAGGCCGACATGCCAGTCTCGAGCTGCAATTCTGGCAATGATATCCTCCCAGAGCTGTGCATCTGGCGCAATGCGGCAAAGGCGATGCGGGCGCACTCGACGGCTGATAGCATGTTTGCATTGTTGTTGTTGTGAGTCGATGATTTCGATGGGGATCGCGTGTGTCTTGTCATGGTAGGAGAAGTGCACACCCTGTTGAGAGACCGAGGCTGTAGAGGGGTCATGGGCACCGAGCTGGTTCGTCCAAGTTGTCTCCTCGCAATCGGCTTCCCTGGCTCTCCATCTGCCGGGGCTCGCTGGCTCGGTGTCGCAGGAGGATTGGACGATGCCGGTTTCGCCGCCTCTCCCAATGCGCGAAGGGTGGCATTCACGACCTGCGTCGCCAATGCGGCCTTGTCTTTGGCCGAGAGCCCATCCTTATCTGTAGCACCGGCTGCTTTCCCGCTTTTATTCGGTGCCGCGGTACTCTTTGCTCTCGATCTCGATGATTTTGGCGCAGTCGGCTGAGAGACACTAGGTATTGTAGCTGTTGTCGATATATCGTCCTTGGGTAATAGCAAGCTCTTGAGCAACGCCGTGATGGCTGGTGAACACGTCGCAACCGAAGAGACTGCGCTGCGCACTGCGTCAGCTTGGGCCGAAGGAGTATCCATGAAGATGTCTAATGGTCTGATTCCTAATCATGTCATGGCCTGATCCGTATATGGGGATGGGGGGCTTTGTATATCCAAAAGACGGTAGCGACAGGATGATAAAGTTGGAGGTTTCTGTGTCGTGATTCTAGAGAGTCGAATATGCACGATGATCGCGAACTGGTTGTTACTGTTAGCGCTTGGCGGCCGGGGAAGCTCCAATTCACAATTGTTGACTGTTTGAGTTTAGCTCCATCCTGAAAATCCCATTGGGCGGTTGGCGAGGCAACTGCGAGGGAGGTGACCCACCTTGGTGGCTTGGCAGTTTGTCCCGGCAGGCAGTTTGTTCTAGCGCGCGTTTTCCTCCCGAAGAACAATTCCATTCTCTCGTCTCATGAGTCAACCGAACCGGCAAACTTGAACACTGAAATCTCTCGATAGTCTCCATCCTCGAAAGCCACCACCATCTCACTCTTACCATCGCCAGGTCGACGAATATAGAGAGCAAATACCACCAAGATGTCTCGTACAGCAATCCAAAGAGGATTCCTCCTCTCCCACGCCGCTACTCCCAGCCGGTTGATTCCAAGCACATCTCGTGCCTTCACAGACAACAGCAGCCCATTTCCAAGCAACAAATATATTTCAGCGGCCCCCAAGGTTGTCCAACCCTCCTTTTGGTCAGCCCTCGTTCCCAAGTTTCTGCGCCGATCACCGGACGTCACCGGGCCGGACGTCACCGGGCCGGACGGGAAGAAGCTGCCCCGACAGAAAAAAGGCTGGAACCCGGCTACCTACTACATCGTCATGTTTCTAATGATCGGGTCCATGTCCATACAGATGATCTCGCTCAAAAAGGACTATGCCACCTTTACCCGGCGGACCGACGTCAGGATCTCTCTGCTCCGGGAGACGGTCGAGAAGCTGCAGAGGGGCGAAAAGGTGGATGTCGAGAGGGTGTTGGGCACTGGAGATCCGGAGCAGGAGAAGCAGTGGGAAGATGGTACGTTCTTTGACAAAGATCGGACTAAATGTCGCATTACTGACCCGGTGTTTGTCTACAGTTCTGAAAGAGATCGAACGTGATCAAGTCGTCAAGGACTACCAAAAGAAACAGCAGGAACTGAAAGCTGCCGAAGCCTCGCCGAAACCTACAACTACGACTGTGACGGATGAAGGATTCTATTAGATTCTATGCCTTTTCTATGACAGCATGTCCTTGAATACAGCGCCGTTGCTTTGTTTGAGCGACACGGCTGGCCCAGGCAGCGCATTGGTCCCGGGAGTCTGGGTCCGTCGCAACTCGTCGACCAGAGTCGGCAAGAGGTTCTCGGTGGACATCTCCACTCTCACCCCTTCAGCCCCTGTTTGCTGGGGGTCCATGTTTGCGAAAAATGTGTCCTCTCCCCTCACTCCGCGGAGATTTACAATAGCAATGGGCATTCCCCTATCTTTGGCTCTTTTTGCAAGCCGCCAGGCCGAGTAAGTCGCGAGCGATGTCGCGAGGACCAGCATTCGGCCGGCGTTATCAACAGCTTCCTCTGCCGTCTGCTTTACTTTGTGGCTGATGCTCTCCCCAAACATGACCACTGCCGGTTTTAGAATTCCAGCAGTATTGGAATGGCTCCAGGCGCCCTCATGGTCGACCTCGACTAGACCACGACTACCATCTGCTAGCGTCGGGGGATGGGCTAGACAATGCGGGCACGCTGGATATCGAAATGTGGTATAAGGGGCCTCCGGAAGCTCTACGTCGCCATCGGGATTCATCCGTATACCCTTGGCACGTTTCTCGTCCGGGTCTTCGGTCGCCAGCGCGCCCGACGCAACCACCTCTTTGAGAAAGGCTGCCCAGACGGGATTCAGCCTAGCAAGCTCGTCCTGGAAAGTATCGCGGGGATATTCGTTCCAGCACGATGTACATACCGTAGCTCTCAGATAGCCGTGCAATTCCAAAGTGGGCAGGTCGGGATGAGCCCTGGGGTGAAAAGAATCCACGTTTTGCGTGACCACGCTCGAGACCAGTCCTAGCTCGCCGAGATCTCGCACGGCGTGATGACCGCTGTTGGGCTTGGCATTGTGCAGACTTGACCAGCCTAGGAAGCTGCGTGCCCAGTAGCGTTTGCGAGCTTCGTGGCTGGATAGGAATTCGTGGTAGTAGATTGGGCGGTAGGTCTTGTTTACGCGGTAGGTTCCCTTGTCGCCTCTGTAGTCGGCTAGGCCGCTTGCGACGGAGAGGCCGGCCCCTGATAGGACCACTGTTGAGGGGGGGAGGCCTTTCGGCGCGGGGGACCGGAAGAAATTGTGCAGTGCGGCAAGGGCCCCGGGGAGGGTTGTCGCTGAGGATGGGATTGTTGTTGGGGAGGGGAGGATGTCTGTGTAGGGGATGCGCAGGAGGGGCTTGTGCATTTGAGAGATGTCAATGAGTTGGTGACTGAAAAGGGGTATGAAGTATGAAGTGATTGTTTTATATGATTTATCTGGGAAACGACAGCAAGGTTTTCTCACGATGCTATTGAGCAAATGGTCAGGTGGTTGAGATACGTCTTTGATGTGCTAATTGAAGCTCGGGAGCTCAATCGTTATCGTCGTCATCGGCGCCCTGGCTTGGAGCTCCGGAGCCCCACGCTGGAGACACCAACCCTGGATTCCACAGCCAACCCTAACCCTTAGGCCAAATCAGCAGCGAAAGTGGTTCGATTGCTCAATCAGCATCACCAGTCATTGGATCGCAAGGCACATTCCGACCTCCGACCTAGCCTTGGTGACGTCGGTATTGTACAGTACGGTCCTGCTCACTTTGGTGCCTGTAAGTGTAATTTTTTTTTGGTTCCAGCGGCCCGGGGACCTGTTTTGCATTCGAAATCGGAATAGAATCGTATTGAGGACAAAACTGGAAAGAACTCAACAATCCCGTCGCAACTCCCCAAGTCTTGTTGCAACATGTAATGTACATTTGATATGCGAGATAACCCTCTGCCCGACCTCTAATGTCTTTTCGCTCAACCATCATCTCGGTTTTCCGTATTTCCCTATGCAGTCTTCCATCTCATATTCCTCTTCTCCCTGTTAGCCGTGACCTTTTACACGCAAACTTTCTCCCCCTATTTTCCAGTACCTGCTAAGCCAGGTACCTCAACGTACTGATGCCTTCACTCCGGTACTGCGGCGCTCTCAGCATCAGCAACAGACATTCATATCCAAGTTGGAAATGCTCAAAGCGTCCTCCTTTAAACCTGAACTGGAAACCGATGCGACTGTTTTGTGCTACAGCGCCTGCTTGCGCCGAGACGGCTACTCGCCCGGCGCCCACCTCCCGAAGCTCGACGACAGCCGCGACTCAGGGCGTATCACACATCAGCAAAAAAGCTCGGAACCACCATTCCATTCCTCCATTTAGCCCGAGGAGTGGTGTAGGGGGCCGGTCGAGAAGGACACATCATCATCAATCTTTTCAATCCCTCCAGCAAACATTACCACGATTACAGTCACAGCCGAGAGCTGGGATTATTAGCTTTAATAGTCCAGCATTTAGTCGCTCCTTCGAGACGTATTCGACCCGCCGCTCATTTGACGACAGATTTACCAGACATTCATTACCACCAACACAGCAACAGCTATCCGCAACAACATCTACGAGACGACACCAATTGCATACTCTCCATTCCAGCCCTCCCTCTACTTCTTCTTTGTCCAATTCTTTCTTTCGGCCTAGGATATCCTCCAAGCAACGAGCCACCTTTACCATGACGCACTCGCACGGCCACGGGGGCCACTCGCACACCCACGACAATGTCTACCTCACCTCGTCCAACAAGAACGACGCCGGCGTGCGCATCACCCGCATAGGCCTCTACTCCAACCTTGGTATGGCCATTGCGAAGGCGGCCGGCGGGTATGCGTTCAATTCGCAGTCCATGATCGCCGACGCGTGGCACAGCTTGACCGATTTAGCCTCCGACATCCTCACCCTCGCAACGGTATCCTGGAGCTTGAAGCCACCGACAGAGAAATTCCCCCTGGGGTTTGGAAAAGTCGAGAGCTTGGGCTCGCTCGGCGTGTCGGGCATGTTGTTGTTTGGCGGACTGTTTATGTGCATGAACAGCTGCACGTCGCTGTATGCGCATTTCTTTCTGGACCCGGCGGCGGCTGCTGCTCTGTTGGAACATGGACATAGTCATGGGCATAGTCACAGCCACGGAGTAGAGGGGCCTAGTCTGCACGCTGCTTGGCTTGCGGCTGGTACTGTTGCCATAAAGGAGTGGCTCTACCATGCCAGTAAGTTTTGCCTTTCACTCCGATACTCTCACATTGTCCGCTTTTCTAACCATGATTCTTTTCCGAAATAGCAATGAAAGTAGCGCGCGAACGCAAATCCTCCGTCCTAGCCTCCAACGCAATCCACCACCGCGTCGACTCTCTGACGGGAATAGTAACCCTCATCGCCATCCTGGGCGCCAACTTCTTGCAAAACGCCGCCTGGCTCGACCCCGTGGGCGGTCTTCTCATCTCCCTGCTTGTCATCAAGGCCGGGTGGGGAAACACCATTTCAGGGCTGTACGAGCTGGCAGACCGTAGCATCGACGACGAGGTGAAAAAGTCTATTCGGCGCCAGGCGCGCAAAGGCCTCGAGACGGTCAGCGAGAGTCACGAGGTGGAGATTCGCGAGGTGAGCGGTGTCAAGTCTGGCCAGAATTATCTCGTCGATGTAGAGGTTGCTGTGCCGAGCATGTGGACGATTGAGGATGTGCAAGGGGTCGAGGAGGCGATTCGCGCGCAGGTGGGGAATAAAGTACGTGGTGTGAGGAGGGTAAGGGTTAGGTTTGTGCCTAAGGATTTGGAGGTTGCGGGCGATGAGTTTATTCCTGGTGATGTATCGCCCAAGAGCAGTCCTGAGCCGGAAGGTGAGGAGGATGAGCATGACCATGACCATGGAGATGGACATCATCATAAGGCGCATTGAGTTTCTCTTGGGAGCTCAAGGATGATAGCACGGCGCTTGTGTTGACTTGGCTAGGCCTTTCTTTTCTAACACTTTTATTTTTTATTTTATTTGTCTTATAGGTAGGTATCTACCGGGCGTCAACATGGAAGGGTGTTTGTTTGGCATGGGCGAACCTGGGTTAAGGACCGGGGGTTTGGGCCTTTCTTTGCGATCCCATAGATATTGTATATACTTCTCAGCATGTCGCTGTGGGGGCTATTGGCCGTAAATACCATCGACGTTGGCTTTTAGAACGTTCACCATGCAAGTCTTTTCTTACAATATGTTTTTTTATTTCTTTGTAAGAGCTGTTTGTTTGTCAACACCCCTTTTCATGTGCCTAGCATACCGGGGAAAAAGGAGCATATTGACTTGGCAGCTTTCTTGGATGATACGGCAGATAGATTTTAGGAACAACAACCCAACGTTCAGAGACCGTCCTGTCCCCGACACTGTCGCGTGATGCAACTTTTACACACACCGAACCATCTCCGCTAGCTAGACCTTGTGCTCACTCTCCATAGGAACCGTGAACACTGAAAGGAGACACAGCTCTCAACATTGACCACGCTTATTGGCTGGAGCAATATTCAGGCTAAATATCAGCATAAAAGAACAAGGCTGGCCCGTTATGGAGCAAGTTCGCTGACGTTGAGCAACAGATGCCCCGCCATTGACGATTGATTTACCCCACGTTTGGTTTTCCCATGGAGGGGTCATCCCCCTTTTGTAAATGTACACTCCAAGCCGGGAAGAATGGCAGTTGCGGCTGGTGAGGAGGAGGAGGGTCTTTCTGTTTCTTTTCCTTTTTCCTTTTCTCTCGCTTCCTTCTGTTGTACCTACTTGGGAATTTGGAATCCAAACGATTGTTTTGACGTTAACTACTCTCCCTTGAATCTCGAGGTCAAGCGTATTCCTTCAAGAAACTTGACCATCTCTCTGTGTAAGAGCTAGCTAGAGCTTCAAGAACACACACAAACACAATGAGTGACGAGACGCAACCGCTCTACCTCGGGTTCGACCTGTCAACCCAGCAGCTCAAGGGTTCGTCGTTGCTCACTCACTCACTCCTACCTATTCGTATCGTACTAACATCCTTCCTCCTTGGTTAAAGCAATCGTGGTTCAATCCGACCTCCACGTAGTCTCCTCGGCCAAAGTAGACTTTGACGCCGACTTTGGCCCAAAATACAACATCACAAAGGGCGTCCTGACAAACGAAGATGAAGGCAGCGTCTTTGCCCCCGTGGCAATGTGGCTCGAGGCTCTCGACCTGGTCCTCGAGCGCCTCCGCGAGGCGAATACCCCCCTTCACCGCGTCAGGGGGATCAGCGGTTCTTGCCAGCAGCACGGGAGCGTATACTGGTCCCGCGAGGCTGAATCCCTCCTCGCTGGACTGTCAGATAAGAAAAAGAATCTGGTCGAGCAGATGACGGGGGCGTTCTCGCATCCCTACGCGCCGAATTGGCAGGATCATAGCACGCAGCACGAGTGTGATTTGTTTGAGAAGGAGATGGGCACGGCTGAGAGGTTGGCTGCTGTTACGGGGAGTGCGGCGCATCATGTATGTCTTCTTTCATACCCATCCCATCCAATCCACAGAGCCAGAGAGGTACTAACATTGTATGTTTGAAAGCGCTTCACAGGCACACAAATAATGCGCCTCCGACGGGTCCTTCCAGAGATGTACGCCTCGACCTCACGAATCTCCCTCGTCAGCTCGTTCCTCGCCTCCGTGCTACTAGGCAAGATCGCGCCCATGGATATCAGCGACGCATGCGGGATGAACCTCTGGGACATTCCCTCGTCTTGCTGGTCGAAACCCCTTCTCGCCCTGGTATCGGGCGGTTCCCCGGCCGAAATCAGCGAACTCGAATCCAAGCTCGGAAAGGTGCGTCGCGACGGGGGCGGGAGCATGGGGGCTATATCCCCTTACTTTACGCAGAAATATGGATTTTCAGCCGAGTGTGAGATTGCGCCTTTTACGGGTGATAATCCTGCTACGATATTGGCACTGCCGCTTCGTCCGCTGGATGCGATTGTGAGCCTGGGCACGAGCACGACGTTTTTGATGGTCACGCCCGTGTATAAACCTGATCCGTCGTATCACTTCTTTAACCACCCTACCACGCCGGGGCAGTACATGTTTATGCTGTGTTACAAGAATGGCGGGCTGGCGAGGGAGAAGGTCCGCGATGTCTTGCCCAAGCCTGCTGAGGGGGGTGGTGATGTCTGGGCGAATTTTAATAAATATGCGTTGGAGACGCCGCCCTTGGACGTCCAGTCTGAGGAGGAGGACAAGGCGAAATTGGGGTTGTACTTCTATCTGCCTGAAATCGTGCCTAATATTAGGGCCGGGAACTGGAAGTATGAATGCAACTTGGACGGAACCCAGTTGCAGGAGGTGAAGCAGCCGTGGGAGAAGGAAAAGGACGCCCGCCTGATCATCGAGTCCCAGGCCCTAAGCATGCGCCTCCGCAGCTCAAAACTGGTCCACTCGCCAGGCGAGGGATTACCTGCCCAGCCGAGAAGGGTATACTTGGTTGGCGGTGGAAGTTTGAATCCGGCGATTGCCCAGGTCATGGGGGATGTGCTGGGTGGGAGCGAGGGTGTGTATAAACTCGATGTGGGAGGAAACGCGTGTGCCCTGGGGGGAGCGTATAAAGCTGTTTGGGCGTTCGAGAGGGGGGAGGGCGAGACGTTTGATGAGTTGATTGGGAAGCGCTGGAAAGAGGAGGGGGCGATTGAGAAGATTGGGGATGGGTACAAGAGGGGGACGTTTGAGAAGTATGGCGGTGTGCTTGGGGCTTTTGAACAGATGGAGGAGGAGATTTTAAGGGTTGCTAAGAATACGTGAGCTTTCGAAAAGAGGCCAAGACCGTTTATTTATGGAGGGTTATGGAGAGTTATGGAATACAAGCACAATAGAGAAGAGATATCTTTTGATTGTCTGCTGTTGGTGTTGTGAAATATTATATGATGAAAGGCCATTGCCATTAGTAATTACGGGGTAGCACTTGCTCATTTTTGTAGGTTTCCTTTACAATAACAATATGATACAATAAGGTCTTGGACGAATCATGATGCTTTGCTGTGTGTAGTTTGATCAATTTTCGGGATTAGGAGAATTGCAATGTTGAAGTGTGTCTGGTCGATTCAAACGGGCTGCTTTCGTAAGCTGCTTGAGATTGCCAAGTTTGATGTTCCGAGGTGCCGGGACTTGCTGCTGCCTTGTTTCCACTCCATCTTACCTCTCACCATGAAATCAATATGAACGAATGTTCAATGGCGGTGATGGCCCGCTGAATCTCTTTTTACTAAACTTGCTCTCTCGTCTTTTTTTTACAGTCGTAGCCAGCTTTTTTCAAGTTGCAATCATTTTATACCCTCAGGAGGGTACATCCTTGTTTCCCGACGGAAAACCTCCCCAATGACGACCTATCTAGTCGTAACACAATAATCATGAAATCGAACGACAAGAACGGGTATTTGTAGGTAGAACGCCTATTCCCGACGGAGATTTACAATGCTATTTTTATCAGACTCACGAATTCGCTGACAGGCGCTCCCCTTCACTCGTGTCTCAGGGGTTCACCAGCGGCAGTTAACCGAACCAGTGGATATGCCACGGATCCGGGCCAGGTCCGAACGGCGGAGGACATGATGACCCTGGGACCAGTGTCCTACCTTGACTGCATCGTGTTCTGCCTCCTGCTCGCCCCACAGCTCATCTGGTATGTTGGGTTGTTCGAGACGTGCTTCTGTGTCGTGCAGATGCTTCCCTTTTTCTGTACGTCAGACCCAGATGCACGATTCCGTGCCCCTGGATGCTGACGATGGCTTGCAAGTGGTCCGACTTCCGGCTTCTTTTATTTTTGAGCGGTATATTCTTCAGCTCAAGCGGCGGCCTGCATTCGTGAAAAGGGCATCGCCATTCGAGGACTTTGTCGTCCGCTGTGTACGGCACGCCTTTGCGAACCTTCCCCCAAGGATTGGAAGAGTCTTCTTCTCAAAGGCAGTTGCCCTTCCGTTCTTGAGGTATCGTCTGCTCCGACATGGCTATGTCCACTCACCCATCAGCTGGAGGGAGCACCGCGAGGTAATGTCTCAGCCCGCCTGTCACCCGTAAGTTGTATCCGGCTAGTTGCTGACCAGAATGGGATGAAGAGGTCCTATGGAGGAATCTGGATAACACGGAAGCCCGAGGAGAAGCCCGATTTTGTGTTATACTACGCACATGGTAAGGAATGTGCTGCCCCTGGTCCACGTGTGCACAGCCTTGCTGACAAAATCTGTCTCTGCCAGGGGGCGGCTTTTCGATGGGCTCTTCTCACTTTTACCTCGAGTTCCTCCTGACCTGGCTGTCAACATTAGTCAGGGCCGGATATCAGAATCCAGCCATCTTCGCACTGGATTATACTTTGGTTCCCGATGCAGCCTTCCCGGTACAGCTCGATGAAACCATCCGAGGTTATGAGCACGTTTTGGCCGTTGCCGGAGACCCCTCTATCGTTTGCATTGGTGGAGACTCTGCTGGGGCCCTGCTGATATTGAGTCTCTTGCTTCACCTCGGTAGTGGTGATGAGGACAATGGTGGCGGCCGCCATGAGCAGGCTGATCCAATCCCGACCCCGACCCCGAAACCGGCACTCGCTGTATTGATCTCACCTTGGGTGACACTAGTTTCGACGAGACACAAGAATACGCCCAGTGATTATTTGGAGGTCCAACACCTCCACCGATATGGGCTACAATACGCAGGCGGCAGGACGTCCGAGAATAATATCCTAGCCTCGCCGGGAAACTGCACGGATAAATCGAGGTGGCAACGTTCAAGACCTTTGGCGGGTGTATTCGTTACCTACGGGGAGGAAGAAGTACTGGCGGACGACATCGAGGACTGGATCAATACTTTGAGAGAAGCAGGCGTCATAGTCGAAAGCAAACGTGAGCGAGGAGGCGTCCACGCATGGCCAGTGGCGTCTCTGTTCCTGTCAAGTAACCGAGACGAACGACTTGAAGGCCTGGTATCTCTAACCGACGAAGTTAGAAAACGTGTCCCATATAAAAACAAAAAATAAGTTCTTGGGAAACGCCAATATACATGCTGGTCAGATTAGATCAAGTTTTTGGTGCCATCAGCGACTTCAGCGATGATGACCCCAGAGCTTTTTGAGGACTCGGTTTCTCCAACGCTGTGTTCTGCGTCTCTGGTCATGTCAAGACGAGCTTGAATTGTCATCATGGAATGCATAGGGTAGGCTTCGAAGAGAAGAGACGGAAGACTTGCCTTGACCTGCCTAATCTTTGCCCTCCTGCCTGATCTGACAATGATGACAGCCGACATGGATTAGTTGACTGCACGGCCGGGCGCGTCTGCCAGGCAATAAGGAAGAGAAGAAGAAGCAGGAAGACAGATTTATATCATACCCACGACATCAACTGCCCTTGATGCGCCAAGGAGGTCCCGAAACAAGACTCGACGCAGGTGATGGGAAAGGTGAGTAAAGAATGGTAATGCAAATCTTCTGGTGGGATGCGATTGATACATCCGAAATTTAGTGGAGTGCTGCAATCTGGATTGGAAGGGAAAAAAGTGTAAGATCGCTGACGCGGGAAATAAAGCCTGGGAGGCTGTGCAGAGCTAAGCCTAATCAGGTAAGGCTGCCACGGTGATTTGACTAGGGGCGCCGGGAGCTTGAGCTTGTTGGAGGGGTCGTGAGGGGCATATAAACGGAAGGCTCGTCCCACGGTTTCCCGACTCCCCCCGCCTTTGAATTTGGGCGATAAAAGTAGCTCCAAGAGTTGCTTACGTTTCTTTGACACGAAACCCACACCATCAACCCCACCATAACGATACCTTGCTTCAGCCCTCCGAGGTTCATATTCAGTTAGTTCTTCCATCTCATTCCCCCTTCTATCCGTATCCCGTCGTCTTGATATATCAACAAAGCCATTCATCATTCCCTGCCGCCATTTGTCGCTCGAGCTCGTTGCTTCACCCCACCTAAACACACTCTATCTTCCGCTCCATGCGCCACCAGACACGGTTCGCTCCGCTCCTTAAAGTGGGATGTCCCTCACTGCTCCAAAGTCTCGAACTCAAGCCATGTTACAGCCGAACTTAGGCCAACAGGCGAGAGTAGTGGTGATACCGCCACTTTCCACCGGTTTCTGATCTCTTGGGTTGCTTGCAGGACATGGATGGTAGCTTTGTTACGCTTGGGTGCCGCCCCTTGCCTTCTCAGAATCATGGCCTGCTGACAGTGCCCCAAAAGCGAGGCTATTCTCGAATGGAGAGCTGGATCTGTTGATGCACTTGACATCCCACGGGAGACGGGCTGATGATTCACGATGGCGCCGTGATCCAACACCACGTTGCCATGGCAGAACTATGGCCTTGGATTAGTGCTGCTCGGCGTCCAGGCATGGGCTCGTCACTGCTCAACCATGTTGTGTTCCTGCCGCGGCCCTGCCCAAGGCTGTTATTCTCTGAAGACCTATCCGGTCTTCCCGTCTGGGGATTTCACCTGTATCACCGCCATTTTGCACCACCTCCCTACAAAGACATGTACTGCATGTAGATGCGGAGAGGAATCCCTCCTGCTCAGGTCGTCCAGTGGTCGACCTCCAGGGGCATGCAAGATGCAGCCCCGCAGATGAACACCCATCCATATTCAGACCAAACTCCCTTGCACAGGCGGCCATTCCCCAGCCACAGTTACTCACATGCGCATTATAATAGGCCAACCGACCGACACAAAACGTGTTGATCGACTTTCGAGGGATCTGGGACCCTTTTCTGGCATTACTTTTAGTAGGCCAATCCCCGCTAGTTGCCGTGCGATCCCAGTGCAGAGCCCCTCGAGCTTCTCCATGTCCTTTGTCTGGTTCACGACCCACGCCAAAGACCAAAACGGGAAATCCCTTCACAGACTACCAACAGTCCGGACAAACGTGCAAGGACATAGTGTACAAAGAAAGAAAGCGACTATACCGACGGGGTAATCTAGTGTTCAGGTCTCGACTTTGAACCTTGTTTGGAATTTAAGCCATGTCAGAAGGCACTTATGCTCCCAAATCGCCGGACCTTTCATCCTTTTATGATCCTGGCCCCACTTCCGGTCACCCACAAATTGGAGCCCAAGTCCCCCAGCCACTAACAGGCGGCGGACCGCAACAAACATTCTCTCAGCAGAATCAATCCCAATTTTCTCCGCAACAGCTCTTGCATCTGCAGCCGACACCTTCAACACCGTACTTTCCCGACGCACCGAGGAGCACTTATCAACCGCAGTCGCACTCGCATTTGCAGCAGTCACAGCACCAGCTGCCGGCCTCGCCACATTCCCTTGTCCAGGTCCAAGCTGCTTCAAACGCGTTGGGCTACTCGACGCGTTCCCCATCCTCTGCTACCCGACAACAATACTATTCGCCCATCGAGTCTTTCTCGCAACAACAGTCTGGATTAGGCTATACCATCCAAGACCCGTTGACGACTTCCCCGTACTTTCAAACTTACGGAGCTGGACAGTACCAGCAGCCACCACAGCCGCCACCGCCGCCCCAAACGCAGCAACAACTCCAACACCAGTTCTCGGCACGGTCGCAAAAGTATCCCCAACAGCAGCAGCATCACCCAAACCAGAAAGTTGAATATTACTCCCAGGCAACCGGAGAAGCATCCCCCCCCTCGCAGTCGAACACAATGCCACCACGAAGAGCGGCAGCGCAGCCTCCCCCGCCCCCGGCGATCGATCCCTCTCCTGTCAAGACCAAGTTTCCCACGGCGAGAATCAAGCGGATCATGCAAGCAGACGAGGAAGTTGGAAAAGTTGCTCAGCAGACGCCGATCGCGGTTGGTAAGGCGCTTGAGCTTTTCATGGTACAGCTTGTCACCAAGAGTGCAGACGTAGCGCGTGAGAAGAACTCCAAGCGAGTATCTGCGCAGATGCTAAAACAAGTGGTGGAATCAGATGACCAATGGGACTTTTTGCGCGAAATCGTCAGCCGGGTTGAACACGAAGACAAGGCGGGCAAGGGAGGCAGCCGGACCAAGGCCGAGAGCGAAAGCGACGAGGAGATGGTCGAGAAAAAGAAGACCAGGCCCGGCCGGAAGAAGAAGGCATAGTGGCCGAGAATCGACTGACTTATCACGGCACGATCTCCAACGATATCTTGGGATGGGGGACGATGTATTTGGGAGCGGGCGTTTTTTTGGTGGCGGGGCATATATCTGTTTAGCATTATAAAGCGGCGTTTGATTCCACAGCTAGCCGGCGTCGGCGCTGTGACACCTGGGATTTATGATGATGGACGATGCCTCGGGTAGGCACAACATGACGACCTTAGGGTGGGAACAACGTACAGAGCAGATTTTCGGCGGCAATATTTATTTGTTAGCGCTTGGGTGCACTGAAAATATCCCCAGTTAGTGCGAATAATTGTTTACGATATCTTGCGATTTAAATCATGGCATGTTTAGAGGCAGGTAGCGGAGAGGCAAAAGTCTCCCGTTTGGGGTATAATTTTGGTATGAAGACAAGTTATTATCATGGCGCAAGACATGAGTAGATCCGGACCCAGGTTCTCGGGACTGATCTACAATTTGAGTGTCCCAGTGAATGCAATAGCAGCGGGTCCTCTAATGACGCGATATTCTTAACTGGACCTGCTGTGCACGTGTATTACCGGTAATTGGTGTCTGTGTCCGTGTACCGGAAGTACTGTTTAGTTTTATCCTAGAGACTATAACAGTCAAACGTTCCATCATGATGGCTTTCCCCTCGGCGCAATAGTGCGGCGTAAGTGATCATGATTACTGTGACCCGTCCACTGACAGGACAGAGCATAATCTTTGCAATGGCGGCCTAAACCATTAGGCCTCACATTGGAAGGAGCGGCAACGTCAAGGAGGGAGGTTGCCCTGCATCTGTAACTCTTCGGCGGGTGCGACCCACGTATGTGTACCTGGAGCTGTTGTTGAAGTCTTCTTTCTGTATTGCAACTGACCACATCGGCGTCCAGAGCCTTACTATTGGCCACAAGTATGTCAAAGTGCGTCAAACTGGCAAACTGGCTTGCATTCTGGCCATTTGCCTTTCGTCTAGCAAGAGTTTCTGAGAGGCACTCTGTACCGAAAGTGGCGTCCACTCTGATTAAAGGTCACGATATCCACCGTTTCCAGTGATTGGTGTCCATGTAGAAGGCACCCCTGGCTCGACCTAGTGCACGATGTATCCGTACGGAGGAGTGTGCTGCTGGATTTCGGCTTTTTCCACTTCTTTCCTCCCCCCGCGTTTTCCTTTCCATTTCCCATCGCATTGCCCACAGCAGGCCCCAGCAGGCCCCAGGACCCAGCCCCATCCCCAGCTCTCGCCCCAGCCTGCTCCTGGTCTTTTGTTCAGCACCCACTCCTTATCTCGGGACCCTGTAGTGACAGACCCAACCAGACGCTCAAAAGCAACCAGACTCCATCACACGAGCTTTCTTGGCAACCAGGCACTTGGACATCCAACCTTCAACTTCCAGCGATAGCATGCGTCCCGGTTCTTGCTGCTGTCGCTGCCATCTCCGCGACTTTGAGCCATTCAATGTACAGGATCATGGCCGGTTGACCCGTGTGATCAGCGCGGCGTCACAATGATGCCTGCCTCTAGTTCTCGCCCGCCTCCGGGACACAGCCTCCCCCCGCTGGACGAGGCTACCTCAGTCCCTTTCTCCTCCCTCTTCGACAGTAATCACTTCGATCTGGCGACTGTCGAGGCCACCGCCCAACTTGCCGATAGGAGTATCTTTGTTATGCCCAACGGCCGACGATTTCTGTTTGAGAGCATACCCGAGCCCCAGAATACCCGGCCCAATCGATCGAGCCCGAATGCTTATCCACCCCAAGAGGAACACCAGCAGCCCCAAGTACGACCGCAACCGCAACCGCAACCGCAACCGCAACAGCAACCGCAACCGCAACCCCAGCTCCCGACTGTACAACCATTTACTCCACAGCAATCGCATTATCAATATCATTACCCTCAGCCGCCACAGTTCTCACCACCTCCTCCGCCCACTGTTTCCGGCCCAGCCCAGGATCTTGAGGCCTTGAGGAGGAATCATTCACCAACAATCCGCAGACGGCCCGTATCTAATGCCAGCTCGAATCCGTACTCCCCTGGCGGAGGCCGAAGTCCGAACCCAGGCGGCCAGCACTCGGCGAGCGAACCCAAACTACAGACATATGAAGTTACGGCCATGATGGCTAATTTGGATCTCCAACAAACCCCTCGCTTCGGCGCAGCCCCGCTGTTTGATCATTCTGACGGCGGCGTTCAAGCCGCTGAGGCTTTAATCGATGGCCCATATGTTGGACCAAAGAATGAACAAAGTCCCGGTAGCCATTCTTCGCCGAGCACGCCTTCCTTACAACACTCGTATCACGATACCACTCCAACCGGACGACAGTCGTACTCGGACCATCCTCCAAATACAACGCATGTGACACAAATTCACAGCTTCAACTATCCCAACTATATGGCGCAGGCATATCAAGCACAGGAGACGGCGCGACAAGCAGCAGCAACGCCTTCCAGACCGCAGTACGAGTCTTTAATGGAGCATTCAACTCCCATGGCCTCTATGACGGTCACGTCGGAACAGTATTATGCGTCGTGGAGCGCATCGCCTGTCTCGCCCCAGAGAGAGACATCGGATGCTCAGTTTTTGATGACCGGCGGAAACTCAGGTGCCAGCGCAAGAGACTATCCTCAACCACCGCCGACTGCAGTATCCGGACGGGCAGCGTCTGTGAGCCTCAGCTACCAGCAGTCCAGGCATCCGAGCTATTCCAACGCCGGAGGCAGCTACGATTACGCATCGCAGGGATTCGACACCCAAACGCCTGTCGTTGTCATCGATCCAGAGCCCCAGCCAGAGCGCCACCCTTCGTCGTCGTCCACAATGGACAGCAGAAGCACGGGGCGGGATAATATAATGCCTGGGGAAGATCTGCTCTATGATGGGTAAGTAATGACCACTACGATTAATGCATTGAAACTAGTTCTAACATGCCGCTCTCACCAAAAAAAGCCCAGTCAAGTCTTCGAATGCGCTTTATTCTCCCGTTTTCTTGGATGGGCAGCTGAAGGTCTTTCGCAACAACATAACCAACGACTTGCGCTTTCACTGCAAAGTTGGCAACGATTCTGAGACATACTGGATGAGAGCAGCGGACGCGCAGTTGGTTCCAGTCTATGCCTACGATCCACGCTTTCCAAACGTCGTTTTCATTCGTGACAAAACCGAGATGTCAAAATCAGCACAATCGCCCACGATGGGTTTAACGACTCAAGGAACCACTGGCAGGCCCTCGGGCATCTACCAGTTCAACCGTCTCAAAGAGCTGTGTGATTTCCAGGCCAAACTAACTGCGGAGAAGGTTGTCCTTGATATTGCCTCTGTGAAGCTTGTCCGACTGTGCAAGGCCCACTCGCGCAGTTATGAGACGTATAGTAGCGTTCGACTGCAAGTGTGGCACGAGGCAGAGTTAAGGAAGGACAGACAGAGTGATGCCGTGTCGTTCAAGACGGCGGGGACAGCACTGAGTGGGCCCCTGAGGGAGAGATTAGTCGCCAGTAGCTCACGGCTCGTGATCTATCTGGGACGCTTGGGAGAGTTTATCAACGTTTTTATCACGGATGACTACGAGGCCAACACTGACGGGCCGACCATGGTCAAACTGAAGCCGAGGAAGGCAAGCGGACTGGGGAAGAAGGGCAGTCGGTGGCCCGGGATTAAGGGTGAGTTTTGATTTCCATTACAAAGGTCCTGGATGTGTGTCGCTAACTTTTCGGTTCATAAAACAGCCCATATCGAGCCGAAACAGCCGTTCGAAATGGCGGGCTTGGACATCCATGGCCAGGCTCCCAATATCGATGTCGAATCGAGATATGAGCTATACAAGACGTTTGAGATTGACTTTGAGAACTCTCCGAGTAAGTTGACGCTTTCTGATATGCCATGCTGGTCAAACTCTAACTTATTGGTTCAACCAGGTCAAGACAACTTTATGAGGAAATGGGATGAGGTCATGAGAGAACGCCGAGCTCAGAGGAAGAGGCTCCACCAGATTCAGGAGGAGATGGAGACGGCTGTATTTTCTGGGAAGAAAGCGCGAGAGCTTTGGTGACTTTTACCTCCTCTTTAACTTTTCGGTTGTCTTTTTTTGGGGGGAGTTTCTTTTTATTTCTGGACTTATGTCGGAGCAAGCAAGCGAGCGCACAAGTGATACCGATTTCTTTTATATTTCTTTCTCGGGGTATTTAGGTTTGGCTTTTCGGATTTGGATCGCTTTGGGTATCTACCTTGTTCTGGGTTGTTTTTGGATATTACCACTGGCGAAAATATGGCGCGATACGTACGTCCGTATACTGACTTGGGTTAAGGTATGCTTTTTATGGTATTGGATATACTCAGATACAAATACATGGACAATTCTCCTGTTATCGTTCTTTATCACACATGGAGTGTTCTTCTTGATTCTCCCGCAATACGATAAGCATGGTTGAGATGTGGATTGAACAGGCTGCATGGGATTTGTTCTGCTTACTGGACCTGGAACGACAAGAAATACGAATACGGAATTCGATAATTGATGGAATGGCGATGGCGCAAATAGCCGGTTCCTGAACTTGTGAAGTGGGGGGGGGGGTTTGAGGGGAGCTTGTCGGCCTGGTGAACTTAAGATATTCACATGTGATGTGAGCTTGTAACGGTACGGATACGCGGTAGAATTACAGCGGTAAATATCCGTAACCTAACCGATGAGGCTCTGAACGTTAGAGTTGGACAACCCCTGGGCAGTTTTAAGAGACTTTTATAGCGTACCCCGTACCGTTTACTCTTGTTTTTACTAGATTTGGTTAATGAATTTTCATCTCATGTACCGGGATGTACGCTAGCAGGCTAGTTAAATGCTTGGATAGCCTAGAGATGAAATTATTATGTAAGTTCATCCCATTTCCTTGAACATAAGGTCGAACATGAGGGGCAATGGGATGGAAAAAAAAGGGGAAGCTAGCCACGCGACCAGCCATTAGCATCTCTTCCATTGTTCAGAGACGATGCCGCCCAGCAAGATGGAAGATGGTCAAAAGGACAATGGGCATTGTTTGATGGACATTGTTCAACTATAGGTCTGTACTCGGGGACCTGCCAAGGCGTTTTCTTCGTGGGGTTTAGTGGATTCCTGGTTCTGACAGTGTCCTGTGCCTTGCTTCCGACTTGGCTTGCTGCATGCCCGATACCGTAATTCTGTATCCGTATCCTTTAATCTAGGTGCTGACGGATATCGTTATCACCGTCTCTGCTTTGTGCTACTGTACAACTGAACATTTGTTTTAGTTGTAAATGGATTTTTGATTCAGCTTCGAGTCTTGGAATAGCGGACGGGCCAGCTAATGACCCGATCGTTTTGGCCGCCAAGGGGCTGAGCATGGCGCAACATTGAATCTTTTACAGTTCACGCCTTCACGGTGATTTTACAAAGGTATTAACGGGTTACGTCGAGTGGTGAGAACGAGATATGAAGAGTCGGAGGCTCTATGTGGTTAAGAATTTAATATCTCGCCTGTTTGCCTCAACAAAGGCCAGGCCGCCGGAAGAAGAAACGAGGATTTGATGTGATCAGGCTACGAGGTCGCCCACAAAGTTGAAGGTGGAGATTGCTTCTCAATGTTTCAGCAGGCTAGAGCTGCTGTAGGTGGAAGAACAACGGCGGCGACTGTGCCTTGGGCTGACCTGTCGGCGATACTGTGACCAACAGGCGTTTTGTGTGAGTGCCGCTGGCGCTGAATGATATCAAGTTGGAAAATGGATGTGGAAAGTTGTGTCTTGGAACGCCACAGTCCACCGAGCTGAATGGAGGCGGTTTGAACCGATTCTGCCTCGAATGATCCCACGTACATTAGTTTTGCAGTAGTTGGTTATTTTCAACCTTTTGCCTCATGTTTTGCTGTGTGATTTCATCATGAGAGGGAGACTGAGGTGCCTCATTCACTGACCGAGACCGAGTCTGGACTGGCGAGCTTCCATACAGTTCGGATATCCGTCACTGCAACTCGAGCAAATAGATCGGCTTGCGGGTAGGCAGAATAGGTAGGCGGACCGACAACTTGACCAGCAAATTTCTGGACTTTTATAGGAGAAAGAAAATGGAGTCTCTCACTCGCTTGCATCACGGTTAGATTATCCGGGGAAATTTGTAGTTGAATGGCTTGAAGAGCGGCGTTTCTGTCAGGGACTTGACGAGGCTCTGAAGGGTGGTGATAGTAACCTCAGAAGGGGGCCCCTCTTCTCCTCATCAACCAGTCTAGACATTTTGCCCATCTACACGCTCTCCCACGACCCCCTTTATATGGAATATCTTGTATGTTTTACCTAGACCATTCAGCCGTCCACAGTACATGTGATAACCCCGTTTCCCACCAACTAAACTTGTAAGTTTTGTTTCTTGTCATTCTGCGACAAGTTGACGAAGCTCAAGTGTGGCACAAGCCCAAACTGCCAGAAGAAAGTGTCAAACCCCAACAAGGCTAGACTAAATCTATGGATTGGACGAACCGGGGATGGTGTAGCAGTTTATGGTGGTACTGGAAATTAACTTAGAAAAAACAAGCGTCCTGCAAGCGAAAGATACAGAAATCCCCCCCGGTCGGTTTCGTCCCCTTGACACACCACAGGCCCCCCCCCCTTCCCCTTCCCGCCTGCCTAGCTACTTTAGCTGGGGCTGAGCCTCGCTGCTTGGTCGAATTATTGCTTTACTGTTGCGGTGCGACTCTTCAATCGAGTTTTTGTCTTTTTCTTCTCTTCAACTTCAGTTTCAGACATCTCATCTCATCTTATTTCCTACTCTTTATAAGCGTCGCTGTTCTTTTTCTGACTTTGGCTTGATATCAACCATCGACGACGAGAACAGCCCCTTGTTTATTGTCCTCCTTTAGGGGGGGATAATCACGACCACCCGACGAACAGAGCGATTGATTGACTGGCTGGCTGGATAACAAGGGACGAGGATAAGGAAAAGGGGAAAGGAAAGAGCGATGCAGGAACCCGAGATCTTTGAGCAGCCTGTGCGGACAAAGGATCCCGAGGCCATTGTCACGGGCGAGGAGACGACTTACCACACTGGATACACGGGATTTCAAACCAATGCTACCGACGACTCTTCGCTGACGGATTATCATGATTTCGTGTTTCCTGAGGGTGAGTTTTTAAATCTCTTTCTCACTTATCATTTGTTTTCTCTCTTTTTGCGCGTATCAATGGGTATATATTTATACATATATAATTATCCACGTGCCTGGGTTTTTGTTCCCCGGGTTTTCTGGTACCAAGCACTCACGTCCACTGGACTGGGGAAGTTGCATTTTGTGTGGGGTGGAATTTGCCCTTTGACATCTCACGACACGACCACCTTCTCGACTGGGACTGGGTCAGACCCTGCTTGGGATACCCGGGACTTCGGATTGACTAACACATGATGCTATGACATAGATCGTAAGCTGGGAACATGGTCCACTGCGTTCCTCATCATCAACCGGGTGGTAGGGACGGGTATCTTTTCGACGCCGTCGTCCATCATCTTGTACACGAATAGTGTCGGCGCGACCTTGTTGTTCTGGGTTTTGGGTGGTGTTATGACCTTTGCGTGAGTTTATCTCTGCGTTCTTTTGTTTTTATATTGTGGTCTATCGATCGCTAACATTGTGTCAACATATAGTGGGTAAGGACCTTCGATTCAGTCAGTTTTAGGCTCTGTCATATCGTACTGACTGATCATCTCTCGCCAGTCTCTTTGTGTATCTGGAATTTGGTACCGCACTCCCTAGATCCGGTGGTGAAAAGGTCTATGTAAGTCATCACAGTTTATCTAAGCACACAGTTGCTAACCGACATGACAGCTCGAGCGAGTCTATCGAAAGCCGATTTACCTGGCAACATGCATCTTTGCAGTCCAGTTCGTCCTTTTCGCCGTATCGACAGGAGGATCCATCAGCTTCAGTCTCTACCTCCTCAGAGCCGCCTCGTCAGACGGGCAAGTCCCTTCAAGCAGCTGGATACCCAGAGTGATCTCAGTCGCTGCCATCACTGTGGTCTGCTTGATCCATGCCTTCATCCCAAAACTGGGAATATGGCTCAGCAATGGCCTCGGAGCCTTCAAGCTCATTCTCCTCACGCTGGTTGTCTGCACGGGCTGGGCGGCGCTGTCTGGACGGATGGTGGGAGAGTCGCCGGGGAACTTTTCCAGCTTCAACGGGCCGACCGACGAAACGAATGCCGAGCTCGACACGCAGCGGACGACTGCAGGGTACGCCCTCGCTTTGCTCCAGGTGCTGTATTCCTACAGCGGGTGGGAAAACGCCAATTACGTCTTGACCGAAGTGCGTGATGCACCACGGACCTTGCGAAGGGCCGCGCCGATCGCCATTTCTGCCGTCACGCTGCTCTATGTGCTGGCCAACATCTCGTTCTTCGCGGCCATGTCCAAGAAGGACATCTCGAAAGCGGGCGTCCTTGTTGGGGCTGACTTCTTTCGCAAGGTCTGGGGCGAGAATGCCTTCGCAACCCGGGCGATGCCCGTCTTCATCGCCCTATCGTCGCTGGGCAACGTCTTTGCCCAATCCTTCGCCATGCCGCGTGTGAAGCAGGAGCTGGCCAAAGAAGGGATCCTCCCCTTTTCGCGATTCTGGGCGAGCGATTGGCCCATCAACGCGCCCACGGGCGCCATCTTCCTCCACTGGCTCATCACAGTCGCCTTCATCCTCGGCTCTCAGGTGGACGAGGTGTACACCTTTGTGACCAACATCTTCATCTACAGCGGCAACTGGATCAAGCTGTTCCTCGCCATGGGCCTGCTGTACCTCAACTTTAAGTCGTCCGAGAGATGGGCCGACCAGCGGACCACGTTCCGCAGCTCGCCGTTGCTGACCTTGTTTTGGATTATCGGGTTACTGTTCTCTCTATCGGCCCCATTCGTACCGAATAATCTGTTGGGAAGCGACGTCCCCTTTTATGTGGTCCCGACGCTTGGGACAAGCATGTTGGCCATTGGGGCTGGGTATTGGCTCATATGGGCCAAGGTGTTGCCGGCCCTGGGGTTCCAGATCCAGCACGAGATTGTGCAGATGCCGGACGGAAGTGAGCGTGTCAAGTACAAGGTGAGTTTTTTGATCCCTTCAACTGTTTGATCTCAAGACATGGGCTGACAATGTTGATTGTTACCAGCGGACGAAACCGAAAAAGAGGAGAAGAAAGCAGAGGAAAAGGTCGGTCTGGTAGTCGAGACTTGAGACTGAACAACAATGACTATATACCCCTATACAAGGCTACGTAATACTAATAATCTCACATTTTATTTGATGTGATTCCAGATGGATAATTATGGCACATGATATGGCCCTGATCATATCCACCATTGAAGTCACCAACTTTACTCCCGTGGGCCTAACCCGTACTAACATGTTGAAGCTCATCATGTCTGCCTTGGTTAATATCTGTCGTGTACTACCCGGTCCGGTTATTCACAGCATTATCTCGCAATCCTGACTCCTGGCCAGGCTGTCATGGCGGAATGGTGCATGTGGGGTTGATCTAACCGACTGGGGTTCTTCCTCCTTTTTATTTTTTTCAGTCGCCAAACCGGAGATTCGGCAGGTGGGGCATCTTTTATGGGGGCAGTTGCACGCATAAACAACCGTCGGGGCCCTGGCCAGCTGGAAAATCCCCCTGAAAACAGGCCCTGCCAGCGGACACATCAACACTGTAAAACCGCCTGGCACCGGAACGGCCTCCATTCCATCCAATCGAGCCAGGTTGACCCTCTCACCCTCGTCCCCTCACATGCAGCCTCTTCCAAACAGCTGTGAGCGCTATCCATAATCAGAAGAACGAGAGGAAAAAGTATCCAAATTCGGAATTGACTTCAGGTCCGCCAACTATGCTCAAGCTTTGCCGCGAGCTGTGCAGCCAATTCGAGTTCGAAGTCGAAACCACAGTCCCTTGACCCCGTACTCCGTAACGTAGTGTCTCTCGGTAGTGAACACGTTCGTCGATGAACAACACCTAGCCCTGGGGCCATGTGGATGCTGTCAGTTTCCAGTGTCCATGCCCACGCCGCTGCCTACTACGCCTGCTACGACTGCGACCACGACTTGCGACTGCTTCCCGTAGGAAACTAGGAAACTAGGAAACCTGTGCCTGCACTTGCCCACTCGCGCTCCCAGTCGCCCCGTCCTCGCCTCCGTCTTGAATTATATCCTCGAACCCGCCCTATCCGCGCCGTCCCGCGAGTTGCGCCGTGACCCAATGTCGTGGGACCTGCTGAAGCGGTTCCTTGAGAGCGACGTCTTCAACCAAGACCCCTTTTTATCCGTCTCCTATCTCTCGTAAGTTTCAATCCCATGAAACAAAAAATTCCTTCCTCGACGACGAAGCAGGGTCGCTGATGCTGGAGAGAAAATCACAGTCGTTACGCAGACCACATCGGAATTCACTATGTGTTATGCAGCAAGCTCCGCCAGTTCCCATATGAGGACATCGAGTTCTTCCTCCCACAGCTATGCCACCTTGTCATTAGCGTCGACAATGAGTCTATGGCTCTCGAGGAGTTCCTCCTCGACCTTTGCGAGGAGTCGGTGACGGCCGCCCTGCTGGTGCGCAAATTCTTTGGCCTCTGACGTCTTCCGGGCGACTCGGTGAACTGACAAGACGTCCCCTCTACAGACCTTCTGGCTCTTCCAGACCTATCTGCACGACCTAGCCGCGAACCCTCAGACCGAAGCGTTCAAGACCTGCCGACGAGTCTATAATAAAGTCCAGCATGTCGTCTTTGGCCATGCAGACACTGCCAGACAGGAGAAAATAACAGAAAATGTGCTCCCTGTCACGGTCCTGGCAAGCTTCGTTCTAGCTAGCGTGGCATGTCCACTGCTTCCCCAATGGGCCGGCCCTCTTGCCGTTGCTCAAGCTAGAAAGCCGCGCCCGGTGGAGGACACCATCTCGGAACCAGCACCCGTTAAAAATGTCCCCGCTAGGGCGCACACGGTCCATTCGGGGAGTACGAGAACGAGACGACCGAAGGAGGGGAGCCGTGTCACGAGTGCGCCAGAAGCGCCTGGCCAAGGTAGTCCGAATAAATCGCCCTCGGCGAAGCTTGCACGATCTACAGCGTCCAGACCGACGTCTTCGGGGACTGTTGTCCGAGCGCACCCCGAGCCCAAGAAGGTGCCACATCTCGAAAATATAAACTTGGACGCGCGACTGAGTACGACATCATTACCATTGCCAGATGCTCGATCGCCAGGTCTGCCTCCCAGGCCGGCAACTCCGGCCTCGGCTGGAATACGCCCTGCCGAGACCTTGAGCAGAAGACACTCGCACAATGTCAAGACACTCATATCACAGGCCGAAATGACGCGGACACAAAAGGTCCGGCTGCTCCGCCAGCACTATTTCCGCTCGCAAACGGCATTTTTAACTGCATTGGAGGATATATCGAACCGGCTAGTCATTGTGCCCAAGCCTGCTCGTCTGAGTGCTCTTCGGGCCGAGTTGGCACTGATTGCCCAGGACTTGCCAGCAGAGGTGGACATTCCTGTCATATGCCCACCAACGCTCGTCAATGGCTCTCCGTCTCAGAGCCGGCATCACAGGATAGTGCGGTTAAACCCCGCCGAGGCTACTGTTTTGAATAGTGCTGAGAAAGTACCTTACTTACTAATGGTGGAGATTCTACGGGATGACTTCACCTTTGATCCTGATTCCCAGGACAACCAGAGACTGATTACGAACCTACTAGCAGAGCAGGGGAGCAGAAAACGGCTATTTGATCTTTCTGAAGCCCCGCGGATACCTACAGTTACTCGTACCGCGCCTGAGCCGCCGGTTTTGGATAGTGTGTTTGAGCCTACCTCTGGTGACCTCGGTAGCTCGCCGATGTTGCCGTCGTTTAGGGAGGAGACTTCGTCGTCTGCTGCTACGAAATCCAGCCATTCCGTCCATCCCCTACGACATTCGAGCACTACGCCCACCATGTCAAATACCTCTGACTTGACAACCCCGCGGAGCTCAGCTACTTCCACCTCGAGGTCGTCGAGCCCGCCCATGAGAAAGATGACTCTTCCCAATCCTCGTACTGCCAATTCAGTTGACCAGCCTGACTTTTCTGCACTGGCGACACATATGCGAACAGCGTCTCAGATGCTGGCGCAGCTCGAGGCTACGAGCGGCAAGCGACCTCGTCAAGAAGTGGCTGCCATTCGGGCCAAAATCATCGCCAGCATGCAGAGCCTAGAAGAACAGAGTTTCGAGCTCGATGACGGGCAAGGTCCTACATTCGATACTATCATTGCCAAGCAGCAAGCTGCGTCCGCTGCTAACGGTACGGATCCGACGGAAATTGAAAACGAGTCAACTCTTGAGCCAGGGCTGGGCACGGGCGCCGGTTTGGCCAGGATGGAAAACGACATCAAGACAGGCGGTCTCCAGCGCAAAGGTGACCGTGACGATCCCTCGGCGGCGGTATTCGGCGAGGCATGGGAGAGTAAGAAAGAGCGCATACGGAAATCGTCCCCCTACGGTTGGATGAAGAACTGGGACCTCGTGTCAGTCATCGTCAAGACGGGCGCGGATCTTCGACAGGAAGCTTTCGCGTGTCAATTGATCCGCGTGTGTCACAAGATCTGGGTAGATGCCGGGATTCCGGTATGGGTCAAGCTGATGAGGATCTTGGTGACAGGTGAATCGTCAGGCTTGATCGAGACCATCGCCAATGGCGTGTCCCTGCATTCGATCAAGCGCAGCCTCACACTGTCTAGCATCGAGAGCGGCACCAACCCAAGACGGAGACTCGCCACGTTGAAAGATCATTTCGTCAAGGTATTTGGGTCCCCCGAGAGCGAGGCATATAAACTCGGTGTGGACGCGTTTAAAAGGTCGCTGGCGGCGTATAGCATGATTTCTTATGTGCTCCAGCTTAAAGATCGGCATAACGGGAATGTGCTGATTGATAACGAGGGACATATCATTCATATTGATTTCGGGTTCATGCTGAGTAACTCGCCTGGTGGGGTCGGCGTTGAGGCTGCGCCGTTTAAATTGACGTATGAATATGTCGAGGTTCTTGGGGGGGTTGGGAGTGAAGAGTTTGAGGATTTCAAGAGGCTTTGTAAGCAGGCTTTTCAGGGTGAGTTTTTTTTCTTTTCTTCTTTGAGTTTGACATTGGGGGGGTTACTGACGCTGGTGGAATAGCACTGAGAAGATCTGCCGATAATATCATCGACTTGGTTAGTATGATGGGCCGAGACTCTAAAATGCCTTGCTACGGGGCTGGTGTGAACCAGGTTACTGCTGCGCTGAGACAGCGATTCCAGCTTCATCTCAGCGCCGATGATGCGGAGCAGTTTGTCGAGAATGATCTTGTTGCCAAGTCGCTGGGGAGTTATTATACTAGAGTGTGAGTACCTTTTTTCTTGCTGTTGCTGTTAATCTGCTTGTGGTTTTGATGAACGGTTACTGACCTGTGGTGTTTGTTGCGAACAGTTATGATGCATTTCAATATAGAACGCAGGGGATCTACTAAAATACCTCACAGAGGTCTTTTATCGTCGGTTGGTTATCGGACTCGACAGGTTTATATAAACCTGGGTTATCTGTTGCGGGCGGCATGGTGGTGCAAGATGCGTTCCCTTCCAGCTAGCAAATCATCCAATGTATATACGGTTTCTGATGGATCATCTCAGTTGCTCCTGCAGTGGTGTTGCTGGCGTTGCTGATGCTCTGATTGAGGAATCATGTTAGAGGTGAACGAGGAAAACCAAGTGAAGAGAGGGGGAGAGAAGATGCCGCTGGATGAGATGCGGAATGGGAAAATGGAAACGGGCTGCTCTGCTCTGCTCTGCTCTGCCTGTTCAGACCTCGACTTGTTTGGTGTTTGTGTGAGACGATGTTGAGAAATGGCACTGGCAGCTGCCAGTTACCTCCACATCTTGATGCTTGACTTACGATTGTCTAGGGAAGTTATAAGAGGGGATATATTTGGTAGCTCCCTAGATATGTGCTTCTATCCCAGTGAGAGGAATGCCCTCGACTATCTGAAGGACCCATGTCAAGTGGTGCGTAAAATGCCAAAGCACCAGACTAACAGTATATAACCACCGTTCTAGCAGCAACTTTGAACAGCGAGGGGACTAGGAATGACACTTCGGCTGCTCGGCCATTTGGCCGAGTGGTTTAATCCCCTCGCTGAACCCGCCCCATCCTCCGCCCCCGAGCTCTCGAGAGTTCATGAGTTCAAATCGACTGTAAACCAAATCGTTAGAAAAGGCGTTCGAGCCTTTTCCTAAGGGCCCCTCTCAGCAGGCACTTCAAAATGAGACAAGTGCCTGTTGAGGGGGGCCTGGAGCTTTTGCCTTTTTTATCGACCGAACCCTTCCTTCCCTCCTAACATGGTTAAAGAATCCGCCTTAGCTAGCCAGGTAGATAGATACAAGCTTGGATATTCAACCCTTGCGTCATACCCGTCATACCCAACAAATCGTACCCATCGTATCATTCATCCTGACCCAGCCACCAAGAGACTCACATGATAGACCTCAACGCCTGAACCAAACCCGTGCCCCTTTACCCAACTTTCATAAACAGATGGATGATACATGGAAATATAGAGTGATATGTCCTAGAACACCGCCCCCTACCTTATGAACCAAAACACCACCCATTCGTTCTTCCCCAATGCAGTGACGGAGATACAAAAGAAAACCCCAAAGTGGGAGAGGGAAAAAAGGAAACGAGAGAAACGTCATCTACCACCCACAAAACCGTTCCCACTCCCCAGCAACCCTCTCCACACCCTGGAACTGAAACAACTGCCTAGAAATCCACAAGGCCAGACCACCCAGCACCCCAAGACTCCCCAATACCTCAAGGGCAACAATACTCTTATATCTCAAATCCGCCGCCACCTGCAACAATCCCAGCGGGTCCTGGTGTTCTGCCCCAGTCTGAGAAGCCGAGGAAGTCGACGTCGCGGACGAGGACGAAGATACCCTCTCACCACCGGGCCTTCTCCGCCGACTACTTGTGTGAGTAGACGAGCGCCAGACATCAGTCCCATTCCGTCGTGAAGAGCTCTGGTTCCTGCCCGACACTGGGACTAATGTACCATCTTGGACACACTCGTTGAGTTTCTCAGCCAGCCAAATGGCCCTCTCTCCGCGGGCGATAGTCTCAATCTCGGCGCGTTCTTTGGCCAGACTCTTTTGTAGCTCTGCCGCCCAGTTGGCGAGGCGCACCTGGGCGAGACGTTCCTCGCGTTGGGTATGGTCTGCTATGCGGGCTAGCGCATACGACGAGGTAGCGCCCATGGCTGGTGTGAGGATCTGGTTGTTGCGAGAGGATAGGCTGAATTCTGAGGGCAGTCGAGATAGACCGTAGGAAGGAGAATCCAGGTGGGAGAGGTTGGTTCTGGCCGGGGAGAGGGATACTCGAGGACTTGGGTAGGGCTTGCTAAGCTCGGCGCCGGACTTGCGCCATTGGACGTATTTGCGTGCTGCGGCGTGTCGGAGCCAGGCGGCGCCGTTTTGACTGAAGACTTGTTCGACTAGGCCGGAAAGCTCGGATGATTGAAGGGGTTCAACGTAGTCTGGGCTCATTAGGAGACTGGCGTCCATGATATCATGGTCGGATCCTGCGGCGGTGGAGATGGCATATACGCCAGATTTGCCTGGCGTTGATTCTGTTGATAAGCCGGTGGTGGTGATGGAGGCCGGCGTCGGCATGGCGAAGGAGAAGAGGCGGATATCTGCCTCGTTCAGTTGGCCTAGTATTTGTTCCTTGGTGGCAGCGATCTGCTCGGGCATCATAAGGTCCGCTTGGGCGAGGAGGAGAATGATATTCGTTAGGGGGGCTAGTTCGCGAAGATACGCCAGATCGACAGGTCGAAGTTCTAGTGAGGCAATAAGTTAGCATGCCACCAATCTGTCTTGCCATGTGTTGCAACCTACTATTCGAGACCATGTAGAACACCACATCGACCTGAACACCGCCTTCTCCACCAAGCAGGTTCAGCATATCGCCATCCGCGAGAGCATTTGTACTCATTCGATGGAGGTTTGTCTCGACGTAACGGGCCACGGGTGTTATCGTGTCCATGTTCTAAAGCAACAGAGTCAGGTCAGTTCATTGAACTTGTTTTATACGCCTAAAAAGGAGATAGTCATCCGAAGAACATACCGAGGAAAAGCTCGCATAACCAGGCGTGTCCACAAAGCAAATATTCCGATCCAGGACAGTATCGCCCAGACTCTTCCTCCGTCTGAGCACTTTGAAGTCGTCAATCTCGGACCACCACTCGGGGTACGGTTTCGTGCTCGCATATATTTCCGTGATCTGACTCGTCCCGACGAGCTCCGAGGATGATCTCGATAGCCTGCCACTTCTGCCACCACCGCTAGTCCTCTGCCTGGACCTCGTCATTAACCCCGAAGAGGCCATAGATGGCCCAATAGGATCAACATGAACGATATGCTTGCAAGACTGCACGATGGCCTTGATCAGCGACGTCTTGCCGACCCCTGTATCTCCGGCAATCATGACCTTCAACCGACCCATGGCTTTGCCCTCGTCTGTGAATGGCCGTCTACTCGGCATCTTGATGCTCGGCATGATGAGCTGCGGTACGCTCCCGCTATCCATCATCATGCTCGTCGGCAAGCTGGTGGTATTGTCCTTATCATCAACTACTCTTTCTGGACCATTGTTTTCGCCCGTTTGACCATCGTCATCGTGGTCACCGTTCAAGCTTGGAGGCACAGTGGTATCTAGGAGGTGGAGGCTATCGGACAGAGAACCCGCAAACGAGTTTCGGCGAGAGGATGATACGCTGCTCAGCGCCGACGAGGGAGGACCGGATTTAGCCAGCATTACGGGAGTTCTTGGCGTGGAATCATTGTGACTTATTATGGGAGATTGTAGGTATGGCGGTAATGGCGTGGCGTCATCGTCTTCGAGGGTTGATGATGTGGCCGCACTCATCTCGGTCTGGCTTCTGCTACTACCAGCAGCGCAAGAATTTTCATATTTCTCTTTATTCTTGTCAAGGTCAAGGCGCGAGATGCTGTTGCTGCCGTTGCTGCCCCCGCGAACCATGTTGCTGATAGCCTCGGAGCTCTCGGCTCTGGGTTGAACCTTCGGCGCGCAGCTGCATCCTGCGCTATTGTTCTCTTTTGATCGAGACTGAAGAGGATGAGGGCAGCGGTGATGGTTATGGCCAGGCAGCGGGGCCGTTGAGCCGATCGTGGACTCGTCGGCAAGGAAGTAGGTCATCTGAGGGCTCCGAGGGAGGCCAAAGCCGGTCAAAGGCACATCGTTATCGACGTTATGACGCTGTCCCGGGGGAGGCACGTTTAACGGTCGCATCTTTTCTTATGCTCTTGGTGTCTCCTCTTCCGAACGGTCAAGGCGAAGCTATCATGTATTGAGCTTCAAGTTGAAGGGCGAAAGAGGGAGGAATGCAGAAGGAAGGAAGGAGGTGGCCTCGGTAACTGTCAGGTTCGACAAGGAATGAAATGATTTATTAACTCTGTTCTAGTAGCAGGTCTTCTGATGCGATAACGGTTATTCCACAGTGGCTTAAACGCGCTTTTGTCACTCTACCGTGAACTTAAAACAAAGGGAGAGGTTGAGGAAGTTGTGAAAGGACGAAGAAGTATCTGTCCCGCACTTGGATGGATATCGCAGCACAGCCATGGGCCACGGGTTCAAAGTTACAGTACGATGATGAGAGGAGTGAGGGGCAGATGCTGTCTCTCTGTGAATGCCCAAAGAGGTACCGAGCCACCCGCGACTGATAACGCTGATATGAGGTCCGGTATCGCCTTATTAGGCCTAGCTGAGCTCCTACTTTCGTTGCAGCGCCTGTCGCTGTTCACACCGCCCAGTGATGACATGCCACTAAATACTCCACAGCGTTGAAAACCCCGCCTCTCCCGCTCCTCCCCACACTAACGATGGCGGGGAACAAGCTCAATGCTTGACGTTCATGCCAGTTGTGAAGAAACGACCGCCACGAGACGAGCTGGTAGGTCTTGGCGTGCTGGTCTCAACTCCATATGGGCTGCAATAACGACCCCTGAAACTGTCCTCGTGAGTTGTCGTGGCCGAATCATCACCATTCTGACAGTACAACTTCATAACCATCACCTTCGCTGGCAAGTTTTGTTTGGTATCGTTAGGTCGAGGGACGTACACCCTTCCGAGGCAAAAGGCCATGCTACAAAGAAACATTGATATCGACTGTGGGTTTACTGTTTTGGGACACTGGAAACCGGTGAGTTGGAAAGGGACCGTTTGATTGTATTTATTTAATTATTATGCCCCTATCACCTTCCCAAAGGCCCCAAGTTCAGACAGTACAACCAACATCATCTTATGCTATTTAATAAATACTTGTCGTGAGTATAAACAGACTCCTGGTTGGGCTTGGGTTCCTTACCCCTTGTTACCCTTGAATGTACAACAGAGAGAAGGGAAACGGCAAAAAAGAAACTGTCCACCATGCAAATGTATGATTGAGTGGAGGTAAAAGGGGCAGAGTGCCAAGATCCGTCCCTCCCAGAATGAAAATGCAGCCATGAATGTTCAAGTTCGCTCCCTCACCCTCGCTGGATATTTTTGGTTTTTCGCCGAGTATTTCTTTCTTCCAAAACATTTCATACTTCAACATTTCTTCTTCATCTGTTCCGTCTTCGCCGCCGGCGTTGGAAACGCACTTTAACCCGATCAGGATCATAGCGAGTACCACTCGTAGAGGAGCTTTCACGAGGCTCCTAGCCCTCAAACCTAGCCGCTTCCCTCTCAGCCTCCAACTTCCTCATCCTCTCCTCTTCGTCCTCAATACTAAACACCTCTCCGCGTCGGCCCTTGCGCCGGCTGCTTCCCCGTCTAGATGACTCACCATCAGCATCATCTCCGCGACTTCGCTTAGTACCAGCAGAAGAAGCCGTCATCATAGCCATTCGTCTAGTCTCCTTAAGAAGCCTCTCCCGATCCCGAGCCGCGCGCTCGGCCGCATGGGGGTCTAGGGCTGCCGCTGCGGGACCCAGGACCGATGCTTGCGAGGACCGACGGCGCCCACTGTCTTTGTCTTTCTCTGCTCCCGCGCCCTTGATTTCCAGGCCCCGGCCGCTGCTGTGTAGGGCAGGAGGATCCATCCCTTCCGAGTTCTCCACGGTGGGGGAGATATCATCGCTAGTAGAGGCCTTTTTGCTGCTCCGATGACGGCTTTCTCTGTCCCTGTCCCGATCCCTGTCGCGATCCCGGTCTCGGTCTCGATCGCGGTCTCGGCGGTCGCGGTCCCTGTGCTCTCTGTCACGATTTCGTTCTTTACGATCGCGGTCGCGGTCCCGATCCCTGTCCTTCTCGCGATCACGGTCTTTATCGCGGGTGCTGCGGTCCTTCTCCCTGTCACGATCTCTGTCGGAGCGATCATGATGGTCCCGGTCACGATCGCGGTCACGATGAGAGCGGCGGCTAGATTTGTGGCTTTTATGATCGTGGTCGTAATCCTTTTCTCTGTCTCGGCGTTTATCCGAGTCACGTTCGCTCCGTTCTTTCCGGCTGCTCCGGTGGCTCGATCGTCGGGTGTCATCGGCTGTCGGTGACGCAGACCGCGCTCGCTCGTCGTCGCGGACCTTGGATTCTTTAGTGTCATCTGCGTACGAGTGCTTTCTGCGCTCGTGTCTGCGATGTCGGTGGTGCTCGTCGTCGCCCTCTCCATCGGTTACGGAGCGTGATCTGGCCCGCTTGCTGCGCCGGTGAGACGACGACTCCTTTCGATCATGGCCCCTGCTGCGGGCTGAATCAGCAGAATGGGACCTATCACGACGATCCCGCCGGTCTCGCTCCTGGTCTCTACCGTAGTCATTCTCATGGCGGCGGTCTCTGTCTGTATCCCGTTCTCTGCTCCTCTTTCTAGAGCCATCCGGGTAACGCTCTGAATGTCTACCACGTGAACCAACAGATGACCTACTGCCTGACCGTGTTCCTTGATCGACTACCGGGCTAGGGTAGCCCATTCCGTCGGCACTGGTGGGTGTAGCAGGCTTCTTGTTGGTGTCGACCCAACCCCGGGCCTGGAGATGTTTGAAGCTCGTGTTGGGCAGCCCCCACATCATAGCTTTGGGCCCCTTGGGCGCATTAATGGGAGCATCGGGAACGGGCTGGTTATTGAACATCATACCGTTGCCATCGCCGGGTCCACCACCAAATCCATTGTTCGGGCCTGGGTAGAACGAATTGTCACCGACAAGCACCTGGACATCACCTCCAATATGCGGGCGGTGGGAAGACATGAGGCCATTCTCTGGGTTATTAGTGGAATCGTTCAGATCACCAGGATTAACACCACTGCCATTGCCTTCGTCCCCTTGCTGCTGTTGCTGCTCCATGGCACCATCTTGCGACGTCTCCGCTGGTGCAGCCTCGGCGTCACCATCCGCATCGCCGCCCTCTTTGTCGGCATTAGCACGTATTGAACGCCCAAACTCGTCCACATCACCGTCAGGTTTTGCTTCACTTGGGTCTTGCTGCTGCTGCTGCTGTTGGGGGAAACCACCCTCACCGCCGGGGCCGCTCGGAATGTTATTGTTCATCATGCCGTTCTGGTACTGTTGCTGGCCTGCGTAGTTCTGCTCGTTGAAGTAGCCGTAGCCCTGATTGAAGTTCCCACCGCGCCCATATCCGTAGCCATAGCCACCACCGCGACCACGCCCTCTACCGCGGAAACCACCAAACTGGCCTCGGCCGCGATAGTCATTGAACTGATTATGGTGGCCATAATTACCTTGATTGTATCCTGTCTGGAAACCAGAGTTGTTAAACGAACCAAAATCACCGTTGCCCATTCCAGAAGCATTTGGATGATTGAAATTATCTGGGCCGACATTCCATGATTGCTGCTGTCCGTTCCAGTTATTATTGGCCTCGCCACCATAACCTCCCATGCCCATATTCATGTTCATGCCGTTCATGCCCATGCCTTGAACTCCCCCGTTCATGTACATCTGCATCGCCATTGGATCCATATTCATGCCTGGCATACCTTGGGGGGCAACGTTAGTTCTGTGGTTCAATTTGTAGGCAAGGTAGGATCTCCAAGATTGACTCAACTGACCCATCATCGGAAAAGCGCCAAAAGCACCGGGCGCCATGCCGTTCTGCATCATCATCATCTGCATTTGCTCGAAGCCCCCCGGACCAAAATTCATGCCAGGAAAAGACCCGGCCATATTTCCAAAGCCAGGTGCTACAGCGTTTTCTGTGCTGGGCACCGCTTCTCCATCACCATCTTGTTCCTCCTCCTTTGTAGCGTCGGCGCCCTCGGTCTGTTCGCCATCTGGTTGAGCCGCAGCCGGTCCCGTCTCATCGCCCTGCTCCGTGGGGTGTTCGGTACCGTTTGGGAGATCCTCGGCCTAATTCCCCAATGTTAACATCATTGCGTGCTTGACTTGTCTCGATGGGCCGCATCTTACCTTCTGGGGAGCACTTTCTTCTCCAGCGCCATTCTTGTTTTCATCCTCGGCTTCGGCACTGTTTCCTTGACCGTTGGTTGCTTCTTGAGATTCGGCACTCTGTGCCGAATCTCCAGGAGGTCCTTCAACTGTGGGAGTTTCCACGTCATGAGGTGCGGACGTCGCTCCGCCAAGCTCCGCTGTCGCTGGTGGTGCGAGAGACAAGGGACTAGGATCAACGGGCGTGATAGGACTGGAATCTTGCGCGCGATTCTGCTCTCGCTTCTTCTCCTCTGTGCGCAGAAACACTTTTATGGTGGTGCGGAGGGCTTTCTGGGGCTTGCAGTCGTCGGCTGAGAGTGGTGTATGTTCACAGACCGGGCAAATGGAAGGTAGAGAGGTTTGACATTCTTCGCAGATAGCTTGCTCGCAGCAGGGAAGACGGAAAGCGTTGACGGCCATTCTGCTACAGATTGCGCATCGAAGCTTCGCGGGGATCTCGACTTGTGGAATTGATCTAGATATTCACTGTCAGTGCCATGTATCGTCGAGAAGCACGCCCAATTGCGGGAGCTTGGGGGGTAAAACTTACTTGATCAGCTCCAGTTGAGCCTCTGAAATCAGTGTTGCCGCCATCTTGTCCTGCACCGTGGGGATGCACTTTTTATAAGGCAAGGGAAATACAAGGGGAAGAAAAAGTGTGTAAACGAATGTTAGACAGAAGAAAGCATCGAGATGCGCTGACTCTGGGTGAATCTGTGAGGCAAGCGCAGTTTCGGAAAAGGATAGCAGAAAAGGATAATCGCATGGGTATCGGATGATGAGGGAGGGATCGGAAGTAATAGATTGAATCGATGTGGATGTGGCGGCCAAACATGAGGCTTTCACATGAGTTTGCAATTGCGATCGCACTGCGAGAGAAGGTTTTCTCGGGCGTGGTGAAGCATTCGCTTGTTGGAGTCGCGTTCGAATGCGTGCGATGACTTTGCGTCTCGGCGTCGCTTCGTCTCTTGGAGCAGGGGGCGGTAGCAAAATTTTGGGCGGGTCCCTGCACGTGCACCTACCACTTGGGGCAGCATCAATTCAGGCAAGTGGCAGAATTATTACAGGCAGGCATGACGGAGTTGAATCGAAACTACCAGACTCGCGGTGGCCTGCTTCTTTTCATCTAGTTTGTCGGATAACATGAGGATACAAATAAAATAATTATTAAGCCTCCGACCGTCATTCTGGCCATTGAATGCGGGAAGTCTTTGGCAGCTCTGCCATCCCGCTTGCGGCTTGTAACAACGGCGACATACCACACCACTGAGCCACAAACCCACAAAAGGGCACGATTTTAGAACGGAAGAATCCGCTCTAGGATTGGTATGTATAGTGTATGTAACAGCCGTAATAGTACGATCGTGACAAGGCTTATCAAAGTCTTGACCCGAGACTTATATTGTATTACTTGGAGGTCCGTGCTTTATTGCAATTACCTTCTACTCCGTAGGAGGGGCTATAACTCTAGAACAGACTAAAACTCTAGGATAGTCTTAGTATACAACACTACTAAAAAACGGTCTAATTTAATAGTAGTTGTGAGGATCGTATAGAGGAACAACCACCCTATACACCCTCATACGTACTATACATACCATTTACTTGATTGGATCTTCCAATTAAGTCTAGTTGCTCTTTTGGGCTATGTTACGTAGTGGTGTGGTATGTCACGATCGTTACAACTAGATTAATAATATACCCACTAGTATAGTGAAAAATTAGTACCCAATCAGGAAAAGTGCGAAAAAAAAATGGTCCTTAGTAAGAAAAAACACCCTATCTGGCCCTAGATAATGTGGCCAGATTCTAAACGATCAGGGCCTTAACCCGTACAAGCTTTCACCCAACCCACCTTTGAAACTGAACGAGATCACCCAGGCACCAGTATAACACCCCAAAAGGAGTCAAGTCATGGTTATAATTATATGTGTATAGAGAGACTGCCGAAGTGTATGTAAATCATTTCACACCCCATTTCTCGAGAAATAAGAGAGATATTATCGCCGCAACATAAAAAGACTGACTCCCGTTGAAAGCATGCCCAAAACCATAACACTCCAATCGACCGTGTGTGAACAAAACAGAGAAAGCCGAGATGCAAAAAGACCCGGGTAACAGACACAGCTCCTCCTATCCCTAGTGTCTCCCCCTCAACCTTCGACCACATGGTCGCCAAGCAGCGAGAACCTCCTCACAAGTCATCTCCTCGCAGGGGAAGATCAGCAGGCACAACCCTCTTTGGCGTTGGCGTCTCGTGGCCCGTTGAGGCTGACTCTTTGCTCCTCACTACGGCCGCCGGCGGCGTGCGAAGCTCCGGGGCCCCTTGCGCTCTTCAGTGACGTCTCGGGAATGGCATTCGCGATAGCTGTAAAAACCTCGGTGACATTGTAGCCCGTCTTGGCCGAGGTCTCGAAGAAGAGCAAACCTTCTTCTTCCGCATATGCCTTGGCTTCTTCCGTGGGGATCTTGCGGGCATCGCCAGAGTCGTCGGCAGTTTCTCCGTCACCTTCGCCCGAGCCAGCTCCATCATTTGTGAGATCCAACTTGTTGCCCACCAGGGCGATGACGATGCCGGGGGACGCTTGTCTTTGGAGTTCGGCCACCCAGTGCTTTGCCTTCACCAGGGACGTTGGTTTCGTCAGGTCGTACACGACGAGGGCAGCCTGCGCATTGCGATAGTACATGGGCGCCAACGAGGCGAACCTCTCTTGGCCTGCCGTATCCCATATCTCAAATTTGATCGTTCGTGTGGGGAGGTTGCATTTCTGGGTGAGGAAAGCGGCTGAAATCATCCATACATGTTAGCACGACGATTCTACTGTATGCTTTGCAGTGTGGTTCCAAGTTATGGTCGGATCTTTCGGAAAACGTACCTCCTATCGTTGGTTCCTTGTTCTCTTGGAAATCATTATTGACAAAGCGAAGAACCAAAGAAGACTTTCCGACAGCGGCTTCGCCCAAGAGCACAAGCTTGACGCTGCTGCTCGGTTTCGGAGCGTTCGAATCGGCCATGTTCGGCAACGTTGATCTTGAATATTATCCTCGCAAAGGAACCAGGAGTAAAAAAAAAAATCTATTCGAAAGGAGCTCTTGAAGCACAATTTTGACCCGGCGATATACGATGAGGTGAAGTTCGGGTGTGATGCGCTGGGTTGTCAGAGCAGTTTGTTTGGTGATGGCTGAGTGGCAGTGACGTGATAGGGAAGATACCAGGATGCATGCCACCGGACTGGAGGTGAAAGCGTCGCAGGGCTCCAGCAGGCCCCAATTTGCAGGCGCCTTTGTAACCCGTGGACGCCTGTTGGGTGCACGAGCCAGCCTGAATTACGGAAGCTTTGGTTGGCGGCGTGGCGCCGGGCGGCAGCCGGCAGGCAACTTGAGGCAAGTCGTAAGACAGACCCACCGGACATCCAAGATACCCCACTAAAAAGTTCGCAATCGATTAGATTTTGGGGGACTTTTGCAACTGCGATCCAACTCGAGGAAAAAACAGAGCGACAATTCCTTCGTGGGACGTTCTTTCTCCTTCCCCAACCCAAACTTTCACATCCAAGAGACCTCAACATCCCAAAACATGCCACGCAAAACCAAATCGAAAAAGGAGGCGGAGGCCAAGTCCGAACCCGTCTCCAAAAATCTCTTCGACGATTCCTCATCCGAAGACGACCAGGAAGATGGCGGTGCCACGATCAACGGCAACGAGGGCCCAGAACTGAAGATCAATGAAGAGTATGCTCGCAGATTTGAGCACAACAAAAAGCGGGAGGAGCTCCACAGGCTCGAGGAGAAATACAAGTCAAAAGGTGGCGGCGTCGACGAGTCCGACGAGTCGTCAACAGACGAATCCGAGGACGACGAAGGTTTCCTGGTCACAGAGCAGCTTGACGAAGAAATAAAGGCCACTTTGGCAGCGATCAAGAACAAAGACCCCAGGATATACGACAAGAATGCTGTCTTCTTTACCCCTATCGACCCTGAATCCGTGCCGGAAAAGGAAAAGACCGAGAAGCCCGTTACGCTGCGCGACTACCACCGCGAGCGCTACATGGCCGGCGATGTCGGCGCCGACATGGATGACGATCAAAAACCCACGACATACAACCAAGCGCAGGATGATCTGAAAAAGAGCATCGTGGCCGAAATCAACGCTGTCGCTGTCGCGGAGGACGATGAGGAATGGAGTGACGACGATGCCTTCCTGCAGAAGGCTGAAAAGCCCCAAGCGAAGCTCAACGAGGACGGGGTCCATCCTTCGCGGGTTGCCCCCGTCAAACTCACGGAGGTTGACGTTGCTAAGGCCGACGAGAACCCCGAGGAGTTTCTAAGCAAGTTCATGGCTTCCAAGGCATGGGCGCCGCCTAATGGCTCGAAGTGGGAAGCTTTCGACTCAGACGAGGAGTCAAGTGAAGATGACGACCTTGCAGACCAATTCGAGAACGCCTATAACATGCGCTTCGAGGATCCCACCAAGGCCAACGAATTCCTCAAGACCTACTCCAGAAATGCCGCGGCCGCTCGCTCCGTGCGCAAAGAGGAATTGAAGGGCAGGAAGAGACAGAGAGCCCTCGAGAAGGAGAAGAAGGAGGCCGAGAAGAAGCAGAGGGACGAGGAACGCGCCCGTCTGCGTAGATTAAAGGTCGACGAGGCTGCCGAGAAGCTCGCCAAGATCAAGCAGGCCGCCGGTCTCTCTGGCAAATCTCTCAAGGAAGAAGACTGGGCTAAACTGCTTGACGATGACTTTGATGAGAAGTGGGAGGAGGAAATGAAGAAGCAGTTTGGTGATGAGTACTACGCTGGAGCTGAGGCTGAGGACTTGTCGGCCAGCGAGGAGGAAGGCGAGGGCGGCAAGAAGAAAAAGAAGATTGCCAAGCCCACCTGGGATGACGATATCGATATCAAGGACATCGTCCCCGACTTTGTGGATGACGCTGAAGTGGTACCTGACATTTCTCTCACTGACGACGAAGATTCTGCTCCTGTCGGCGAAGAAGCCCAGGCAGATGCGGACGAGGACGAGGAGGAAGAAGACGAGGAACGCCCGTCCAAGAAGCGCAAGACAACCAAGGACCTCAAGAAGGAAAAGATCGAAGCTAAACGACAGGCCCGCGCCGAACTCGCCAAGATCGAGGCACTGGTCGACACCAAGATGGAGCTCGACAACCCGACTGTCTTTTCCAAAAACAACAAGGGCAAAGTGGGCGGCTTCAGATACCGCGAGACCTCGCCCAACGTGTTTGGCATGACGGCGAGGGATATCCTCCTGGCTCCATCCGACGCGGCACTGAACGAGTTCGCCGGGCTGAAGAAGCTCGCTCCGTTCCGTGAGGCGGAGAAGAAGCGCAAGGACAAGAAGAGGCTTGGCAAGAAGGCTCGCTTGAGGGAGTGGAGACGTGAGACTTTTGGACGCGAGTTTGAGAGGACGGGACCTACTTGGGGTTTTGATGGTACTGAGGTTGAGGGTGCTGCTACTGGTGCGAATGGGACGACGGCCAACGGGGATGTCAAGATGCAGGATCGGGCTGAGAATGAGAAGGGGGCTGCGAATGAGGGTGGTGTTGTTGAGGGTGAGAGGAAAAAGAAGAGGAAGAGATCTAAGAAGAGCAAGAAGGCTGTTACGGCGGCTGATTTTGAGGGCGATGAGGAGTAGGGAGAGTGTTGCGGATATGGACAGCTGCGTGTATATTTCCGTTGGATTGCTTATTATGTTGCTACATTGGCATTGGCGTTATCGAGCTTGGTTTTCTGGGATCTCAGCAAAAAGCAAATAAATCTCTTTCATGTTTTTTTCATTCATAGCTCCGAGCCATTTGTTGTTGGTTGTGTATATCATCTAGGAAAGCATCCACAGCGCCTGGCCTGCCAGTTCGCGCTTGTTCTTGGTTGATTTTCACTATTCGTACAGACTCGCGATGTCCCTTCCTCCTCGTCCTGGTTTAGACCACAGCAGTGAACACTGGATTACGTTGGCCAGGGAGCATGGGGTTCCTTCAACTCGTATTTCGACTTGATCGCCCAATCCCATGTATTTACTACATATATGTCTCCTTTATCCAGAAACCCTGTGGCACCAAGAGAATGAGAAAAAGGAGGCTAACGACTGATCCACGACCTGAACAGTCCGTGGTTATCTCTCCACGCCCTGTCTCTCACACTACTCGAGGCGGGTATCTAACAAATCAAGAGAAGGACTTGACAGCTCTTGAACCAAGAGCAAAATAAAAAATTAAAAGGAGAACTTGAGGCTGATCACATACAACACCAGGGATTCGCCGGTGGTCACCCACCCGACTACTGATCTGGCGGTCACTGGTTTATCGATGGGAGAGCAAACGGGATCCTGAGTTTTCCAGCGCCTATGGTCGTATGTGCTTGATCAAGGGCCGAAGGGGGATCAAGAAACGGAGTCTTGCTTCAACCCTCTGGACGCCAAAACTCCTTGTTGGGCATTCGGTATATCCTACAACAGGCGTGACGGCTCCAGACTGTCGACCAGACCCTTTAAATAACTCGGAGCAGTAGTAGCCACCATGGCTTGTTCAGCCACTGGGTTGTCGCATGGTGATAAAGAGGCCTACCGGCATTCAGAAAGGCACCCGTACCGCCATCCTCAAAGGCCTCGACGTAATCTGACATCCATGAACCAAAAGTTCTGACCGTACAAGCAAGCCCAAGGAGACCATGTGTGTCCGTGGTCCCTGACCCGATGGCATATACGCGTCTTTTCTTCCATGAGATTGTTGCCGTAACCGCTCCCAGTAATAGCTGTTAACGAAGGACTACAAAGCCAAACCCCCCCCCCCCACCCCGAAAAGAAGCACAACATCAGACTTCAGAAACGTTTTAGCAACCAGGAAAGCGAGTCATCCATACGTTTATAAATACACAACGTTTTCATCGAATCCACAGCAGCAGCCAGCAGGAAGTGATGAAGCGAGTGTAATGTGAGACAATAAACATGAGTTAAGGGGTCGTCGTGCGCGGTTTCTATATAACTAGTTACTTGCTTCCTTCATGTTTGTTGTGGTCTAGTGTTTGTTACTCAACGAAACTAAGGTTCGCAGGTAAGTAGGTAGTTCATGTGGTGCTTGGGAATCAGGGTATGTTTGTCTTGGGACACAACATATAGTATGCGCTGTGCATGCTTGGGAACACAGCGCTTCCATTCCTCTCCAGTCATCCGCTTCCGGTTCGTCTTGCCCTTTTTGTTTTTTTAATTCGACATGGGTAAGGTACGACGAGCCCTTGATGAGTTTGTATTACCGTCGAACGTCATCAGCCCTCTCCTCTCTGGAAGCAAATACGCCCGCCTGGTGTTGGGGACGTCTTTATCCTCGACCGGTAGGGCCTCTTCTTTCTGGTAGTTGGTGCGCCGCGCGTTGAAATCGTGGAGGGGGCGTTTGATTTTCGCCGCGGCTTCAAGCCCCCTTTTGCATTTTCCGTAGGACGATTGATGGGCGCTGATCAAGCTATCAACTACGTCGTCCAAGGAAATGTGGGAAAGAACCCCTTATCCGCCTCCTGCTGCCTGCGAAAGGATCCTTACATTGTTTGCTTTAAACTAACTTAAAGATTCCATACATGTACCTACTTTGGTTGTCAACCTGTCTAACTATTCACCTAGGACTAAGTACGCAATCATGTACAGAAGGGGGCACATAAACAGCTCCCCAGAGGCAAAAGGGGGCGTGTAGAAGATAGATGGCCGGTCGTCATCCAACAGGATTCAGTTGACAACAAGGCAAACAAGACAGTTATTAAATATCTGACTGTGATTTCATCGTCCAAGAGCTGGATCAAGTCTGACGTGAGCTATCTATCTAGATCAATAAAGTCTCTGCGCGGCGTCGGTGGTTGACGGCTGGTTGCTCCCCCTCGTCATGTCGGCACTCACTCGATGTCTGTTGATGGCGTGAAATTGATAATCTGTTTTTCTGATCCCTTTACTTGAATAGTAAACTTCTTTGCTACATGTACACGCACTTGCTCGATTCTTAGGCAACACCCCCCCCCCCCCCCAGTGCGAAATGTAAACAAAGCTACCAATTTCGAGTACCTTATTTATATCTCCATGCGCTATCCATACGCAGGTACTGTAACCAACGATCCTGAAGAAAAAAAAGTTGTCCCAAAACGGCAGGTAGGTAAACACAGAGACCGATCTAGCTCGAAACCAATAATGCACGCAGGAAGATATTTAACCCCCCTCCCCTCCCCCCCCCCCCCCCCAATACCTCAATGCCATAGAGGAAAAGATGATTTATATATACCTTACTCTGGAGGGGATGAATAATATCTCACAAATTTCTCCGTTCGTTTATGAACCTCAACTTGATCCGCAAGGAGCCGAGTCGTTCCCGCCATGGCGAGTTCGGTTCCGATTTGGATCTCGCCCGTACAGCCAGCCAGCAGGGCATATGCTCTCAAATTGACCATGATTGTACTTACATTATGCTTGATCCGTATATGGCTTACCGGCTCATGGTTACTTGGGGGGCGTATATGGTTATACTGTCATGGCGAGACTTATGCCCATCAATGGCACTCGTTCGTTCGTTATCCGTCAGCTGTCAAGGCCGAACCCTTGTCCATGTTTATCTTCACAGCCGCTCATTTTCTCCCCCCATATCCATCCTCATTAACACTCGGGCTCTTTCCGGGGAGATCTGCAACTGTGCACGGTACTGCTGTAATACTTACTCTACTCCTCGAAATGTTATACATATGTAGGCTGACTGCTCATTGCTCACTTGTATCGGAAAGAAGACGTTAGTACGAAGCAAGTGATTTATACGCGTTGGAATTATACGTCCGTTGCAAGACATACCGGCAGTATGTAACTGCTTTCCTGAGGCGCGCGAGCATGACAAGTCGTTCCTGTTCCTCTTCCTTACAAACTCGGCTCGGACAATGTGAGGGAAGCGAACTATTTACATAACCGTACCGTCCATATGGTACATGTAGGTAGCCAGGTATAATTCATCCAAGTCCATCAGACAAGAAACGCTCATGAATCATCACCAAAGATGCTTTGAAGCCGAGAAACCCACAACCGGAACAATCCAAACCGTTGACTTGAACAAATGGTTCACCGGTACACACATGGTACGGATATCTATCCGTGATTTTTGCTCCTTGGACGTATGTATGTACCATACAACCGTGACATTTTGTCCTGTTTTGACACACAGCAGCACTCATGCTACACTACCCATACTTTTTTTGCAACCTTGTTCGACCTCTCCAAGACGCTCCAAGTTACTTCCCGGGGTATTAGTGGAATCACCCCCATCTACAATAGATCTTGTTACCACCTCTGCTAACTTTGCTAGGTAATGACTCAAATCGCGGGTGTAGTATCGATCCTCATGAGGTCGTGAAGATCTCGGAGTCAAGTTGGCAAATTACCTGGCTCAAACTTGTGTGCATGATGAATCTGACAAAAAGAAGACACAAACTAGGGAAAGAGCACCCAAAGGAAAGGTCACTAAAAGAACAGGTTTGCAGAATCCCAACTATATCACCAAAATACTACCATCTTCTGCAAGGACATACGGACCCAGATACATACGTGTGAAGTAAGTACAGTACGTACCTACGTACCAACATGAGGAAATCATTGGATGTCGCTTGCCTTGCCGGTCGCGCCCTCCTCTCGACCGGTCGAATAGGCAGTGCCAGTCTGTACCCAAATAGGCAACCTCCAGGATGTGGACACGTAAAGCTCGCAAATTATCGAATATTTGAGCATAAAGATGTACAGTCTTCACATCGCAAGAAAAAGAGTGAGTGCGAGTGTGAGTGCACATCAGGTTGACACATGTTGTCTTGTAATGTCTGGTTTGTCTTGTCCATCTCACGCCTTGGTTAATAAACGTGGTAATAAAGAGTCGACTTTAGACAGGCGAACGGACACGGTACGATGACCCGAAAAATGAACAGGGGTAATTTCATAATACCCTATTGGCTACCGAGCCATGCATTACTGGAAGAAGCGGAGGAAGGTACTGTACCTATACCCTTCTCCTGTTCGCTTCCGCTCCCGCAACACCGTGTCCTCCCCTCTTTTGATTTTGTGTCCTTCTTTCATTTCTTCTCTTGTTCTTCCTAGTATCAGCCTGTTTGGAATTTAGCCCCTGTACAAGCTGGAGAAGAGAAGGCAGCGACTTTCGCAGGGGTCTGATATAAAGTATGCATATATTCCGCATGTACACGTGCGAGAATTCTCCGGATCATTTCCCCTTCTGTTCTTGTCCGTGGGTTGTGTGAGAGTGTACTGTGTGGGATGAAATATATCAGAGACAGGAGACCGCTTGATCAGCCAGCTTTGCTTGCTTGATAAACACCGCCTACCTGCCGTCGGGTTGATGCGCCGAGAGAGCTCCTGCTGATGATAATCTGTAGGCATCAACCAGGGAAAGAGTTTCCTTTTGAACAAAATGGGTTGCAAATGGCACGGCTCTGCAACTTCCCGCTTACATAGCAGGCAAGACTTCAGGGACCGCGTACCGCAGTGCAGTACATGACGTGTGGCACTTGAGAGCCTGTCCCGGGTGGTGGGATTGCTCGAGGTCGGACAAGAACGCATGCGCTTGCTTGCAGTGTCTGAAGCAAAGACAGATTTGGTTCCACCCTGACAATCGCTTCAGTGTAGAAACAGACTCGGGAAAGAGTCAAACAAAACATTCCATAATCCTGGCTACCTCGAGCTCTTGAGTGATGCGGGTGTGAGAATATGCATGGCGGTAGCGAGCTGGGATCCACCCACAGATTGGCCATGTGCTCGCCATCAAAAGAAGACGCCGAGAGATTTATACCAGAGCCAGCCATATCGACGCTGGCCACTCTCCATGGGCAGCGCCAGCATGATTTGGCGAGGAGCTAATGCCTCGTGACTGGCTTTTGTTGTCGGAGAACGAGCAACTTTCCTACTCGGTAAGTGCTGTTGAGGGAGAGTGCAATGAGGAGCATTTGAGCCTGTATCCCATCACTAGATGATCAACCTAGCTGGATACAACAGACTGGGTAGGCGTGCAAGGGCAATATCGTCCGAAGGAATGGGTGGCTCGCACACTGGGACGAACTCCGGTGCAAATACGGCCCAACATCGCGGAGACCATGTGCCACGATATTACCACCAAGTCCACAGCGAGATCAGGGTGGCATTTTCTGTAGACTTTCTCCTCCAAATCTCCAGCCCGAATGGAATTCTGCCCAAGGTATAAACCGGTAGCCTGGGCCAGGTCTGGGCGTCATGTCATCGAGATTGGATATCCTGAGTAAGCGGCCACGGCCGGTCAACAGAAAGGAGGTCTGAAGACGTGATATCAGTACAATATCTATCCGTATTCCACTTGTTATCTCGACAGGCTGAGGTCTAGACCAGGAGATTGGAGGGTGCCCGGGCTACCACAGGGGTAGAGGGACGGGTGACGCAGATGCAAGCTGAGGGGTGGCGTCTATGCAAGTCACCTAAATACCTGAAGCTCAGAGCTGCGGATAATTGTCGGAGGGGCAGGCCAATATGAAGACGACAATTTGGAAAATGGCTCCTGGCAATGACGGATCGAATCGAGCCGTGTAACCCACCTTGGATGGTGGGCTACGTGCAGCGGCCGGCCGAGTTTGATGGTCGAGGGATCAAGGGTGGTAGCACAAACCAAGACGGGCCCGGATAGGACAGACTATTGTCCAGTCTCTGTCTTCTCACACCCTCTCCGCCTGTCTTGGGTTGTGACCTGCCAAAAAAGCGACCAATGAGTTGAAGTCGACCGTCGTGACAGGTTGATACTCGGACCAGAATATGTATCATTTCTATCGACCCAAGTTGCGAGCCGACGCAGCCGGGTTTCCGCAAGGTTGCTCTGTGGCTTTTGTGATTTCTGGTGCTGGCTTTCGTCGCGATTCTTGACCAGGGCTAGGGAGCTGATGTAGAGTTCTTGCAGTCGGTGGGCGACGAGCGAGTTTGAGAGTTCAATAATCAGGAGGTGATCGACGAGCGGTCAGTGAAAGACCCAGGAGTCGATGAACAATGGATAACGACGTCGCTCTCGGTTTGTCCAAATCCAGGGTGGCGACAGTGTTACCGCATATAATAGCTTAGTATGACATGCAAGAGAAGATAGCAGAGAAGCTTCTTTATATTCAATGCATTGTCAAGCTAGGCCCGTGTTGGCAAAGGTCGCACATCTTTATTGAGCGTGTGTTGCCTGCTGGCGGAAGAAACATTGCTGATGGAGTGGTCGTTTGGATGTGGTAATTCCTGCATTGAATGTGTCTAGGAAGAGCATGAGCGAGATAAAGTGCTGTCGAAAGCAGGATACCGGTATACCCGGAGGTAAGGCGTCTCGTGGGATCTTCGGTAGTGCGGGGGAGGTAAGACCGGGAGGATCAGGGCCACGATGAGGGTGGAGCGGAGCGGGGCCGGACTATTGGTCAAAAAGCGCCGACAGGACGAATCTGAATTAAGCACAGAAACAATCTTCATATAAAATCTGGGGAAAATGGTTACGACAGCGGCGTCTGGAATATCGAGGAGGAGCTGCATGTACACTCTGTACGGTGAAAGCAGAAGTCCAGGTAAAGAAAGGATATAATGGGAGAAACACGGTGTTGGCCCCGCTGCAAATGGGAATCAAAAGACACTGTCTGCACGAAGAGGAAGTCGCACGTCATTCGTGACCCTTGGAAAAACATTCGAGATGTCACGACGCTTTTCTCTCCACTCGCTATAAAGTCAGATTTCCCACAAGGCAGGCGCAGCCGATCCGCAAAGGGTAATAGCTTGCAGCACAGAATATCTGTCGAGGTAGGTACAGCTTGAGTGAACAACAGCAGGTGCGACTTGACAATATCGCTGCCGGATGTGTGCCGATCGACGAGTCTCTACGCCAATTACCATCTCCTCGTTCTGCCTTCCACGCGAGTCTTGATTCAACCAACACGTGCTCAACCAAGAACTTCTCAACATCGAGCAGTTATTTCCTAATTTGATTAAATTTACTTAAGAATTCCTCTCTCGTTTGGTCCCGTGCCGGGGCCATGTAGCGTCATACCCCTAACTCTCCGAACCGAACTCTGGAAGTCTTTACCTGTCGCTCGTCGCTTTTCGCCTCGACTTCTTGGCATCCTCTGTATCAAACAACATCGCGACATAACGTTACAGTACCGGCTTTAAGACTCAGAAGTGGCATGCCTCAAACCGCCAGATCGTCTTGCAATCTTGGAAAATAGATCTTGTTCTGTCAAGTACAGAGTCAAGCCCAGTGTTGTCCCCAACAGGGAGCCATCTCCTTACGACCAAGAACCTTTCCGACTGGAACAAATACCCGGTCGCCTTGTACCTAAGATACACGTGTATAATGGATGTTACGGTACCGGCGTATTCTCGGAATTTTCCAATTCCAGCACTTTTGAAGTGGGCGGGTGCTTGACCCCAAAGAGTCAAGACTGGGGAGACTGGGGACTGGGGTCAATACATAGACTGGGGCCGGGGATTATGAGGCGGGGCATCAGGTATGTACTGTATGTACATGTACGGAGCCTGGGAGGATCCGTACCGTAGCAGTGTGCGTGTGCACAGAACCATTGTGCCTCCTCAGCGCTTCGACTCCGCTGTTTGACTGCCCCAGGTTTTTCGAGGCTTTGTGCTTCCAGCGTTCGGCTTCCCGCCTGGAGATTGCTCACGACAGCAAGACCACATCCTTTTGCAACGGCGGTCAGCAAGCAGAGGCATGTCTATTTCGTACAAAGACGGCACCATCTGTGCAATACCCAAGTTTGAGGTCGAGCCTTGTACGCTGTATGGATATGTACGTCTCCCACTTATCCCCGAAAATTTGGGGGAACCAGGACGTCGTCCTGTTGGCTGGACCGAGTCTCCGCTGTTTCTCCAGCATCGAAACCGAGTGCTCCGTAGTGGGGAGAAAGCCTCTCGTCCGGAGTGGGTGTGTGACAGGTCGAGGTGTGTGGTCAGCAGTCACTGTGGTGTGCAGGCTGTGGCTTTGCCCCCCTCTCTACTACCTCTTCGCCATGCGAGCAAGTGTCTTACCTGCCTCAACAGCATGTGCGGTGCGTGCATATGCAACCACGATGCTCTTCGAATTTTAGGGTAACCACAGGCTCAGGCTCTGTTGGATGTGCACAACCAGGGCTCGACCTAGCCAAGCTGAAGGTGTTGGATATCTCCATGGGACTCCAGACCCAAGAAAAGCGGAGAGGACTGAATGTTGCACGACGGCCAAGTGGCTGGTACAGTATTTGACCCCTTTCAACTCTCTCGCGGCCAAGATATCTACGGATGCGGGCACGTAAAGTAGCATGAGAGAAAAGCCCGACGAGCGTTGTCAAGATTCTTCTTTTTCTTATTCCGGTCATCAATCTCTCGGCCCTCCTTTTCAAGCGTCCCAGACCCAGAGGCATCACTCTCCACTATCAATCTATTCTGCCCCCCTAAGTCCAAATTTAAGCTACCCTCCTCTTATGCTCCCCATATACCGCCAATCCTGTCATTCACTCTTCTACGCCGTAGAATAGCACTCTCCGTATATTGGCTGCATGGCTTATTGCGGGTGAGCCGAAAGAGTCCTCTTCTGGTCCTCCGCTTGCTGGTTCTGTTACTACCTGCCACTCAGCCTACCTTACCCTACTGGACTGCTACCGGCGCGTGCTACAGTACATCTCCCTCCTCTAGCCATTAGATGCATCCCCCGCGTTGAGTTTTGAGCGAGGATCCAACAGTTGCTGTATCGGCTGAGTGGTATCCTCTCGGTATCGCCCGGGGCTCCCTGCTCGTCCATCCCATCGCCTCTCCGACCTCCACCTGACTAGGGAAGAAGGCCGCACCTTTTTACCCCACAACAGGGCGCCGAAAACGCTGGTCTGGCTCGTGTTTGGCCCTGTCCCCAGTCGTCGATTATTCCTGTTGAGGGCCAAGGTGGTATGCCAAATATTCAGGCTTAGCTCACTTTCAACCAAGTACGGTATCGTCCCCCCGATCGATCAAGATTTGCAACCCTCCAGGTAGCACTCCGCGCTCGAGAGCTACACCAACATCTCGCCTGGACTCTTTGGCCAGCAAACTCTTCTCTCTCTTCCTCTCCGCGAGATGCGTGGAGGACCTGCAATCTCCCAGGCCCTGCCATGAGATATCTCTTCGTGGCCCTGGACCAATTGCCACTGCCCAGCTCGAGTGGAGAGCAGACCGCGACTTGGGTGTGACTTGTGGGGATCTAGAATTTGTTTCCATATTCTCGTCTCCTGGGCGGTCAAAGTCTGGTACTCTCTGAGTCGGGACGATCGTGCCCCTTTCCGGTGTGCTTCTCATCGCCACATCTCGTCCGAATCGCTTCGCCATGTCACGCCTCGACCTCGATTTCTCTGGCTCGGGAGACAATACGACGACTACCGAATCCGCCGCCTTGCAATCCCTCAAGCTGGAGACCACCAATGATGCACTAGACAGCATCACTGCTGCTAGTACTCATGACATGGTGGACGCCTCTCATTTTGGTGACTTCCAGTTCTCATATCAGAACCCGTTAGAAGACTCACCGATGGTTGGCATGCCACCGTCGACCTTTGAGGAACATGCCCCGGAAACCTTCACATCGTCCCAACCGCCCTCGATATCACCAATGCCTGACCGACAGAATTCGGTGACGTCGATCACGGTCCAGACGTCCGGGTATGGTGGCCTCGGTGGTCAGAGGCAGCAGAGCATAGAAGACTCGGAAAATGGCAGCCCCGATAGCAACCCCAATGGTGGGAATTCCTTGGAGGAGCCAATGTCTGACGAATTCGGGCTGGCGACGGGAGGCTTGGATGGGACTGACATGGGCGGCAAAGGGAAAGGAGACAAGACGGACATGACGCCTGCGTGGAGCGAACTGAAAACGAAAGCAGGCAAGGAGCGCAAACGGTTACCCCTGGCGTGCATCGCATGTCGAAGAAAGAAGATACGCTGCTCGGGCGAGAAGCCTGCCTGCAAGCATTGTCTCCGATCCCGGATACCCTGCGTTTACAAGGTCACCGCCCGCAAAGCAGCCCCGAGGACGGACTACATGGCCATGTTGGATAAAAGGTTGAAGCGCATGGAGGAGCGCATCATAAAAATAGTGCCCAAGGCGGACCAGGATGCTCTTGCGTCGTCAGTCACCCGTGCGGTGGTCAAGCCGGCCATTCCAGGTACACTGAACAACGGGAAATCAGCAGCGAAGAAACGAGGCGCCGACGAAGCGTTTGGCTCAGATCTGGAACACTGGGCGCGTGCCACGCCCAAGTCGAAACTGGAGGGCCCGAATAGACCCTCGATGATGCTGGTTCAGGAGGCCGAGGAGAGCAAGCTTCTGCTCGAGGGCGGGGATGCATTGCCATCCAAGGAAATCCAGGAGCACCTTGCCGAAGTATTCTTCGAGAACATTTACGGCCAAGCGTACCATATCCTTCACAAGCCCAGCTTTATGCGGAAGCTCAAGTACGTAACACAAACTGTATGAAGAATTGGTAGCTCATCGCACTGACTTGTTTCTAGAGCCGGAGCCCTTCCGCCAGTTCTGGTCCTCTCCGTCTGTGCAATATCGGCACGCTTCTCGACCCATCCCAAACTCAATACTAGCCCCAACTTTCTTCGCGGCGAGGAATGGGCAGCTGCTGCCCGTGACATTCTGACTAAAAGATACGAGTGGCCGAATATTACGATTCTGACATGCCTGTTGATTCTGGGTCTTCACGAATTTGGCACATGCCATGGTGGCCGAAGTTGGTCTCTGGGGGGTCAAGCGATTCGCATGGCGTTTGCTCTGCAGCTTCACAAGGATTTAGACCACGACCCTCTCCGGCAACCGGGGAAGACGCAGCTGAGCTTTATAGATCGAGAGATCCGAAGGCGGACCATGTGGGCTTGCTTCCTGATGGATCGCTTCAACTCATCCGGAACAGACCGGCCGACATTTATCAGAGAAGAAACCCTGAACATCCCGTTACCAATCAAGGAGAAGAATTTCCAATACGATATGCCCGGGCCCACCGAGACGCTCAGCGGTGCCGTCCTCGAACCCTATGCCGATGTCAACATCTCGGAAGCAAAAGATAACATGGGTGTTGCAGCTTGGATGATCAAGGTGATTGCCCTATGGGGTCGGGTCATTGGCTACCTCAACCAAGGAGGGAAGGAACTCGATCCTCACCCGATGTGGAGCCCCGAATCAGGATATTCGAAGCTTATCAAACAGACGGACGATATCGTAAACGAACTCCCACAGTCTCTCACATATACTCCCGAGAATATTCGCCTCCACGAGACGGACAACATGGCCAACCAGTTCTTATTCCTTCATATATCCATCCAGCAAAACATACTCTTCATGAACCGGTTTGCCGTTTCATCTCCCAAGGGCCACTCGCAGCAGGATGTGCCCAAAGCCTTTGTGACGAAAGCCGGAGCCAAGGCCTTTGCCGCTGCGAATCGAATATCGGAATTGCTCAAGGACGCCGAGTCGCATTTTATCACTGCGCCATTCACAGGATACTGCGCCTTCCTGTCCAGTACCGTGCACATATTCGGCATATTCTCGGGTAATCAATCCATGGAAGCCACGTCGAAGCGGAATCTGGCTACAAATGTCAAGTTCCTTTCCAAGATGAAGAAGTACTGGGGCATGTTCCACTGGATGTCGGAAAACTTGAGAGAGCAGTACCGAACATGTGCAGATGCCGCGAGGCAGGGGACGCCAGCACAGGAGAGCGCGGCGTCGCCCATCTTCCAATACGGCGACTGGTTCGACCGGTACCCGCATGGTGTGTCGCAGACTGATTTCCTCGACCCGGCCAGTTACAAGAAGAAGGAAAGAGAGGAAGACGCAGTGCTCGAACAAAAACCCGAACTTCACACGGTCGAAGAATTCTTCACCACTCTTTCGCCGCGGAGTGCAGAAGCGGCCGCTCTTAATGGCGGGCAGAGGGCCAGCCAGCAGCAGCAAGCTCTGAAGCGCAAATCGATTGCCAGGAAAGCAAGCAGCACGATTTCACGTGGCGGCGAGCAGGGGTTAGAGCCATTGCAGACTGATTTCGGACATCACCCCGGTGGTGCGACGGCCGAACAAATACACGCGGCACGACTGCAGCATCAACGGTCTTTCTCGGGCCCGGCCAACGGGGCACTCGGCGGACAAACCAGCGGTCCCACATCATTCAACCCATTGACAATTCCCCACTCTACAAACGGCACATCTTATCACGCTCTGTCGCCCATCTCACCTGTAGCCGTGTCGCATTTATCACATCACCACCATCCAGGCCACCCTTTCTTCCCGCACGACCCCTTCGCAATGCCGCTGGCCTCTCCGCACGCCATGTCCCAGCTCGACCGGCAGCTTGTATTCGGGGCGTACGGGAACAGCGTGGACCACCCGGGGATGAACATGAGCGGCGGCTGGGGCTCACAAGATCACGAAGGCGGGCCCAGTAATCGGGACAGTGGAGGAGATCGACATCATGGCGGCCACGGAGGACAAAGGGGGATTGCGAACGAGGCGGCGGCGTTGCATGCGGCGGCGTTCGGGGCCGAGCCGAGCTCGGCTTGGTTTATGCCGTTTAACATGGAGCCGCCTGAGATTGGGGGGCCGAATGATCTGGGCATTGGGGGTGGTGGGGTTGGCGGGTTGGATGGGTTCGCGAGTATGTTTGGGACTGGGGGGATGGCTGGCGGCGGTGGGATGCACCATGGGCAACATTGACCCTTTTTGACTGGACTTGGCTAAGGGGACCGGTCAGATATATGTAGGGAAGGCTTGGAAGCCTGGGCTGAGGCTGACTGGATTGTATGGATGGACTGACTGGGATAGGTACTATTATACGTTTTTTTGGGTAATTTATGCTGGAGGGTTGGATAAGTGGGCATGATTGTCTTTTTTACGGGAACATCTGGGACGGGAAGCTTTTTTTATTTCAAGGGTGCTTGGTTTTTGTTGATATCAAAAGGAGGGAGGAGTACAAGGTGCACTAGATGCCGTTGTGTGTGTTTTCATTACTAGTACTATACCTAGGTGGAAAGGGGAGGATCTTGTGTGCGTTTTTCACACTTTTGTTTCGAGATTATGAACGTTGTTTCTTTTTTCTGCCTATTGATACTTCTGGATCGGCGCGCGAATACCACCACTTCTTCCATTTCAGCTACTATTCTACGATTTTATGGGAAAGTCTTCTTGATGGAACTCCTGGGCAAATCTTTGAGTTCGTTGTTCATGTTTCATTCTTTTTGCTTGCTTGACCTGGATTGTGCATTTCCTTGTGATCGAGTTCCGTTTTATTATTCCCCCCTGTTTGGCAGTATGAACAAGTCATGATATAAATAGCGAGCGATATAACACAGTGCGGCATAACCAGCTATATGTTTTCTTTACCTATACGTATGTATGTATAACGTTATCGTATATAGCTGCGGAGTATTTGATTCACACCTGATTCTTCATCCCGGTTCTTCCTTCTTCTTGGCTCGTTTGCGGCTTGTTTTGGAACTGACTCGGTCCGGCCTTTTTTCTTTTCTTCCTTTTTGGGATGACTATGTACCTACCTGGTAAATTTGGCTGGTGGATTGGGTTGGGCGGACCTAGATGACATGGAACCTATGTTGTGCTCTCACTGCAGCGTTCTCCGGCTTCGTCGAGGGGGGCTCGAACTAATCTACACAGTTTAACTACAGCTACTACGGTGGCCGAATTACCCTCCCCTCCAGAAGCAAGAGATGGGCAGCAGTATTCTCAGGTTTAAAATCTAAGTAGCCGCTAGGATTACAACTTGTCAGCAAGAGTAATGCTTGGATGGGCGGATACCTACTCAGCGTTCTCACCACAAGCAAACCTTCCCCCCCTTCCTTGTGGTGCGCTTTGTCGAGGACCACGAATTTCACTCGTCTGGGGCCGCATATTGTGTTCCTCGCCTGAGGATCGGATGTAGTCTGTTAGATAGCCAGGAGTAGTGAAAGGACTGTCTAGTATCCGTCTCCTTGCATCAAACGCAAGTTTACCGTCGTGCTCGATGGTGAAGTCATGCCCCTCAAGTCCTCGGTCTTCTACATAGAGATAAGTTATATCTGCTCGAACCACCATATCACTTCTTTACACTCCAAACTCCCACAGCCCCAGCGAATCGATAACCTAGCCAGGTTAGACCTAAAGACTCGGGAGGATATACAATAACGTCGTCAACTATACCCCTCGAGTTATATAGAACACGAGATATCCTCTTTAGGAGATTCTTCGATATACAGTCTGAAGCATTTGCCAGGTGGTCCGGTTCTTCCAGCGCCCATGGCGGTCTGCCTAGATCACTGCGTCACTTCTTAATCATAGTCGAATACACCTTTACCACACCACAGCCCGGGGTCTTTTGTCATCAGGGCACTCAAAACCATCCACGACCTGTTGACAAACGAAATGCACCGGCGATCTCATCTCGAAAAGAAGATGGATAAATCACTGCTGCCGTTCTGGAGGCGGTAGTATTTCTACCAAAATGGGCTGGTTGTAATTGGTATATTTTCCATACCACAGACGATCCCATTCCTTTTTCCCCAGCTTCACAGCCATTGCAATTTCTTCAATTTGCACATTTTCCTCAAACCAACTCTCTCAATCAATCCAGTCGCCTCCGAAACCATGCCTGCTTCAGGCCATTCCCGCGAGTACACTAAGCACATTCGCCCTAAACCCTTGACTGTTCCGAATCTACTTGGCCGGAAATGTTTCGGTTCCGCCATCGAGGACCTTCGAAAGGGAACTCGGGTTGGTCTCACGGGTGTTGCCAATGCCCCAGCCATCTTGACTTGCAGTCTTACAGACAACACCATATTCCCGGGACGTGCGGGCATATAATATAGTTTAAAAGTTATATATTGACTTGTTGTTTAACGTTTGAATATATCAAGTTAAGGCTCAAAATTGAGTTCGTATACGTGGGAGGTAGTCTTGTATCACAACTACAAAAAACCGAGAAAAGTTATATATAGGTATAAGGGTTAGGTATGAAAATCCTTTAAAAATCCCAATACGTCAGTATTCTAAATGAACGCTGAAAAGACCATCGACAGCCCTTGTCTAGTTATTAAGAAGAGACTGATAAAGACCTCAAAAAGAAAGTGATTAACATCTGAAAAGATACTTGACAGACTGTTGTATTTTCATACCCCATTTTCACACCCATGGAAGGCCTAGATGGACCAAAGAATATACGTTCATTTTCTTGATAATATGCCTCTTTTAACACGGGTATATGCCTTTTCAAGACCAAACACAAGCAATTTCTCGCTCTCCATGATGCATATATTACGTCCAAACTACGTATTTTCTCGCTCTCCATAATGCATATATTGAGACCAAATTACACCTTCATGTTCTTAAAGCTGACCTTGCCCCTTTTCCGCTTGCCACCAACCTCCCTACCCTCCTCCATATCTAACAATGCCTCTCTCTTCTTCTCGCTAACCAATTTGAGCGCCTCATTGACAACCCTCTTTTCTAGATTAACACCCTCCTCCTTCCACTCCTCCATAGCCCTGCCTACTCTCTCCTCGATCGCCAAAACAGTCTCAACATCTCTTTGTCCCACAAACGTTACCGCCTCGCCTTTTCTCCCCGCACGAGCGGTTCTTCCCACGCGGTGGATATAGTCGTCGGGATCGCGGGGGACGTCATAGTTGATGACCATCTTGACCTCGGGGATATCGAGACCTCTTGCGGCGACGTTGGTGGCGACTAGGATACGTGCCGCCGAGGCGCGGAACCTCGCTAGATTATCGATTCTTTGAGACTGGGGCAGTTTTGAGTGGAGAGATGTAACGCGGTGGTCGAGCAGACGGAGGAGGTGATGCAGGAACTGCGCTGTCGAGGTGCGGTTGACAAAGATGATGATGGATTTCTCGACATTGCCGGTTGTTAACAAGAACATGTGCAGGTAATGCTCCCTATGTGTGACGGGGACCTTGAGATACATTTGGTTGAGCGATTCCGGGATGGCGAGGTTGCCGGTGTCGATTTCGCAGAAGAAGACGGGCGGACGGCCGGGTTTGCGCGGCTGTTCTTTGATGTAGCGGACTTCGGGGGTTATTGTCGCCGTGAAGAGGAGTGTCTGGCGCTGGGCGGCGGGTGGGAGGACGTCGAGGCATTCTTCCACGTCGGGGAGCATGCTGCCTTTTTCCGACGCCGCTAGGAGGCGATCTGCTTCGTCGAGGACGACGAACTTCACTCGTCTGAGGCCGCATATCGTGTCTTCGCCTGACGAGCGGATGTGGTCGGCTAGACGGCCGGGTGTAGCGATGACGACGTGGGGTCGTTGCGCGAGAGCGATCGCTTGGGGGCGCATGTCGGAACCGCCTGTCACTAGGATCGCTTTCAGGGCGTGGGGGGAGGAGATGGCTTTGAATTGCTCGTAGATTTGGAGGGCGAGTTCACGAGTCGGCGTCAATACGACGGCGAATATGCTCGATGGGTCGGAGAAGAGGGTCTGCAGGATTGGGGCCGCGAAGGCGACTGTCTTTCCGGAGCCTGTGCGGCTGCCGCCTATTACATCGAGGCCTTTCAGGATCGCGGGTATGGTGCCTTTTTGGATACCGGTAGGCCTTTTAATCGCCATTCGACCCAGTGACTGAACAAGCCATGGGGCCACTCCCAGCGACTCAAAGGTGGTATTTTGGTCAATTGGAGCCGTCACGCCCGTCGTAGGCACGCCTTCATTTTCCGTCGGTAAGGCCTCTTTTTTTGGCTGTTGATGCGTACGATTGAATCTTGAAGGGGCGTTGATTTTCGGCTTGAAGGCCTCCTCCGAGGCCTCTATAGACGTACGTCTTCGCTTTCTAGGCCCTACGTTGTCGAGAGAATCGGAGTCCATTTCGGAATCGGAGGGGGTATCCGTATTTGAACCCTGCTCCACGCGTTCGGTATCGACATCGAGGGGCTGTTTTTTTGCCTTGGAGGCCTTCTTTTGGGATTTAACAGGCGTCATCGTGATCTGAAAATGGGGTGTTCAGTTGGTCGAGGAGACATAGGAAGAACTGAAAATATACGTCGGCATTCGAATCTCTAGAGCTATCGTGATGGAAAAAATTGTGGAGTTATCGATAAGGAAGTGGGGCGCTGTCTGGTGGGGTCACTGGTGTCTTGGATCGGGAAGGCTAGCGCATATTAGGTTAGCCCATGGAAGCTGTCGGCAGTGGCCCGTGCATGGGGTATGTTTACATAAGAACCACCTTCTCTGTCGACAATCCAGTCCAACACTTTGCACTGCACTGTGAAGGCTGTATGGGGTTGATTAAGATGCCGCCGTGGACGGGCGTCCCGAGCGACATCCAGCGTGATTGAGGCACAGGCTGCTGTTCTTGGGAGGACTTGAAACAGCATCACCAGGGCGCTTACAGCAAATTTATTACCGGAGCGGTTCAGCAAAATGCCAAAAACCGTTGGATTGGGCGGTGGTGGGCGCTTGGAAGAATGCCAATCCGACAAGTCGATCATTCAACCTTCCTATAGGCCAGGAAGTGAGCCATGGAGAGCCCCGAGAGACCTACACAGGGGCATTGGAGAACGAGGTCTGATTTGGAATTGTTATTAGTATCTACTGTGGCCACCTAGCTACGGAGTACTCCACCACACAGTGTCCAATGTGCTTGCTGCCAAGCATCCACTTTGCTGTGCTGCCGTGGTTCCACTCAAGCGATGAAGAGCTCATCGGTAGCAGTCAGTGCATGCATTCGACGTCCACCTGGAGAGGTTGATGACCAAAATTCAAGACCATCAGCACGTTGCGAGAGGGTGGTGTAATAAACTGACCTCAAGTTCTCAACTGCCTCCTTCAGTAAGAAGCTCGTCTCGGTGATGAAATGGACCCCAAGCGGACCCGAACCCTCGCCTCGCCACAAGAGGGGTTTGTCTCCCAGTTAGGATTAATACAGTGCTGAAAGATACAATGCGCTGGAGCCGCTTTGTGCATCTTTCAAGGGGAAATGCTCATGCTATTAAGCTCATATCCATACTATGCTCACAGTGGCTCGAGTGGGTACTGAATTGCATGGACTGCCATGTGTACGATTCAAGCTTAAAAGTATATCCAAAGCTTTAAACATACCAATATCATTATGGATGTCTCAAGGCAGCGGGATAAGACAAACAGAGATGCTCACGTCAGTCTATATTTCTCATGCACAGTTGGCTGCCAAAGCCAGACCGGTAGAATATTAGTGTGTGAACCGAATACTCGTGATACTCTTCGAGATGGAAAAGACCCTGATTACGGATTTTCAACAGTGCGAACTCTTCAACCCAAAGTCCTGCGAGTCCTCCGTGGCGCCTCGCCAATGCACCATTTTATGTAAGCCCCTGGGTCTGATATCATATGCAACCATCATCAGTCGGTTCTTGTTGGTGAAGCTGACCATCCCCTGATTTTGAATAAGGCAGTCCTCCTGATGAATGGAGTCGTGGTATTATTCCAATTAGGTGGTATTTGACAAACCGTGAACTCAGTGCTTTACACTATTTCCAACGTGCTCAAAAAATAGCAGACCGGCTGATGAGCCGAGTGATCTTAAGGCAAGGACACTGAATCTGTGCATTTCTGTTACACCAGCCGCCTTACACGGATATTACAACGTCGGGTGAGCTTTCCTTCAACGGGCCAAACAGTGGGGAGAGAACCATGCCATCCTCACTGAAACTCTAATCAAGGAGGATAAAAGCTCTCCAGCATTCGCTGACAGCTTGCAACAAGTTGCAATTGTTGAGCGCTGAACTTGCGAGTCTCGTTCTCTCCTTGGCTCACCTATACATGTAGAATTGCTTGGTTAGGTCCCCACCCCGCCTTCGGGCTTCCCACCCAAGACGACCCAAGTCTCTTGCTGGATCCATCACATTGGCCTGATCTCACAGGGGATAACCAGGGTCCCAGGCATTGTCGGCGCCTGGCTGCCCTTTGATACATCCCCGCGCCGTACGGTACATTTTGACGACGTGCATGCAAGGGGGGCCGGCCAGCTAGCTGTGAAATTGAGGTCGAATAAAAGTCAGCACCGGGCCTGGTCAGAAACAAAAGAGAGCGAAAAGGATCTCTTCCAAGAGATGCACAATTTCTCTCCAAATTACACAACATCATCTACCGAAGCTGACATTGATCTCCAGGCTGAGATACAGTGCGTGAGAGGGCAAGAAGTTCCCCACGTCAGCTAGCTTCCAATATCCCAGCAAAGATCAACGACGAACGGATCTCCTTTCCACATTCCCCTCATATTAGGACCAACAACACCCGACGGGACATCCTTCACCACGTCCTACCTCTTTTCAAGTGCCACAGCTGGGCCCAGGCTGATCCTGATCCCATTCCATCATAAAAAACGAGAAATCGAACAACCAAGGCCGTCAGGTTGTCACACAGCTTTTCCATCGCACAGTACATGAAGAGCTGCAACCTGTGCTGCAACCTGCATCAGTCGACCTCTCTCACAAGCAGTGGGTGCTTCCGTCCCGATTGTCGTCAAAGTCGCCGCATCGGCCCTATTATCCCAAAGCCACCCTTGATCAACTCGACCAACTTTTAACACCGCCGTCTTCCTTTCGCTCCCTGAATCACGACTTCCTACCAACATCGCCCGTGTGCGACTGCCTCTTCGGGTTTACGAAATACCTGCGAGCCAGGAAACGTCCGATTCTCAGCCCCTTGGAGGTATTGGGAGTCGAGTGACGGAGTCCCAACCACCGCCAGACCATATCAAATCACACCCAAATGTCTGAATACCAGAGTCAAAGCAGCGACGGTGCTGCTTCGAATGTAAGGAACTCCCTCTTGGTGTTTCACCTTCATTTTTTTTCTTTGTTGCTCTTTGTCCATTGTGCCCCTGGATCCTGTTTAAGAAATGTGCTCGTGACACGGCCTCGGCCCTGGATTTGTGCGGCTCTCTCCTTTTGTCGTCCCCCCAGTGGCGTCAAGCGCCGTCCAAAGAAGAATAGCACGACCATGTGCTGCAGCGCCGAGACCACGAATTTTTAAAAGGATCTCCTGAGATTTCATCACTGACGTTGGACTTTTCGGTTTGATCAGCACTCTTCGAGCAGCATACCGCAACTATCGACACCTATCCCCATAATGTCGGCTCCGGTACCTCTACTCCGCCCGGCCCTCCCGGGCGGACGCTCAGGCCCGAGAGCACCACGACTCGGTCTCGCGATTCCTCCTTCGCCGAACGTCAAGCCAGTTGGCAACTCGGCCGCCGGTGGTCGTCCCGCTCTACCGACGCTGCATCTCGCGACGCCCATGGGCAGCACCGTGACTCCTCAGGAACAACCTGCCGGTCGTCTCGCACAAAATCAGAGCGCGGCGAGCGGAGGGAGCGAGAGCAGTGCCGCACACAGCCGGAGTGGAAGTTTTGGTCCGCTTGACGGGCGTGCCAGCGGTCCAACCAGTGCAGGGTCCCAGTTTAGCGCTCTTTCTTTCGCCAGCCAATATGGGATAGGAAAACCTCAAGGGACACCCGACCCAGTATCCGCTGTCGGGTCGCTTTACTCAAACGCAAGCGAGCCTGGAGGTGTTGGCATGGAGAGGGATGGAAGCCTGCAAGGCCTGGAGAACTTTGACAAGTTGACACTGGAAAGAGCCATGACGTTAGATGTCGAAGACCTGGATAGTGAAGGATGGCGGATCGCGAGTAAAGAAAACCGAATCATCGAGTTGGGCAGTCTGGGCGAGGGTGCGGGTGGTGCCGTAACGAGGTGTAAACTCAAGGGAGGAAACACGGTATTTGCGCTCAAGGTAAGCAATTAAAAGTCAAGACTCGGCCCGGGAGCATATCATGAAACAGCCATATGCTAACTCGACTGATAGATCATTACAACGAACCCAGATCCAGATGTCAAGAAGCAAATCGTGCGCGAACTCGGCTTCAACAAAGAGTGTGCCTCTGAACACATCTGCCGATACTATGGTGCATTTGTCGATCCCGCCACGGCGACGATATCCATCGCTATGGAATTCTGCGAAGGAGGATCACTCGACAGCATTTACAAGGAGGTTAAGAGGCTAGGCGGACGCACCGGAGAGAAGGTCCTAGGAAAGATTGCCGAAGGCGTGCTCCAAGGCCTTACATATCTACACAGCAAAAAGATCATCCACCGCGACATCAAGCCGAGCAACATCCTTTTATGTCGGAATGGCGACGTCAAGCTCTGCGATTTCGGTGTCTCGGGCGATTTCGGCACCAAGGGAGAAGCCAACACCTTCATCGGCACCAGCTATTACATGGCTCCAGAGCGGATTACGGGCCAATCCTATACAATCACGTCCGACGTCTGGTCAACTGGTGTGACGCTCCTCGAGGTTGCTCAACATCGCTTCCCCTTCCCCGCCGATGGAACTGAGATGCAGCCTCGTGCTGGTCTGATCGATCTCCTTACTTATATCGTCCGCCAGCCCATCCCTAAACTGAAGGATGAACCCGACGCAAACATTTTCTGGAGCGACAGTTTCAAGTACTTTATTGAATGCTGGTATGTGTCTTGCTATCGCCCGATTCTCTGTTATGCCCACTAACCCATCATACAGTCTCGAGAAGGAGCCGAACCGCCGAGCCAGCCCTTGGCGCATGCTTGACCATCCTTGGATGGTGGAAATGAAAACCAAGCGTGTCAACATGGCCCGCTACCTGTCGCAAGTTTGGGGGTGGGATGATCAGGAATCTGCTGCGAAACAGCCAAAGCCTCAGGAAGCATAGGCACTCCAGATGTGTTTCACGATAGCCGGCGACGCGAACTCTAGGAGGACTTGACCAGAGATTTCTTGCCCGGGCGGTTCAAGGCAAATCGTTTGTGGGGTTTACATATCAGCATGGCTGCGTTAAACGGGGACCACGAGCAAACTACGTACACGACACCAAGATCAGGCTCGAGGACTATGATGACTTGGGGCAGCGAACTGACCCAGCAACAGTCCGATATTTGGCATGGGAGACACCATATACTCTCCAGATGATGCCGCGCCACACACACCAGATGGGCGCAATGTCACTTTTGGACACCGATCAGGCCGAACACGCAACAAAAACTACACACTACACCCAACACCAGTAACTCAGGCCTCTGGGAGGCGCTGCCATCCATGGTGTGATTTGTGAAGAGAGCCGACATCTCAACCGGACGGCCGGATGGAGCAGCGATAAAGCTTTCCAGTTAGCCAAAGTCCGACTTTCCACACATCGGAGCAGACGAGACTCTTAAACAACCGATATGAAGGGACACGATAGTGGACGGCGAGAGGACAAATACGTTGACCGAACAGAATGCCTCGGATGAGTGATGCGAGAAAATCGGGGAATGAGAGGGTGTGAAGAGCTGAGAAATAACCAGCTGTACAGCAGGGAACGAGATATTTCGGGGATTTATATCGCAGGTCGTTTTCTTTTTTCTTCTTCTACCAATCTATCAACGTGTTATTTAAGCTTTTCTTCTTCTTTTTTCTACGTGCTCGGGTTTAGGACAAGGGTGTTCTTGGTTATTACTATATCTCTGTACCTATCTGTCTATCTACCCAGGTACTTTATCATGGCGGGTTTAAGATCTATTATATCCAAGTTTGTTACATGTTCGTGTGGTTGTGCCCGCCTGGTTGGTGCTCGTAACTCGGTAGGTAACTGGTTTGTTGGTTTGCCCGGCCGGGTGGTATGGGGAACGTTGGAAACATGAAAATTTTGAATCTCTACCCAGCCATGCTGATGCTGAGATTTTAAGAGAAAGTATTTCTTATGCTTGTGGTAAATGAAAAGTACCTCGTATGTATCATGACCACAAGATGGGTATTCATTCGTTTCCTTCTTGGGCGTCGTTAATGTCCAGGTCACAAAAGTATTAGCCTTGAAATAAAATGTAAATGTACACAACTTGGTAATATATTTAGTCTGCTAAATCTACCAATGTAACAGAACAGAAAAGCAATGAAGACAAAATGTGCTCATCACCTTCCTTCCTTTTACGTGTGTGTGCGCGTGCAAATAGATATCTACCTGGGTGAAAAGGTACGTTGGGTACGTACAAGTCCGTCACCTGACAGACAGTTTTGTGAGAGTGCAAAAATCACCACCCATGAGTAAGAAAAGGACCAAACAAGAACCCATTGAACAAACTGAGGAAAGAAATGGGGTATCTTCCTTGCTTTTTCTTGTCGTCGACGTCGTTAGTACAACTCATACTGCTCGTTGAATATGCGCTGCAGTCTTGTTTTCGTGACCAGCTCGCCACTTGTATATATCGTCCAGGGTAAATCGGAAGTGCTACCCTTGATATGGAGACAGAGAACCAGAAGTGACGCCAAAAGACCAGACCAGCCATACCCGCCAGTAAGAGTACAAGAATTGAAATGATAAATAATGCCAGAGAAAAGGACGGAAAGATGTTCTGCCAAGAGACCAAAAAGGCAAGAGGAAAAAGGTCAAAAAAGGGTTGGGTGAGGTGCGGCGAGTATTGATCAAGTCGACCACCTTCAGTCAAGTAGATGGAAGCCCCAGGGAGGTACGGGATGTCATGACAGCCCACAAGAGACCCCCCGGCCTTGATATTCGTGGTGTGAGCCAACACCTACCAGGATATACTTCGTACATCAAATCCATACGAGAATAGGGTCCCGTATAGAAAGTAGAGCAAGTTGGGTGAACAAGAGAGCAATGGCTCAAGTGCCTAATGTCATGTGTGTGAGTGACAATCCACTCTAGAAAGAAATGACGAGAAAGCTTCATGTCTCGTTTTGACAGGATCGCCAGAATGCTGTCGAGTATGCGGCAAGTGAATAAGAGATATAGCAGAATGAGAATGTGATCTTATAGCCGTGATAAGTATGTTGTGTGAAGTCGTCCCAAAAAATGAAGGCAATGCCAGCCGCTGTTCATGTTGGCCAGAATCACAGCCTTATCGGCATGGATGTTGAGTTTGCTGATGAAGATGTGTTTGTTGACCAGCGCAGTGCGGGATATCAGAGTCTAACCCTGAAAGTTGGCGTCGCCCATGAGCTCGCGAAGAACAACCGTCGCATAGTTACTGCTCTTAAGTTGGAACTTCAGTACGACGGCGATCTTGTCGCCCCCATTTGCAGATTGCTCAATCTTTCCATTCAGGTGTGTAAATGGATTCTCGGATGGTGAGTAGAATTCGGGAATGACCAACGCGCCGGCGGGGTGTTTGTCGTTATTGGAAGAGTTTGAGGGATCTTGAGCCAGCGTCTCTGCAGAGTCTGACAAGGCCGACGAGTTTTCCGACTTGATGACTGGGGAGACCACAGAAGTGTTTCCTCCGAACCAAGCCATGGGATTCTTCGAATCAACCATTGCGGCACCTGGGTAATCCGTCATGGCAGTGTCATTCGTGTGGGATGGAGTTCCCAGCAGATGAGGGGAATGCAGGGGCGAAGGCGCAGAGGAGATGGTCCGCAGCTGCTGGTGAGATGAGTCGTTATCACCGGAAGCAATGGGGGGCTGGTTCTCATTGTTTACAACTAGGGTCGTCGAAGGAGCGATCGCGCTCAGGGCGGCGTGAGCAGACTGAGGACGCTCGCTTTGTTGCAGAGGAGAAACGGGATTGAGGCTGAACTTGACATCCTCAGACGCCTCGATTTTGACCGACGGGTCATGATCTTTGGTGGGACTCGGAGCCTCGCGTTCTTGATGCTTCTCTCGCGCAACCTTAATGCGCTTAGCGCTACCATCCAGGCCGGTCTGGACCCAAGTCTCATTTGTGACGATCTCGCCCAGCGGGGGCTCCTCAGATGCCTTGCGGCGCCGATCGGCAGCCACTGCATCGTCATAAAACGTGGCATTGTTAGTGAAGCCGGCCCATCGAGACCTTGTTGCATTTGTTGCGGCAGCAGCCGTGGCCACAGCCGTGGCCTTGGCCTTTTCCTTCTCGTCCTTGCAGATGTCTAGATCTGTCGGATACATCTGCTCAGTATCGTCCGAGTAAAGGCGGATAGCATAGTGAGGCTCCTGTAGAAAGCGTCCAACCAAAGGGCGATAGTTGCCACTCAAGCTGAACTCCTTGTTCCTCCTTCGCATATTGTATGGGTCCAGGGCTCCGTTCTCCTTCCTGGACATGAAGGTTTTGTAGAACTCGCCGACATCATTCTGAGGGTAGATGACGTCGTAGCCAGGAGTGGGCAGCACCACATCGAAGATGGTGTACTTTCCGCTGGCGACATCATCCGCCGTCAGGGCCCGCGCTTGAGCATAGAAGTTCTCGTCGTCGAGATTGGAAGCGACGTCAATATCCATGCCATCATTTGCCGCAACTTCATCTCTAGTGTCAACCAAGATCAGGTCACCTTCGACGACATTAGCTCCATACATGGACCACCGGTGAGTGGCGACAAAGTTCCAGACATAGGACTGATATGCGTGAATGTACATCATTCGCATGCCACGGGTGATGCTTAGGATGGCACCGAGATAATCGTTCGTGTTCCTGCCAAGATGGCGGATCAAGGAGATCTCCGAGCTGAAGCGCTTGGGCATAAGCTCCAGGGCCTTGTCGGCATTGCTTGTCAGCCTCCAAGTGGAGATTGCCTTTGCTCTGTTATAGTCATCTCGGCTCCCCTGGTGCTGATGGTGCTCAATGACTTCGTGCAGGTACTGGTCATTGACGTGCAGAATGGCCTCGACGGTCCCCTTGTAATCCTCATTGAGGAGCTTCATGCCGAGAGTTTGAGTTCCGATGCTGTATGTTCCAAAGCGTTGGAGGCCATAGTAGTTTATATAGCCATGCTTTCGGACGTAGGCAAGCGCAAACTCGACGGATTCCTGGATCATTCTCGCGCGTTGCGGGATGGAACAACCGGCATCGCCCAAGTTGCGACAGTTCTTGAGCGTGATGATGAACTCGTTTCCGCTGTGCTGGCCGAGCTGGAGAGGCTCCTGATGATATGAGTAGTCGCCAACTTTCATGTTGTTGAATCTGGTGTTGAGCCAATTCAGGTTGCTCGAGCGCTGCTTCCAGAGACTCACCCGTTGGACTGTCCCGGCACGACGATCCTTGGTACCGGTGAACCCAAAATTGGATGCCTTCACTTTGAGAAGGCGAGCAATGGTGTTGATTGCTTCCATGGTATCCTTATTCTCCTTGTACAAGGTAAAATGGAGGTAGTCGCCACCAAGTTGAGCCCAGCTCTGATCTCTACCGCGATTATCACGGCGACCAGTGCCTTGTTGTTGGTTGCCGCCGCGGCCTCCGCGGCCTCCGCGATTCCCACGGTTGTTAGACGTCTTGGACCGAGTTGCTGTAATGACTCCCATGTTGTCGGCCAGGGTTTCGATGCGGTTCGAGAAAATGCGTCGAATCTCTTGGTGAATCGTAGCCCGACGGTCTCTCTCGGCGACGGGGTCCAACACGACTTGATTATTTTCGGGACTCAGGCGCTCCTTGGACTGGATTGCTTGATCAAAAGCAATGAGCTGACTAGCGGCAACCTCGCCAACTAGATTCTTGAGTGCCTCGCGATCGACATCGGGGATATCCTCAGTTTTAACTGAGGCCTGCGCGGGAGCCTGCGCGGGAGCTTGGGCGGGCTAAAATATTGTAAGTGACCAATTCGCAAACCAATTGTAAAGAACAGGTGCGGTGCTACAAACCTTTGTCTCCTTCAGCTGCTGTGCCGGCTCATCTTCTGTGTAGTCCTGGAGATGAACGACTGTGCCATCCTTGAGGATCTCGTACACAAGGAAGTCGGTGTATCTGTTTTGCGCGCCCGTCAATGAATTTGGCCTGTACGTTTGAGGGTGGCCGGGACGAATGGAACGTCATTCAATTGTATGTATAGGGACAAAATCTTACCTCTTGCGAATATCGCCGGCCCAGGAAAAGTTGATCGGGGCTGCGCGTTGGATGATTCCAAGCGCCTTCTCGTTCTCAGTGCGCACATTCGGCACATGGATCTGCGGTCGGCCCGACATCGTGTTGGGCGTCGCAGGAAGGTGAACCAAGGGTGATTCAAAAAGTCGGCGGTTGCAAAATACTTCTTTCGGTAGGAGTGCAAGCGGAACAAGTTCTTGGGTTAAATAAAGTTGAATGGACAGAGGCGCAGACAGGCAGCGCGGGGAAGAAGTCGCGAATCGAGAGACGCCGAAATTTGTCGCTCGTTTTCGCGGAAAACTTTGGGAGAAAACCAACGAGAAGATGAATGAGACAGACGACACGAGTGCATGTAGTTGCGCACGCCAATTGACGTTATTTTCTCCAGCTGCTTGCTTCCCAGTGGCTTGCGATGCGGAAGGCTTGAAGCAGAGAAGGTTGAGGAGACAGAAAGTGTAACGGAGTTAAAGCTGCAGATTATTTTGACTGCATGTTGATTTTCTGCAGCTCGAGAGCAGGAGCGTGCGGCAGAATGGAGGGGCTTTCTCACCGCCTTCAGTCCCTGCAGGACTGGCGCGAACCGCTTTTTGGTCCCTGTCTTGGCCCTGTCGTGTGATTGGACAACGCCGCCAACTTATGACGTTATGCGTTTACGGTTTAAACTGCCGTGTTCAATTGGCAAAGGGTCCAGCTACAACTCCTTGATGGTTCAGTGTAGAACCAGGTGTGAAGGGCCAAAATATGCAGGTATACTGGTCTTGAAGAGCACTCAATCCTTACGAGTAAGCGCATATAAGAGCTTGACTTAGGGCATCCGTTGCAGCAGGTACTCACAAAGTTGCCTGATCTTTATTTTTCAAGCCCATCTTACACAGCTGCTCTCGCTGCTCCCCTCGCTTTCAACAGGTATGCGTGTACGGGGGTACGGGAATACAACAACAACAACAACAACAACAACAAGGGTATCATCTCAAGGAAGGGAGCAAAGGAGCCAGGAGATGAGATAAACAAATCATTTCAGCCGGTAAGATACAACATGAATATGAATGCCCATGAAAAAAAAAAATGACTGGAAAGTTCTTGTACGGTACCGCCCAAGGATACTGGTATTTAACAGCTGACACAATCCTCAATCCTCACCTCAATCCCATAGTCCCTTTCCTTTCAGACAGATCCCGCAAGTCCGCATATGCCATAGATAACGCCATCAAATAATATGACCCTTCTACGTTTGCTCCCAATATTTCCCCGAGCTGGACCGATCAATCGATCGAAAAGTTGATTCATACCATATGTAATATTAACAGCCCTCCAACGATGCCAGACCCACAGACAATAATTAATACTCAAAGTCATCATCCACCGCCGGACCCTTGCTCTTACTGACACTCTCCTGCTTCCTATACATCTCGGCCACCTGTCGACTCGACGTAGCCTCGTCAGGCTTCTTATCATCTCGCACTTTGATAAATCTGGGAAATCTGAGACTGATTCCCTTGTCGCCAGACGGATCAACGCCTTCCTTCATACCGGCTTTGTACCTCGGCGAGAGCGTCAAGTCCGCCGTCTTGACTTCCCACACAAACCTTGGCTCGAACCAGACATCAGGCTGATGCTGACCGCCCGAGGAATGAGCGTAAAATGGCTTCGGCCGGTCAATCACGATCTGGGACAACTCCTTGTGGAGCTCTTCCAACACGGCTTCGCTGAAGCCCGTGCCGATGTTGCACACCGTCTCGTATGTGTCCGAACCTGGGTTGTAGCAGGCCAGGAGGAAGGCGCCGTAGACTGACGTGCGTTTGCCTTTACCGTAGTACGCACCGAGAACGACCAGATCGAGCGAATCACCAATGCCTGAGAGGTAATCCTTTTTGATCTGTAAGGTAGAAATCGAAGTGTTAGCAAATTCGGCCGGGATATGTAGCTGAGAAGAATAAATAGGGAATACTAACCTTGAGCCAATTCCGACTCCTCTTACTAGGCTCATACCCACTCTCCGTGCCATCCAACATCTTGACCATCAAGCCTTCGCAGCTAGCCTTGACTGATTCGTCCAAGAATGTCTGGATTTCGTCCAGTTCTTGCCCATCCATGCTCGTGGCAAACGCAAACTCGCCCTCGACAGGAACAAAACTCTGGTGCAGAAGCTCTCTCCGCTCCCGGAGTGGCTTCTCGACGACGGCCTCGCCGTTCAGATACAGCAAGTCAAAGGCGAACACGCACACCTTAACCTTGACATCCTCGATCTTGACGTCCTTCTTCTTGCGCGTCATGAGTTGCTGGAATGGAAGGACCTTCTTCTCCACCACGTCCCATCCTACCGACTCGCAGTCCACGACAAAGCTCTTCGTCTCGGGTTTCACCCACGTTTGAAGCTTGGCAAGAATATCGGGGTATTTTTTGGAGAGATCTTCTGAGTTCCTGGAGAAAATAGCAGCCACACCACGCCCAACTTCGGCGGTGGCGGTGGCGGTAGACATACCCTGGCTCAGTTCATCGTCGGCGTCCTTGGCCACGTAGTGAATCTGGGCTCGCTCGCCATCATACTTGTACTCGCAGGTGAAGGTCTGATTTTCGAAGCGATCAAGGACTTCGGTGATGGCCTTGGTCGGTTTGGCCAACATGGGCTTGAGGGGTACACCAGGTCGGAGTTTGCAATGGTCTCTGAGGTTCATTATGCCGTGATTTACCATGGCCGGAATAATAACATCATAGCTCGGGAGTTCACTTTCACATCAAAGTCAGTTATCTGTTGTCCCGGATCTGGGACTGAAATGCAAACATACCTATAGACCGTCTTGAGAATCTGTTCTGCCTTTGCAATGTCATCAGTGCTTGGTACAGGCCCCTTCTGGTCAGCCTCGTGCGCAATCATGGCCTGAGCAAGCGAGACAAGAACAGTCCTCTCGGCAAGCCCAAGTCTCAACTTGCCCTCCAAGAACCTAACCAAGAACTTGGCCTCACTCGGACCACCCTTGTCTTTGGTGATGTCCACCCTACCCGTGGATTTCGAGTCGGCGGCAGAAAGCAGCTTCTTGATCTCGCCCACTTTTCGGCCCTGAGCACCATTGCCAGTCATAGTAGCAATGGCCATCAGTCCCTTGTGAACGCTCCGGATCGTGAGAGGCTTGGGTTTGAACATGGTCGGCTGTGTTGACCTCGACTTGACAGCGACCAAGCCGAGATCACCAATCTCCTTTTGATCTTGCTTGATGACGTTTAAACTGCGCCCCGTAGTCTCGCCGATAGCCTTCATGATGAGCGACTCGCCGATGCCGAGCTCAATACCGGCGTAGTCAGGGGCGAGCTTGTTGATCATGAGAAGAACGGTGGGAAGGAGATCGTCTGGGGTGAGTCGCAGGACCTGACGGAGAAACAAGGAGCAGTGCTCCATGATGATCAATCTCTTGGTCGTGAGCTCTACCAGGGAGAAGGTCGTGCACAAGGCAGCATAAGGGACCGGCTCGCCGGCTTTCCAGTCGGGATATGGGTCCTTGACCTTGGTCTTCAGCGTGGTCTGGACAATCTTTCTGGCCTTGGCAACCACCTCGGGCTTCTCCTCATCCTCGGCGTCCTCTTCCTCTGCAAGTTCTTCTTCGTCGACCTCGGATGCTGAAGATTCCGGTGCTACTACTTCCTTTTCTTTTTCTACCACCTTCTTGGATGCAGGTTCCTTCCTTTTGAAGAAGTTCGAGGGCGTCTCCTTCTTAGGCTTTGCAGCCTCTTTTTTAGCAACTGGTGGCTCCGCGGCCGGCGCGTCATCCATAGACTCGTCCTCTTCATCCTCAACCACATTGCGACCTCTCCTAAGTCGCTTGGTAGGCGGCGCAACGTCCTCTTCGGCGTCCTCTTCGACAACAGGGCTTGGGCTCTTTGGTTTAGCCTTTGTAGAGCCGGTTTGCCGATCTCTTTTTTTCGTATCTAGAACCACAAAACCAGTTTGTTAGCACCAATTGATCCAACCATATCTGAAGAGTATCAAATCACTCAGACTTACCTTTCGCAGGCTTCCCATTCTCCTTCATCTCAACATCCTCATCCTCGTCCACGACAGCAGCATTGTCTACAACATCCTCCTTATCCTCCTCAGCCTCAGCCTTAGGGGCAGGTTTCTTGGTCCTCGGCGCAAAAGACAACTTAGTCTGCTGCTTGGATCCATTGGTCGAGGGTACGCCAAAGAACTTGCTATATCAACAACCAAATTAGCCCCTTTTCACGACCCATATCCTCCCAATTCCCCAGCGTATATACCCAGCATGAGCCGGGCATTGTGTGGAAAACGGGTACGATACACACTTCAAAGTCGTCTGCGAAGGTCTGACATACCCCAAAGTCTGCTGCTTGCCGCCGGCCATCTTGTCGGTGGGCAATCGTGGTGGTCCGTGTCTTTCGTCCCTTCTCTGGAGATACCACTTTGATTTTTTACCCTGAGCCGGTGATGTTGTTGAAAACGAGGCCGGCAGTAAAACCGACGAGACTTCCGATGTATATTGGAATAAGAAACCGGTCCTCCTCTTCAAAGGGGGGAGATTGCGGCAAGTGGTGATGAGTGGAAATCCCACTCGGTGAGAAAGAGCCAGGGTTCTGACTCGGTGGGTTGCTCTTCTCAACGATAGAGAAGAGGAGAGGAAAGAGTGAGGCAAGGCGTCAACGGCTTCCCGTCATTGGCGGAGATCGGGAATAGTTATACAAATCCTTGTACGTGACAATGGATTGGAACAAAATAGGCAGTGACGCGCTCGATAAGCTATACCGACGCGACTCGGGCTAGTGGTCCAGATAGGCAACCGCGACCGCCAATTTGTCGCGTAAAGTGGGCTAGTCACGGGGTCTGAGAGTGGCGTGGTTCTGTACAATACACCAATACGGTAATAAATAACGTCGATACACAGTCGATACAGACTGTTCTGTACAGACAAGAGACGCAAACCGCAAGCGGTTTGCCTAAAGAGCCTTGAGGAACGAAGACAGACGTCACATCTAATAGTCAGATGTGTGATGGTTTATAGGCAAAGG
>MU858127.1:112234-169589 GCA_033297075.1 Rhypophila decipiens | reverse complement strand
ATAGTCTACTACACTAGAACTGCATAGCAAGCAGTTCATAGTACCCTTTTGGGTCGTCTGGCATAGTGGTAGTAGGCTGTGGCCCGTGACATGTAAGTTGCTTTGATCTTCTATAGTGGCCAAACATGGAAATTTTCCCTTTCCGGGTAATCCACACCAAAATCGATCTGTGATCTTATCCCGTCCCAAGTATGACGAAGTTTATGATCTGAATTAGAAGTATTTATAACCGCCTCAAGCCACGTGTGCGTTTTTCGTATACTATATATCAGGCATAAAGAAAACCCCCCTGTCTTGTACCTTTTATCGGACCAAGTTCTGCGATACCTTGAATTTGACCTAGAATTAAGGTTTTACAGTGAAATTACGCCTTCGATCCAAGCGAGTAACCTGACCAGGGTGTTTTCTTTACCCATAATATGGGGTATGGCATTCCAGAGTTCGGGTGATCGTGTTGATCCGTGCCGATGGTCGGCAGCGGTCGCCGGAAATGGATGTCTGAGACAGGAAAAGGAGTCAAAGAAACCACTGCGTACTGTATAAAGCGCTCCCAGCAGCCAGTTTGAACATACAGGACAAGCCTCAGTCTAGGTTTGACACCAATGTTTGCTTTGACAATGCGTGGGCCCTCGGTACAGCTATGCCATGACTGATTCTTGCTTATCAAAGGTGCCTCTCGATCCTTTGCGATCTTGAGTTCAAAATGGCACCTGTGAATCACGAGAATTCTCAAGATCAGATGGCCAGAGCACCGTGACCAAGAAGTGTGGCGCAGAGATAAGGTGATGTTGCGACGAATGGAGTTATAGTTACAAAATGGATACCGAACCGTACGACAGTGTCTTCCACCACCTCTTTCCCGAGCGGACCCATCAGCTATTTCTGAGTCGAGCTCCTCGGCCGTCAATTGCTTCCGAGGCCTCGAAGTAATCAGCCAGTTCTGAGTCCAGCTCCCCGGCACTCCCCGTGACCGAACCACACTCATCAGTGTCATCACCACGCAAATGCCCACCCCACCATGAGCAAAATTATTACAGGGTATCAGCGAGTGACCACACATGCCAGCTAGCATCTCACGACCTATCCGATACAGTCACAGGACCCACCGTCATGTTGTCAATGGCGGTGAGCAGGCTCGACTAGCCACTCACCGACCGACACCCGTCCTCTGGGTGGAGGGAATCTCATTGAGACTGCCTTGAGCCCTCCCTGATGAGCTGGAGACGGGGCCTAGCTTCACGTTGAAAGACGGCCGGTCACAATTATGCGTTGGGTTGACCTCCTTACCCGGGAGGGTCAGACCCGAATAAAACAAAGACTGACCATCATGCGCGCAAGCACCACAGACCCCAAGGAATGGCCAGTGCATTCACGTAAAGTCGCACATGAGATACTCGGACAAATATGTACTCAGAATAACCTGTGCGGAAAACATTACCACAGCCTTACAGTCTTGGCTTGAGGGTGGAAGTCGATGAGATTTTGCGGCACAATTGAGACTTTGAGAATGGTTGATAGTGCTGCGGTTGCGGAGCCTGTTAGAAGTGATCATCTTGCCCAGAGAGAGGATAAAGGACTGATATTCTGCCTTTTCCTTTGAGAAGATGATGTGTGGGATAATGAATTTCATAGAACCTTCCATGTCTTGAGTCGTGACCGATAGCTCAACGGGAATATCATGTATATCGATTCAATGGCCTTGTTAAAATCACTGTGGGTCAAGTTCACATGTCTATGTATCTCAGCCCACGCTGAGTGTCGACTTGGATCAGTCAATCAAGGCTTAACAAACTTGCCATTATTTTCATCACAGTATTCCACGGACTACTAAAAGGCTCAATGACATTGAAAATCTGATAAAGAAACATTTTGCCACATTCATGTGCATATCCATCTTATATTTCTTAATGGTCATACATCCTCATGAGCCTCGATACGCCTCGGTCCTTCATAAGTCATGGTTACTGCGAAGTCTGCTTCAAGATCACGATATTCTAATGCGACAATTACGTTAGAACTCGGGCGACTGGGTTGAAAGGTTGAGGGAGAGCGATAAGCAAATAACTTATACAGGGAGGTTGGGAGATTCTGCTTGAGACTCACGTTTAATAAACCTGGAGAAAGTTTCCGCCCTGACCTCATCTCTTTCAAGATGCGATACAAGTGCCGACATCTCGTCTGCTATCAACCAGGAAGCATCTGCTTCTTCCTTCCGCACGAGACGCCACAGAGCTTTCTCGACGTGATCCCAAGGACGAAAGTTCTCAGCCGTCGGGTCGGAACACTTTATTGCTCGCGTTTCCCCGTGGATCATGGAGAATATCATGAAGAGCTCGAGATCAGAGGCTTTCATTCTTTTCAAGAACCTTCGAGATTTGTGGTCTGCGAAAGACGGAGGAAGAGAAACGAAGTCGAAAAGTTCTCCGAAGGCGCTCACTTCATTACATCGATCGCTTAACCATTCATTAAGGGTCATTCTTCGTGTTAAGACCGGCGGATGGACTGTCTCATCAACCACGACCGAGAGGGCGCTTTCGAAGCCCCTTTCCAGATCCCGCGATAGCTTGAGTCGATGGGGGTGTGAGTAGTATCCATATAACCAAGGCTCAGCTGCGGAGTGATCAACGATTTGATTTGCCTTGCTGCCGATTTCGAAAACCAGCTCGTCGACTTTGTCGAAAAACGCTACGTTCTCGACGGCAACGCTCCAGAGCTGGGGTATCAGATCAAAAGAGAGGTATTGGTGGATCTTTCGCAATTTCCCCGAAATAGCTCGCTTGGTCTCCTGCTCCTCTTTACTTTGCTGCGCGAGGGTACCAAGGGCGTTTGAGGAAGATGGTCGGGGACGTAAACGTCTGGGTAACGACATGTTGATGATTTTGATGGGGCTATAAAGAGTGTAGAATATCAGTATGGCCGAGAGGTATATTCTCAAGACTTTATACAGGTCCTGGACAACACCGCCAATCCTGTCAGTCGTTGGAAGCATTCTGATTGGACATGAGACGAAAATGCCGTTACAGACAGTGGCCTCTCGATCTGGTTTGCTTTGTCTCAGGGAATGAGTAAAGATCACAGCCACACGGTACGCGATAGAGGCGGACAAAGAATCATTGCTGTAGCCAAGATGAACCATTACGAGACGTAGGCGTCTCGCTAGCAGAGGAAAGCACAAACTGACAAATTATACAGCAGACATCATGTTCAACGCATTATGCTATAAAGACAGGAAAGGATATTCTCACTCAAATGAAACATGAACTCTCGCAGTTGCAGTGCTCCAGTACGGACGATAAAGAAGTAAAACGTTCACTGCCAAATATAAGTGACACGCCCATAGAAACAAATCTGCCAAAACAAGAACTGTCTACTAATGTTTCATTAACGGCAAATATAAATGCCGGACAATGAACACTTGCTGTCTCCCTCCGAAGCAGCAAGAACACGGTCCGTGATAATTTAGCTCAACTGATATCATTACTGTAGTACGTCCTCGCGTCTGGGTCTTGTTCTAAAAGCTCAACATATGCAACCCTAACAATACATCCCACCGCAATCAGATGTCCTCTCACAGATGGTAAATTTGATTCTCCAAAACTCCAAGCAACCCAAAATAAACAACGCATGTTGGTAAAGGCTCACCAAGCCTGTATACACCTCTGTCTCTCACGGGCCCATCGTGTAGATAAATATTGTTACTCCAAGCCCATCCTAACTTCATCCCCAATCCCCCAACTACCGCCCTCCTTCCCAGCATCCTGCAAAGCAAGACTCACCTCGGTCCCTAAACCGGCAGCCTCGTCCTCGCTCATAGTCGCATTGCTAGTACGTCTACTTCTGCTACTCCGACTGGTGCTCCCGGTGCCGCTCCCTTTCTTGCCCGAATCAACAGTCGGGACGCTCGAGCTGGGCAATATCTTGCCCCTCCACGACCCTCCGCCCGAACCGCTGAACCGAAAGGATTTACTCGATGTCGAGAGCATCGAGACAGTGTCATCTTGTTCGGCTGCTTCATCATCTTCCTTGTTACTGGTTTCCTTTCTCAGTCCGCCAGTCTTGATGCCGGCGTCGTGTCCCGCCCCAACTACTTCTGTAATATTTCTTGGACCAGTGGTGGATTGGCTGTTATGAGATGTCGGTGCTCCTGGGTATACCATGTCTGGGGACCGAGGGGGCGGGTTGTTATCCGTGGCTTGCTTTTGTTTTGCCATGCTGCTGTCAGTCGATATTAACGAAGGCGCAAGGGAAGGCGTTAGGCTTTGGGTTGTCAATGGCTGCTCGTCAACCAGCTCATCAGCTTCCACAAGCTCCGCATCCCGGTACCATTTCCTTCGTCGGGTCCAGCGACCCCATCCGTCTTGTCCGCGGCGTCCGTTTTGCCACTATAGCAGACGATTATGTTAGCTCTACTCCGTAGGTTAGCAATACTGTTGGCGCCTGAACGAACCTTGTTGTCATAAAAGACCCAACCCATCCGGCCACCCGGACCATCATAATCCCACTCTTTGTCCTTGTCTCCTGCCATGACAGCATCATCGGGGACACCATCAACCCGCCACCGAGAACCTTCCACCCATCTCCAGCGCATGTTACTTCCATCCTCCACCTCAGGTAACTCGAACTCGTCCCGCGGAGGGACGTTATTGTTATGCTCGTCTGTCCAGGCCGGTCTCTCGTACGAGAATAAGGTACTTGTCCACCCCAGCCCCACCCAGCGTCGCTGGTTCTCGTAAATGATAAAAGTAAAGCGCACACCCGCGTCGTGACCACCACGAGAGCGCCTCAAGGCTTTCGTCAGCTCAGACTCTCGAGGTCCGTTAGCTGCACTGCTAAATGTCTTGGTGCCTGCCGAGTTTGTCGTGCTCACGCTAGACGATTCGGCAGATAGCTGTGTCCCAGGAGTTCCTGTTGATACCTTTGTGTGACTCTCGATGGCCAAGCCTGTCACAAGCGCAAGTAGCCGGCGGACTGTGGCACTTCGCCACAGAATGCTCCGAGCTACACGCATGACGCGGGCGTGCCATGTCAGAATCAATGTGCCAAGCAGGAAAACCACACGCTGCGTGGTGATGATTCGCAGCGGGGGAAGGGTGAGCAAGACCCAGACCGGCGTGCAGAGTAGTATTCTGACAAACAACGTTGTGAGAGCCGGCCGAGTAGTGGCCGAGGTGGGCGTGCGCTGGGTGCTCAAGAAGTCGGTCAGCTCGAGAAGAGGTTCCAACAGTATGTTACACCGCGCTGTGAGCTCCTTTAGCGTCTCGACAATCTCATCCAGCGTCTTTTGGTGCCTCGTATTGGTGATCTCGGATATGGAGCCCTGATTCCGACGATGTCCACCAGCGGCTGTGGAGGGCGCACCGGCAGCTCCTCCTCCCTTTTCTTCTTTGACTGGCAAACCGTCAACCGACAGATTCTTACTCTTGTTGGTCTTCTTCCCTGTCTTTGCGTCTGGGCCGAGCGCCGCGCCGTCCCCGGTGCCAAGCCCAGGTTCGCTCCGGCCGCTGCTGCTGAGTGGGCTGAAGCGTCGGCCATACATGCCCCCGATCAGGATCAGTACCAATACCACTGGTCCGGCCATCCGTACAACGATATCGCCATACAGGACCGACGCCCAAAAGACCACCAGCATCAAAAAGCTCTCCCACGGGTCACCGGTTGTCCATGTTATCAAGCCTGTAAACCTGTTGAGCGGCAGAAGAAAGGGATGGCTATATGCCAATGCCCTGGTGATCTGCGGCGGAGTGGCCAGTAATAACGGGGACTTCTGATGTACTAATATTGTACTCCTCCGCTTGGCTGCCGTTGTCGCGCTCGGGGCTGTCGAGCTCAGCGTCGTCGGGGAGAAGGTGGCATAGGTAGGGTTCGGATTCGAGCTCCCGGGGCCGTCGTTGGCGTAGCCATTGTTGGAATTGTTTCGCGACGGCGTTGTGGGCCGTCGCGAGGAGGATAGAGTATCCAGCGTTTCGCTGCTTCGATAGGATCGCGGAGGGGACATGTGCGTAAGCCACGGGGGGTCCTAATTTTTCCGATCGCGACGGCGATATTGCATCAGTTTTACTTGTTCAACCTGAGTATGTGTGGTAGAGTGGCAATGCGATCAAATGGCTGCTGGCATTTTCATGTCCGAGGTGACGTCGTCAGATGGCTGAGCGGAGTGCGGCACAGCACCATTGTCTTGTTGAGCCGAGGAGCAGAGGAAATTGCGATCAAAGGCGCTGCAAAGACCAAGAGGACTGAATGACTGCTTCGAATACAGAGAAGAAGGCAAAGTCCGTATGCGATGATATCGAGTAATGCAAGTTTCAAGCCTGCAGAGAAGCTTACTTGGTGTGGCTTTCTGGGGAATCCGAAAAAGGATCTGTGTTGATCGGGGTGGGCGGGAGCTGTCCTCGCTAAAGCAAGGCGGCGGTAGTGGCTGCTCAGGGAGTCTGGGCGCTAGCTGGCTGGCGGGCAGCTGGACGTCATGGATGTGGGGTCTTTCTCGGTCGGGGCGCTTGGGGGACGATCAATCGCGATGCGCCAGGAGGCCACAAATGAAGGAGGGAGGCAGGTGATGGTAAAACAGAAACTTAAAATAAAAGAACTGGGTAACAACTTACAAAAGCCGCCATGTAAAAGCAGTTATAAGGGGGTTACGACTCGAGTAACAAACCCTAATGATGTGTCGCCCCTGGAAGAGCGAGAGTCCAGCGCAAACAAGACCCAATGAACCAAATTCAAGAACCCCAAAAACGCCCCCGAGCAACCCCGAAAATTGATTGATGCGTAAACGTCATAGGCTGCGCGCCCTGACGTTTCCCAGGCCTCGTGCTCTCTCTTCTGGATCTGGTTCGGGTCAGGAAACACAGCAGCCACGGGCAGCAGCAGAGAGACAGGCGAGGGGCGGCAGTGACAGGCAGCGCGGGATTGGTGAAAATGCACAAAGTTCGTAGATCCTCCTTCTTAATCGTCGCCGGGCATGACAAATGGGTCGGTATCGAGGATCGTCAAATCGTTCGTAAGTTGTTTCCCTATTTCCCGCTTAAAGGAGAAAAGTCAAATGGCGAAAGAAATCAGATGGTATCACAAGATGAGAATTGAAAGGAGTGAAAGAGATCCCGAACCGGGACTGTATTGTCAGACTTGCGGGCAGACATGGAATCCCTCGGGAATGGCAAAACCATACCCCAAAGGGAACAAGCATCCATATTAACAAAAAAGGAACACCAGAAAACCCATGCAAAGACTTTGACACCACGTGAGCATCTGTAACAAATCCATAGCATGTGGTTTTGCGATCCTTTTCCCGACCTCTTTCCTTGCTAAAATATGCCGAGGAGGCACTGTATCGGTACGAACTGCCTTAGCTATGCGAATCTCAAAGCTTCAGGCCCAAGCAACCATCAAAGCTTCAGGCCCAAGCAACCATCAAAGCAGAACCAAGCAAAACCAAGTCCCTGCGTTGCCTGCCTCCTTGAAAAGAACTGGAATATTCTCCCCACGGGGTTGACCCCGCGTCGAGCGGAAACCCAAACCCAGCAAGCTTCCAAGAACCTGGAATTCCCATGTGTTGCCAAGCCCCTCTTCAGCGCTGCAAACAGAATCACATGCCAAAGTCAGAAGCACCATCAACCGCTAGCCTGAGGTACCAAGGCGCTTAACCTGCAGCAGTCCGAAATTTCAAAGCACGTGCCCCTCAGACAGAAGCACAATACGAGTACCGTATCCGTACCAGTATGTGGATCTGTAAATACAGTATACGGTGTAGTGTACATACCAAATCCACGACTGACCATCATCATCTCCCGGCTCTTGCGCATAGTCTCCGTGGCGTTGTGTACGGAGTATCGCTCTGTCAAACAAGCGCTATCAAGGCAAGAAACCATTTGTAGATAACGAACGGGAATCCAGAGACTCGGGCCCAACGAGACAACAAAAAAAGAATGACGTCAGGGTTCCTCAATGCCGGATCGTTACTAGTCCGAGTTGCGTACGTAAGGTATTTGTTTACTTGCAGCCAACCCCTGACTCCTGAGAGAAGAAGATATCGCGGTACCAAAAAGTCTCAAGACGGTCCTCATATCGACAACCTACCACTTATCAAGGCGCCTTATATACATGTACCAGTCTTCTCGTATACGGGCACCAGTTTTCTTATATACAGGCACTACTCTTGTTGGAATAGAGGCTTTGACTGGCTAAAATAAATGCCTTGACTGGACTAGACATGAGACCTAGACTGGCTGAAAAATATGCCTTGACTGGCTAGAAGAACCGCCTTGACTGGGCTAGACAAGAGGCCTTCACAAGCTAGAATAAATGCCTTGACTGGACTAGAATAAATGCCTTGACTGGACTAGAATCAATGGCTTGACTGGATATAATGAATGCCTTGACTGGACTAGAATAGAGGCCTTAACTGGATTAGATAAGAGGCCTTGACTAGATTCCTGGCCTAGATAAGAGGCTTAAACTGGTTGGAATAAATACCTTGACTGGGTGGAATAAATACTTTGATTAGACTAGACAAGAGGCCTTGCCTGGCTGGAACAAATGCCTTGACTGGACTTAATAAATACTTTGACAGGACGGAATAAGAGGCCTTGACTGCCTTAGTTGGACTTATTGAATGGCTTGACTGGACTAGACAAGAGGTCTTGACTGGCTAGAATAAATGCCGTGACTAGCTGGAATAAACGTCTTAAATGGACGGGAATAGAGGCCTTGTGACGAGAATATATGCCTTGTCTAGCTCGAATAAATATCTTGACTGGACGAGAATAGAGGCCTTGTGACGAGAATAAATGCCTTGTCTAGCTCGAATAAATGTCTTGACTAGGTCGAATAAATGTCTTGACTGGACGAGAATAAATGCCTTAACTACCTTAACTGGACTAATAAATGCCTTAAGTGGAATAGATAAAAGGCCTTGACTGGCTAGAATAAATGTTTGACTGGCTCGAATAAATGCCTTGATTAGAATAGGTAAAAGGCCTTGGCTAGCTGGAATAAATGCCCAGAATAACTGGAATAAATACCTTAACTAGGCTAGAATAAATGTTTTGACTGGACTAGAATAAATACTATAAATGGGCGGATTAAATGCCTTAACTAGCTCGAATAAATGCCTTGATTAGAATAGGTAAAAGGTCTTAACTAACTGGAATAAATGCCCGGAATAGCTGGAATAAATACTATAACTAGAGTAGAATAAATTCCTTAACTAGACTAGAATAAATACTATAAATAAGTAGAATAAATACTGTGAATACATAGAATAAATGCCTTAACTAGACTATAATAAATACCCTGAATGGCTAGAATAAATACCCTGACTAGACTAGAATAAATACTATAAATAAGTAGAATAAATATCTTGACTAGACTAGAATAAATGCCTTGACTAGACTTAAATAAATGCCTTTTCTAGATGAGAATAAAGGTGTGGGAACAAACGCAACACCACAACCCCCACCACACTCTACCTATCACAACGACCTACGCTACACCACATAGGGACCAACAGTGGGATGTTGGTTGTTTTCCTTGTTTTGGCTATGCAGCGTGGGTGAGTCACTGCAGTCATGACGACATCGGTGCTGCACTGCTGGTCAACAGCAGTGTGCCGCACCGATGGCCTACTATATGTAGGCCAGTAGGTAGCAGGTCCATAGACACACTAGATTGAAGAATACACATGCACTACTACCGATCAGATTCACCAGAGCCCAAGAGGACTCTGTTGATAGTGATCACCAGTGCAACCAACAAGAGGCCTTAAACGGTTAGAACAAACGCCTTAACTAGACTAAAATAAAGACTTTAACTAGCTAGAATAAATGTTTTACAAGGCAGAATAAATGTCTTAACTAGTCTATAATAAATACCCTGAATGGGTAGAATAAATGCCTTAACTGACGGGAATAAATACCTTGACTGGCTCGAATAATGCCTTGACTGACGGGAATAAATACCTTGACTGACTGGAATAAATGCCTCGAGAAAGTGAAATTGGACTGGTTATGTAACTGAAACCTCTCGCTAAACCTTGACCTCTACTCAAGGCTGTGTAAATTAAATTCTCTATCTGGTAGCCCTAGGGAGTTCGCATGATATCAATGCAGTTACTCTACCAATGAACCACCAAATTACTGCTAGAACCCGCCGGCGCGCCGGAAAACCTATGTATAGTTATATATATATATATATATATGCTGCTCGGCTCTTCCTCCTCTTTTGAATACCGCAACACAAAAGAAATCACCGCTGTTCAGATCAAGAAAGACAAGAGGTATCCCATAGTCCATATCAAACGCCTTGCAAAAAGAAGGGCAACCCAGTACCCGAACTTCAAACCTTGTGGTCCATGATTCCGCAGCCCTCAAAACAACCAAAGGCATTGAAGATCCTTTCTTTTTATGAATACTCCACCACGAAACGAAGAGCAACCCTGGAATTGGTTATTTGGCCTGCTGCTGGTCAATTTCCAAGAGAGGATTGACACTCTTCATCCATCTGCAGAACCTTCTCGCGTGGATTCGGCCATTGTTTAGTTCCCAGGTCTCGAAAACAAGCTCCAGTACCCTGTCCCCCGGGCCATCTGCCGTTTTCAGCGTTACCGCCGACGCCGTCTTGCTCACGTCTGACGTGGAGACCACCGCCTGTCTAACCTTGTGTGGGTCGACCACAAGCTCAACACCAGGACGGGGGCTTCCGGAGGCGGTTTTGGTCTGAGGATCCACCAAGAAGGGCAGAAGCCTCCCTTGAGCCTCGCCATGATCGAATATCACCTCATTGTTATCGGTAACGCGCGCAAGAGCGTAGGATTCATTAGACTCCATCTTCACGCTCACAGACGGGGCAGGGCTGGCGCCAGCACCCCTGAGCTGCGCGGGGGAGTTGCTCCGGGTCTCGACCGGAGTGATCTGCTCCTGGGAGACAGGAGGTCGGGTTGCTGGCGTTGCAGCTTCGGACGGTGTCGATTCCGCTCGTACCGCGCGCCATCGATCTCCAAGTAAATCGCTGTTCTTGAGAATGACTGGTGTAGGCGTGCGGGTCGGCGGATTGGATGGAAGCGGCGCGGATGGGGCGGGTGAAATGGTTGCTCTAGGCCGCGCCACTACCTGCTCCAACGCTGGAGAGCGCGGAGGTTGTTGGATGCCGAGACCGTTGGAGTGAGGTGGTGAAGGCGGAACCTGAATCGTCTGGGTGAAGCCGGCAAGCACACTCGGAGAGCGCATCGGGGGCGAGGCAGTTCTGGGTCCACTCTGGTCGAGGGGCAAAGGACGTGGGCCCAGCGACGGATGGCGCACCTGGTGAGGCTGAACTTGGAGCGATGCTGGACCGTTTTGGCTAAGTGGACCAGGCCGTGCCATGACAGCTTGTGGCTGAGGTGAGGGAATCTGGAGGATGTTGTTCAGGCTGGCCGGGCTCGAGTTGCGAGACATTGATGCCTGCGATGAACCCATCTCTGGCCTTTGTTCTGGCAGTATGGTCGTCGACATGGCGGGGCTCTGGCTGGGGCTGGTCCGGTACAGGTTGGAGCTGTTTGTGTAAATATTGTCTACACGTCGATAGCCGGTTCCATTATTGGTAGCCGCCGAACCAGATGCCGAACCTAGCTCACTCCTGGCTATGGTTGGCCGGCTGAAGTCCCCACTCTGAGCAGCAGTGCTTGCAGATGGTTGATCACGTTCGGGGCTTTTCAAATGCAGAGCTCGCGAAGCAATCATTTGCGCCAGTTCACCCGGAGATCGCGAGGCGGAGGAGGCAGTCTGATGTGCTTGTGGCCCGGCCACCTGCACAGCTGGAGCATTGGTAGGTGGCATCACATAAACCCCGCCTCTCGAGCTCTCGGGGACCGGGTACGGTCGCGCCACGTCAACCGGGCGTGGAGGATATATCGCTGGGGGAATGGGCTGCGCAAATGGTTGCTTGAGCACTTGTTCAGGGCCACCGGCACCTTGATCCGCCTGATTCTCCCCCCGGTTTGAAACGCTGGTCCTTCGGCTTTCCGTGTTGGCCATGTCGACATCGTTGTCAGAATCTAAGCCCTTGTTGATGGACGCCTGGTACGAGTCTTTATCCGAAACGGGGCTTACATCTGCCATCTCGGCTTCGACTGCTGGCCGGATCATGGTGCTACCAACCTTTTGGGAATCGGTATTCGCCCGGGACTTGTCTATCAAGCCCGACTGTGACGGAAGCGTTGTGGGTGGCAGAGGTGCAGCCGGTGGTCGCGCCGTCACGAGCGCCCGCTGCTGGACTGGGTGCTGGTTACGGCCATCTGCACCGAAAGAGTCAGCCAAACCAGGTTTATCTCGATGAGGAGTCATGCAAGAGGTAAACTCACAGAATCTGCTATCCCTACCCTCCATATCCTCCCTCAGATCCTGGTAGCTTTGATACCCCTTGTTCCTGGCGTATCGCTCGACGGCTTGCCGAAAGCATGGAATCTCGCCCCAAAGGGGATCATCGAAATTGAACGGCGAGAGATCTTTGGCACTCACCCATCCAACAGAGTCGCGTCCGTCAATGTACAGGACGGGAAACTCGCGCTTGGTCTCATTCGGCTCGCCGTCCCGGTATCCTGAAGCCCAACTCCAAACGTTTGTCGTCCTATCGCACACATAACATTTAGGGGCATGCGCCGGATCCAGTAATCCCGTGTCCTCCAGCGTTCCTTCCAGTCCCGCCCTGTCGAGTTTCCCAAACGGAAGCATGAGCACAGCATAATTGCGCTTCTCTTTGGGCCAATATGCGAGGTAAAGTTCACCAATTATCGGGTCCGTGACCCCCATGGACAGCTTCTGGCTGTTTTCTCGCGTGCTTCCTCGGATATTCGCAGCTGGGGTCGTTTTGGGCGCTGTCGCGGTTGGCGAAGTGTCGCCCGGTAGATTGAGATTGGCTCGCTCCGCTTTGGTCAGTTGATTCAGATTCAACGGCTTGTACCCCTTCTCGAACGCATCCGACACCGTCTGGTTGTTCTGCTGCATCTTGTTCTCGTCACAATCAAATATGTTGTATCCTAGAAGCTCGACGGCCTGAGCACGCTCCTTGGACAAGTTCCCATGCTGTGCGCTGTGTAGGTGTTTGGCCGCACCAGCCAGCGGGTTTAGGTTGAAGTGCACGCCATGCTCCTCGCACTTGAGGATGTAATATTTGCGGCTGTTTGTCGGGTACTCGACAATAATGTGCTTGTACTTGGCTTTGCCGTCCTGGTAAACTTCATCGAATGATATGGTCTTCTGAGCACTCGGGGGACCAGGAAGCTCCGTTCTTGCGTTGTCGTTGGACTTGCTCTCCTGCATTTTGGTTCGCTTGTCGCCTTGAGGAGGGACAGCCTGTCCTTCTGCTTTCCGCTTGAACTGCTCGTTATCAGGACGAGCTTGATGCTGCTCTCCCAAAGGGAGTATCCTCGGCAAGCTAACAGAACCCTGCGGTGAAGCCCGGGCAAGCTCCGGCCTACGTTCCGGCATTCTTGCGGCCTCGGGAAGAGCTGTTCTTTGTTTGACAATTGGCTGCTGCTCTGGCAACCGCACTGGAGGTTGCGCTGAGTAAGCAGCACGCTGCGCTTCCATAGGTCGGGGTTGGTTCATCGTATGGTGCTGATAAACGGCATTTGCTGGCACTCTCTGTGGCCCAGGTGCTGCTGCTGGTGCTGGTGCTGGTGCTGGTGCTGGCTGGCTGGGGACCACTGGGGGTCGTGGTAACAACTGTGGGACGACGATTCCGGCATATTGATGGGGTTGCTGAGGGGGCTCCCGTTGCTGTCCCATATGCGGTGCCAATTGCTGTACCATTTGCTGCGTCATTTGCTGTCCCATTTGCTGCGTCATTTGCTGTCCCATTTGCTGCGTCATTTGCTGTCCCATTTGCTGTCCCATTTGCTGTGCCATTTGCTGTCCTATTTGCTGTCCCCTTTGCTGTCCCATGGCTCTCATAACATCGACCGGCCTCGGTGGATGCACCTGGGGATGGCTCTGATGAGGAGGTTGAGGTGGAATACTCTGATGAGGAGGATGAGGTGGAATGGTCGGTGGAATTGCTATATCGGCAGGCCTCTTGGGTCCTGGTCGCGGTCCGTTCGGTCGCGGTTCTGCGAGGGTCAAGTCAAGACTCGGGGCGCTGGATTGTGTAGGGATAAAGTATCTCCATTTTTCCGACTGCTTCAGCCTCTCGGCATCGTGAAGCTTCTTTCGTTCCATCTTCTGTACCTCGTAGTCGTCTTGCCGTTTTCGAATCTTGTCGTCGAGCTTCTGCTTGAGGAACTGATCGAATGACTCGGGGAACGGCATATCGGCAGGCATGTCCCTCACTAGTCTTTCCCTCTCCTCCTTGATCTCGTCTTCAATCTCCTTCTTGGTGGCTTGAAGTGCGCGGAGCTCCTCCTCCTCTCTGAGCTCATACTTGCGGTTGAGCTCATCCTGTTCTCGAACCAAATCGTGGTACCGTCGTATAAGCTGGTCAGTAGACAAGTCGGGGAGCATGGTGGGTATGGGTCGGACGCCAGACCACAATGCTCGCGTCGGAATGGACTGCAACATCATGTCAGATGGGGTTTGAATCGATGCAAAACCGCCTCGAGACCGACAATCAAGCAAGGGCATGGAAGGAATAAGCTGAGCGCGTATGAAGAGAATTTCCAAGGCGTTGTAGTGATCAAATGAGAGTGCATCAATGAGATTTCCGAGCCATCCTACCACAGGCACGGAGGCGTATGAACTTATTCACAATGCTCTCGGGTTGAATGTGTGAGGTCAGGAAGGGATAGGTATCTGGGCCGTGTAAAAGGGAAACAGGAAATGACGCCGACGGATTGCCGAGGAAGAGGCCAATGGGACATGGCTGGTTCTTGTACGGATACACTTGACACTTGTCGGTTCCAGAACCCGGCACGGCAGATAGTGTAAGAGGAAGGAGCAGGGGATGGTGTGGAAAGAGATGGGTACAAGTAACATACGGTCAACCTCCTTGTGATGATGATTAATGATCATCCATCCATGGTAAGCTGATGGCGTATGATGACTGAAAGCACCTTGCCCAAGTCGTGTTCTTGTCCAAAAAGGAATTATCTCGACACAGGCAGCCAAACGGTGCACTGCACCCTTTCACCTAGGCTGCGATTTGAGCTTCATTTCCTCTTGCTCCTTCCTTGGCAGCTTGCACTTGAAGGATGATCTTTGTTCTCTTTAGATGAGTTTATTTGGGATCTAGTCCTTTACACTAGCGCTAGGACTTCGGGGCACTCCAGTGCGCAAGAGAGATGAAGGATGATCTTTGTGAGGCAGCTACTTCAAGATCCTGTGTAGGAATTCGAGGACCGCGTCGCTTGATTTCATCTCGACGTGTGGTGGCCTTTTTGCTTTTTGGAGCCGACGGTGAAAAGAAGGGTAGTTGGTTGTTCAGAAAAGCCAAAATTGACTGACCTTGGGTAATCGTGGTGCTTGGGTATTTCGGTGAAAGAAAGCATAAGTCCTGCGGAAAAATCGAATAAAAAGCGTAGGTTGACGGTGGTTCGAAGTCTAATCGGTGGGTGAGGTTGAATTCGGAAAGTTAGGAAGAAGGGAGGGCGAGAGAGGAAATGGGACTCATAAGCCTGGGCACGAACCAAAAAAAAATAGAATTGCTTATTTAGTTGCAGGGGCTAGCCACTAGTGGGTTTTGTCGACTGGGTTGTACGGGTGTATATGTACCGCGACCGCTCGTATGTACGTACCAGTGGCTAAAACCAGTGTCTTGGCCTTCAATCTAGGTACGTATTTATTCGAGCCAGGCAAGGCATTTATTCGAGCTAGTAAAGACATTTAGTCGAGCCAGTCAAGATATTTAATCGAGCCAGTCGAGGCGTTTATTCCACCTAGTTAAGGCATATATTCCAATCAGGTATTTGCCTGTAAGTTTACCATGGCATTTTGACCTTGGAACTTCCATCTGCTGTTTGACGTTTTTGCATCCGTAAAAAGGTATTCGTCAAGTCGGTCTTCATCGCTCTCTATTTCAACAACGGAGAGTGGGTCATTCCCGTGGTCATCTCCCAGGCATAACAAAAACGATGGCAAAAAGCAAAAGAGGCGAGGATCAAATCAAAAGGTCACCACTTGCTAACCTTTTCCGAGCCTTTGGCGCATCACTAGTGTACATGACATGAATTACATGACCCGAATGGGATCATACCCGGACAAGGGTAATTAAGGGTGGAGTCTCGGATGCTAAAAAGCAACCTTTCCATCGCACTGTGCATCTACCAACCGTGTAACCAGCCAGGGATGGGACAAATAAAAAGAGGCGCTACCACTACACTAAAAATCCATGTGGCTTGGCCCACCCACCCTCCAGCGTAAGGTTCAATGCATCTTTTTGAAGTTTCCAGTTCCAAGGGTTCCAGCAGTTTTTGGTACATACGGTAGACTCCGGCGGGATTTATGGCAAACTGACCCCCGCCACTTTGCTGTGCTGTGCTGTGCTGAGGCGCGAGGTGCTGTTGACGACTGAGGTGAGGAAAGAGGGTAAGTTAAGGCCAAGTCCGCCGGATCGGTCCTCAAGCGGGTGCCCGGGACCATCCCGTTTTGACTTTACTGTCGGGTTGTCCACGGGTGGGTCACCAACGTACCGTCCCGTCGCAAACTGAGTTCGGATTTCAACCACAAAGTGCTAATGTTGCCCCGCCACACCTTAAAATACGCGGACTTGTTACACGCTCCGTTTCCTTCTTGCTACCGTGTATTCTTGTGCGCTGACAGCTGTGCAATATTTGTATCACCTCCCATCCCATGCATACGCACTACGGGTATTGTTTTCTTGTTGGGCTTTTTCGATATTAAAAGCAATTAGGATCCCGTACTGACCTACCACATAATTTTGTGCTCCCACGCACCAAGATTTCGTCACAACCTGACTCCGACACAAGCGCGAAGATGACAGTTACGCAGAATCGCAAGCCCCACCGTTTCCCGGTAATATACAGTGACAGAACAGCCGCCCATAATCCCGGTCAAAGCTTGTTCTGTGGGAAAGATAAGTCAGCCACGGGTAGCCCCTTTCTCTCTCTATTGACTCGAAACTTTTTTGCAAAGGCAACAAGGACTCGAGAATGCATGCCCCTCAAAAAATGGACAAATTGAAGTTTGGTGCTGGGTTTCTTAGTGGCGTTGGTCACTCATTTCGTAATTCCTCACCGCATTGGGGTCTCCAGTCTTGGTCGCCCCGGATTTAAATGACGATAAGATGAGTTTGTAATCCGAAGCGGTCTTGGTAGATCGGCCTCTTTTCCGCCCATCCTTGCACCCACGACTCCGTTTTTAGTTGGGCACTTTAAATCGAGTGCGATACGATACGGCCATGTCGCTCCTGTGTGGGAATGCTATGGAATATCACATCTGGCAAGTCCATGGTCCGACAGAAGCTGGATCGCATGCGAAACAACGCTGCTGATCCTCATCAATGATCCCACATTACACCCCGTCATCTGTGTTTCATCCCGTCTGCCCACCCACTTTTTGTTCTCGCCCTTTTTTTTTGCTAAGACTTTGACCCTCCGTATACCAGAGCCGAGATGTTAACTCCACGCCGAATATCACCGTACATGTCGGGCATCTCTTCCGATCACCAATGGATTCATTCGGCCTCTGTTTCTTCCACAGTGCTGCACCATGACGAGGACCACGGCCGGTTTCCAATTCGGTGTGCAGCTCGCGCATGGAACAGAAGGACCTGACCGCAGGTCCACTTCTTGGTTGGTGATAGTCGAATGCATCACGAACCAACAAATCCCAGCATTCCATGGCGCTGGGACCACTCAGTCGCTAGAAATGGATAGGGGATACGGACTCGTCCAATGCCCGGTCATGTCGTTGGCTGCGAGGATACGCAGCACGCTCGCTTGGCTCTGGTTGGTTCAAGGGTGGCCTAGACTCTCTCCTTGCTTTAGTCAAGTTGACTAAAACTAGGCGGTCGAGCACCTCATCATACATTAAACCAACGCTACGATTCTAGTGTACGGAGTAACGCACGCACTCTACGCTTTCCCTACTCGCTTCATCCCGGGACATGCTTGCTCGGTTGGGCCAAGGTGCAATATACCAGAGTCGCAACCATGGGACCTGCCCAACCAATTTAATGATAGGAGCGTATGATTGCATATTTGGCTGTCGTTGGCTTTGGTTCTTGTCCTTTTTCTCTTCTTCTCTCAACCGCCATCACAACGAACAGTGCTGATATAACACTGACTGATCAACACAGACATGCGTGTGTGGGTGGTATCCAGTTATACTCCTTTGCCGTTACATATAGATGTCATGTGTGCAGCGAACCAGTGGCCAAGGACAACTCGGAGCAGCATGCTATCAATGGTTTGGCCCAGATATCATGACAGATAAAGGTGTTGGTTAGCCAATCCAGCTAGGTCGCACAAGCAAGCCAATATTACACTACTCATCGTCCGGATACTCTGTGGGTATTAACACTCTATATATATGCATGAGGTATGTCATGTACAGGGGGGTTGTCAATGACAATGAGCGCTGTCTCATGCATGCCAAGGCCGAGTGCTCACAATGAGAGGCTAAAGTGGACGATGCATGAGTCCAGCATGACCCAATCAATGCGATCAGAGACCCGCAAAGGGGGTTTCAAGAAGATGGTCTGGACATCACGCCAAGCTCATCCAATCCTAGCCGCCCGGCCCACGACTATTCAGAAAAGAACCTATCCCGTGGCATTGGAGGTGACCTGAAAAGAGTACCCATTGGTCCATTCAGAGGCCGAGGTGTCAAAGACTAATAACCCGCGTGATGCCAATGGAGCAACATGGCTACAGCCCTCGGCTCCACCGTCGAGAATAAGATCTAGTAACTGTACATAGGTCAGACCTATGATGCATGTCCTCGGGGATAGAGAGTGATTGGTGTGATTGCAAAAGATTGGCAAAGCCACAGATTGGATAGCATTCATATGATTAGATGGTGGCATGAAACATTTATCACTCTAGCTCGTGATAACAGGTTTATGCTCCCAGCAGGTTTGATGATTACACGTCAAACCAGCCACTGGCGTTTTGTGGCAATCTACTCCGAAACTCTCTTCATGATGACACTTCTCCGCCCATCTCAAACTAGGTTGAAAAGGAGTTTTTGGACCGTGTGATGACAGCTCTCAGAATGGATCCCAAGGCGGAATGTCGCATTATCTAGGTACCTCGGAGCGAGCTCGCTCGAACTGGGCAGTCTCGGGTGTGGGTTGCCGAGACCAGACCATTTTCTTCGACAACTGGCAGGTCGGATTATACCAGCCACGCTGCTCGGACAAACGAGCCCTAACTCCATCTCCATCATGCAACTGTAATCGCACACTACATGGTCTATTTACGGAAAGCCTCGGGTACAGCAGAGGCGCGGCAAAGCTACCTATTTACTACCCAATATACCCCCATCCGCGATAGTGCAAGTTGTGTAGGACTCGGATAATATGTACCTCATTTTGTTGGCTAGACATTGGTAGGTTCTACCGTATACCTGCAGGAAAGCCACACCCAGCTTGCCCTCGTTGGAGCATCTGCCCTACATATATATGCACATGTATGCTACGGAGCTCGCAACCAAAGTCCCCGACAAGCCAATCAACCGCGGGATCCGCGCAGTTCTTTGACGCAAATATCAACCTTGCCGACCTGCCCGACTTGAGCGGGCACTTTTGTCGCACATGGTTCGCAAGACAATATGCCAAGGCAAGGCGCTGCTGCGTACTGGTGATGGATATTACGCACCACCTCAATTGTCTAATGGAGCCCTACAACTCTGCCTGGCCCCTGCTGGAGGAGTGCAGAATAACCACCGAGGTGTTGTCTCACAAGCTAGGCCAACGTTATAATAGCACTCGGACCAATATCAACGACACCTGTGCCGCATGGATGATTACTGAGAGTTATCGAGTGTCTATGGACCATGACTAAACCTACGATCCGGGGTATATTGCCTCAGTGAGACCGGATAGCGATAAATAAGCGTAATCACTGTCCGATAGCCCGTCGTTGCATTCATCCATCTTGCAACCGTTGGCGGTTGTGGTACCCCAGGTATGCCTGAATGATTATCATGAGACATAACGGCTACTCAAGTAATACTGACTGTGGCACCCGGGCATGAAAAATGATTGGACCATCAGGAATCAAGTAACCTAATGTTATGGATTGAAGATACGAGTCCACGGCTCGGGGAAATGGTCGTGACAGACTGAAGTGCCGTAATTCGAGCACATCAAGATTCCATCTCGAACCCGGGAATAAAGCTTTGTTCTCGTTTTCTATCAAATCAATCAGGTGGTTTAAGCTAACAAAAAGACCAAACTCGGAATCTTGACGAGGTTGCCTGCGCTGCACTCAATCAATTTACTCTCCAAGACCGAGGTGCAAAAGGTCCCACTCCCAGCTTCCTGCACGGGCATGTTCGGTTGTCGGAAGTGACAAGTGAGCACCTTCACAAATTCCAAGACCGCCAAAAAGCATGATGACAAGATGGAAGGAACGGAACCCACAAAAAAAGAAGGCGAAAAAGAAACCAGTCCACAACCGAAACATGCCCGGCGGAGTCAAGACCCGGACCCCAGAAAAGCTGCAACCTGAAGCAACTGCCGAACAAAAATTCAGACCCCAAATGAAAACCCAAGATTCATCTGTAGTCATCCGATCGCCGCCTATTCCATACCAATATTTTACTAGCGTCCGAGATCTCACCACACGATGGAAATTATTCCGCTTCAACTACACTAGTGTGAGGACTCCTCTCGGTACACCGTAACGTTGGGTCGCAAAGTCAGATCTTGGGTTCTGGGTCCACCTTAGTCATGTTAGTAATGGTGCACTAATTTCCGCTAGTCTTGATGACTTTTATGGCATCAGCGATGCCCAGACCCCAGGGAACACCCATGGATCCCTGAGGACACGTGCAGTTAACCCATCTTAGTGTACTGTACATACTCCGTACTCAGCTGGAGTGGTCTCTTGGGGTCATCGTATACGTAATGCGCATGCGAGTCAAACAACCGACGTAGTGTACGGTATGTACGCTGTGTACACATGAATGTGGCTCCCTGAGTTCAGGCAAGACCGGCGTCGGTACGAGGTAGCCAACGGCTAGTCATCACTCAACATTTTTTCAAAACGCTTTCTCCTCCAACGACCGCTGAGTCAATGCAGCAAACTACTTGCAACTCCCTCCCTCCAGGAAAGGGAAATCTTTGATTTCCACATCATTGGTAACACAACCTTGGAAGTTGGTGACCGTCGGCCAGTCGGTCTGGAACCTTGATGATCAAAATGGGAAGCTCACTGGCTCCACCGCCAACTCCACATTCGCTTCCGCTAACCGAGCCCTGCTTCCCAAGCAAGCCAAGGAAGGTAGTGTAAGCGCAAGCACCGACCGATCCCAAAACCCAAGAAATGATATGGTAATCTCCCAATATCACTACTAATATCATTATGGCATGGATAGCGGTGGGAATACGGATATCATCCCATCGTCTCCGCCCCGACGGCCGCCGCCAGCCACTTCAGGACAAGTTTCTCTGCTGTACTGTCCTTTTTTGGTCCTGCTGTGCAACCCAAACCCAGCATCTCGCTAATCATACCTCACAGGACACCAAGGTGAGAATTACGGCAACCGCATACGAGATTCCCAATTCGTGTAGCCTAAGATGCATTCAATCATTGGAATCCAATACGCCTCTTGCAGCAAGAATACGCGGAACCCCCATTGCTGTCTTTCGTCCGTATTGTCATCTGATCCGATCTGAAACTTGGGATCATATCCCTTTGTTCTTCCAGAAGACCGGAAGAAACCCAGATCCTTATCGCCGGCGTTAGTCGGGCAAACCCTTTCAAGGTGAGATGCAAAGTGACAGGTCTCCCTAGCTTCTCAAAGGCCCGGCCATCCGCGTGAGCATTACCCAACCCCACTTTCATACGATCCGTACATGAATTAGTTTCTTCCTCCATACAAGCAAGGTGTACTTTACCCAGGCGGATACGAGTATTCATGTGGAATCAGAAGCTTCCCAGACTGGCTGGAATGTAGCAGAAACCTTGAGAAAAAAGGAGAAGGTGCCGCTTTACGTACATGCCACTAACAGAAACGGATACGCTTAACGCTAATATGAGGTGAGAGAGTTTGGGCAAAGCCATCTCAACTTTAAGTACAAAATATCGGCATGATGGGCCATTCTGGGGCAAATTGCCGAACCCAGCCGAGTGGTACTGTACACTCTCCACATCTCCATAGACACGTCTTCCTCTGGATCCATGGGGATAGCTGCGTGTACGCCGGAAACGTACAAAATAACGACCCGGCCGAATCCTGAAGGAATACAGACCTTGAAACATCGAGTTACGATCTCATGGCCCCCACTGTGGCCACAGAATGTAGAAGTACGTTTCCGTGTCCCGGGCGGCGCAAAAGGATCATTGGATGCCTCAGGCAGGTGCTGGACGGTTGTGAGATCAGATCTCGGAAATAAGGCGGACCATCCGATCTGGCAGATTGTCACGAGATGAAGTTTATCGATGGATCCATTCCATTCTATTGCACAACTACGGATATGCAACTTTGTCCGTTTCTTTCCCCGAAAGTTAAATCATTCTTACGTAAATCTTTTAACTTTTACTCTCTCTAGATGAGTTTATTTGAGAGCTAGTCCTGACACCTTTAAGTTTTACTTGACGACTTCTCGCATGCGAACCTGGAGTGAGATGGATCGGACCTTTGCATATCCCATGTCCGCTCAGATTGTCTTCCTCCCAACAGAGCTCACCGCACAGTGTACACTGTGTGCGGAGCACATGTCATGACTGGTGATATTGACTTTCTCATGTACGCGGCGTGGCGGCTCTGGAGTCTTGGTATCCAGACACCATACCTCTCTTTACAACTGGCAATCAGCACCCAGATATCACAATCCATGTACTAGTCCTGCCTCACATCCACCCAAAAGAAGTACACTATACCCCATATCAACGACACCAAGCAGGCAGCACCTATCCAGAGCGGAGACAAGACCCAAAATATCACATGATTCCAAATGAAACAAGCGGCCCTTGAAAGCCACATTGTCAGTCTATCGCCTTCACCTGTCACTCCAAAGCCAAGGAACCCAAAGGATCGTCCTAATGCAGCGAGTGACGAAATAGGAATACGGTCTACTGGGGACAAACGAAAACGACTTGGAGACTTGGACTTTAGCACCAACATGGACACTCCCCAACTCTTCCATTCCCATACCGAAAAAGAAAAAGGCCACCACTTCAAAGTTCAAGTTGCTGTCTGAGGAAGCCAGTTCAGCAAGAGAGAGACTCCTGCAGTGACCCGGTCCCGAGGTGCTGGGTGATATTCGGTAGTGGTGGCGTCAAGGAAGCGCTCCTTTTTTCATGATTCCATGCTTGTGTCACCTCAGTGGGTCCGTTCACGGTACCGTTATCCCAAGAGCTCTAGACTCCTCAGGCAGCAGTCTGCGTGATGCGGTAACTGGGAGATTTCAATGCCAAGATACAAAAGTACCTTTTTTCTCACGCTGGGCAAATCCTCCTTTGCTGTGGTATAAACTCAGTCGGGATTAGATTCACCAGACCATTGATTATCACGGAGCTTCAGCTGATGTTATGGCGGATAGGGATTACTTTCCGGTGAGCGCGGTGAAAACCCAAGATTCTCTCGTCGAATGAGGTCTCATGTCCATCTTCAACATCAAGTTCATGGTGCGTTGGCGACTGAATTTTCTGGATGATTCCATTGGGATGATGATTTGGAGATATTTACCGGCCCTTGTGTGTCTGTGTAAAAGAAAGAAAGAAACCATCGTCCATCCAGCATTGCTTCATTCCATGCCAAGAACGTGTACGCTCACAACACAGCGAGAAACGGAGACTGTATTCCGGATCAAGAGCCAGTGTGATGTATCCCGGGACAACCTCCCCAGGATACCTTCCCTTTGTAGAAATATCTTCATATCACTGCTGCTGCACCCTTCCAAATCATTATATCAGAATCAGCAAGTTGAAGATGAACCAAAAGTACATTTTTTCTGTATATCAGTGATGCTACAAGTTGTAGTAGGTATCAATCTCGAACAGTACCGTGCACCCTTATTCCCAGATCAGCAGCCATCGCAAAAGGGGGCAAAATCGGAATCGGCAATATAAATCGAACAAAACAAAAAGACCAAGTCACTGGCAGCCACAGAGGCGCAGCATTCAACTCAGTGCTTGACGGGCGGGAGCTAGGACACTGTGCCTCTCACCTAACCAGGGACGCAACACTATGTGCCATTGAAAGGATTGGCTACATGTACTCCGTTACAACTAATGGGATATCGGCAAGTTGCCCGTATGTAGTGTATTAATATCGGGTTGATAATACAACTATTGGATTGGCAGCATCTGTACATGTACGCAGCGTATACGCCGCTCGGGGCAATATCAGTAATGAATGTGTGATGTGTTGTGTTGCAGTCGCGCATATCTATATCCCGTGGGGCCGACCACGGCGACCAGACTTTGTGCTTGGCGGTATCCCGTCGAGTGATGGATGCAACTTGCATCATAGCCAAAAGAACGGAGCGATTATGTTATTTCTTCACTGCGTAGTGATTCCTGAACATCATGAGATGGCGTGTTCTAGACTCTCGGTGTACATGGTTGTCGCAGCTGTTGTGACACGTCAAAGGACGTACATACATATGACCGAACATTTGCTATTGCGGTCCATCTCATCGGCTGCTCGAGCCAGGTGAGACATGCCTACTGATTAGGCGTGTTGCCTAGTTGTTTTCCTTGCATCCTTGCATATCTGCCTGCTGCCAGACCAGAGATCTAGATATGTCGACAGCACTCTCCGGGATATCGCATCTACCCACGGTAGGCAGGCAATGTCGATGAAGGAATATTGATACTGGTAATTAGGGAGGGTGTGATGCGGATGCATGTAAGAAACGGTCAAGATCAATGAGATCGTTAAAGTTATGCCATTGCCTGGCTCGGAAGAAAGCTGCGGCCTAGCCTAGTCTTGGTCCGCCTCTACGCCGGACTCGATAGGAAAGCGAGCCATGACTTTCAACCCGATCGTCAAGCGTCAGGTCCGAGGAGGTCCGAGTATACCATTTTGGTAAATCGGTCACCATTTCTTTCCTGCCAGGCCCTTCACCGTCTTGTTGATCTTCAGGTTTTCCAACGTCCCAAACAAGTTTCAAATTTCATAATCATGGCCATGCGGTGAACTGCATGACGCCGCTAACTGGAGCCAGCACGAGCTGGTAGCTTCCTTTCCCCGTAGTTTGGTTCCATCGCGACGGGTTTGGCCTGGAAATGGATTTGAACGTTTATGCCACTGGCGCATTTTCACTCCTAATCGGGATAAAGACCGAGGCCTGTTGTCATCACGATTATTAGGTAAGCCGTCCCCTTCCTGTTTGGGATCCTGTTTGGGAAAACCATCCGCATGCTACCGTTCACGGCATGAGTTGTACGACCTCCTCAGATCCGATCGGACTCGACGGGTCGAGACGGCAGGCGGCCGTCGGCATATTGATATGGAAGCAAGACCTAGTTAACGGCCTGTTTTTGCGTTTCAACACCGAGGACGGGTTATACGTTACCTTTTGACGACACCGTCGGGCCCACGAGCTCCAGATGGAGATGGTGTAATTATCGATTTCCCCTTTCCATCCTTCTTTTGCCTTGGTGTCTGCCTGTGTGGTCTTGGTGGTGGAATCCAGGTTTCACCAATCTATGTCGAGTCCATGTGCACGCTACTTGGCTCCGCCCTTCAACCCCCCTCGGGGCATATCAAGTCCGCGTTCTGACGCTGGGCGCTTGCTTGGGTCGGCGTTATCATTTCCCAACTGAGGAAGTTACCTTGATAGGTTGCTTTCCAGATTACCATACAACAGTTGTGAAGATGTGACAGTCTCTAAAGTCACATGTGCAGTGTGATATCCGGAATCGAGGAGGCAACAAAATGTCGTGCCGTGCCGATTAGCTGACGGGCAGGGAACGGGAGTGATGATCATGGTACGGGAAGGTGTGGGTAAATCCCGAGGAAAGTTGCCAGGGGGGGAGTTGCACCCAGACCGAGCGAGGGAGGTCCTGAAGGAGCTGGACCCTGGCCCCCAAAGGCTTGTCCAAGAGATCCCTGCATGGAGCGGGCTTTTCGTTCCTAAGGACCAAGAAGGTTGTTTATAAAAGATTTACTTAAGAATGGCTACAGGTCAACAGTTTGTGGTGTTTGGCTGTTTTGTACGACCCAAGATATGCACTCCAGATGGGGGAAGGAGGTAAGATGCGGTTGTTCGGCGGCGGGTGCTCCAATAGGAACTTGGCAAATCCGAAGCCGTTCGTTACAAATCCCTCTTTTGCATCTTGTAATCTCTGCGTAACCACACTGCGGCGAGGATGCATGTCCACAGTATAGGTCGACATGTTTTCTATTCATACTTTCCGACTGCAGAGCAACTGTCGTCCGAGACTTGATCGTCTCTGCCTTCCCCAAAGGCTTTAAGAACCTTGGCTCCGGCAACTCGCAGGCTGAGATACAGGTGGAAAGGGAGGTCAGCGGCCGCTCACATTTATTCCTGCGCCCCTGTCAAGCGCCTACCTCAGATGTCTGGCCGCGGGTTTTACATCCCCGTAGTGAGCCTACTGTTATGACCATTTACCAAGGTTCTCTTCCCCACGCCTAGCACATGTCGTTTCTCTACAATAATGGGTGGTACTGGTGTCTGAACACGGTCTCACGGCTCGTTGGCTGGTCGCCACACAAAAGGTAGATGGATTTGGTCAGACTGGGCCATCGAGGTTGCCAATGTCGTGCAACACTGCTGATTCCATACTCGACTACCATTCGGATTGCCAACAGCTATATACGTGTACCCATATCCATAAGTCTGCCACAGTCAAGCAGCTGGCTCCGAGTTTCGTGTTACGCAGTGGCAATGCAAAGTGCAGCGGCTGGCAGCAATTATTAGGGAATATGGCAGGCAGTCAAGAGGTACTTGAGACTATGCTGACCCATAACAGAGGTAACCGAGTCGGCCGCCCGGTAGCACAGTCGGATATTGTCATGTAGGGAGCTCTTGTGCTCCCGTTGTGCTACCTGCAATAGACCATAGACGACGGGATGAAAGCCATCGTGACAGACAACCTTGTTTCTAGTCGACCACTAGGCAAGCTTGCCACAACCCGTAGTGGAATTTGTGCCCCCATGCAGGCCCAGTAAACCCCATAATCTGGCACATTACTCCGTATATCAGCGTTACTAGACAGTCAAAGTTTTTCTCGTCTCGTCACACCTCCAGGCTCCCATAACAGTTTCTCAAATTTGATGACACCGTCGGAGATCACAAAGGCCTTGCCTGATAGTAAGGTAATCAGATATTTCATATATCCTAATTCTGTGTGCAAGGAAATACCCGTGGTTGACCATGGTGACACAACAGCAACGAGTTCCGAGTCCTCCAATGAGGTGAGTCTGTACAGATAAGAAGTCCTGATAGCAACCGGGATCTGCTGCAAAGTTCTTATTCGGCTCGCGATTTATAAACCAAAACCTGGGATCGGATGTCTTGGTCAGCAAATCTTGGACCGATACAGGAACAATTTTCGCTGTCTTTTCTTGCCGATTATGCGGGACCTGCAATGATGCAACATGACCAAGATTGTATATGACAAAACCATGGCACGCGGAGCAGGTGAAAGAGGAACTATAACGGACGACAACGGAGAGCATTGTGGGTCCTCGGTTAACAGAAGGTTACGATATATCTGGCAAGATCTCATCATCCATGCGGCCGACAGTAAACACAAGATATAGTGCCACGGTCACGTAAGTCTGGTCCCATGGGTCCCATGGTCAGAAAGGAAAGACCAGCGTAGCACAGAATAACGGAGATTCTTCATTTTGGAATTAATTTGTTATATTTCCCGGTTATCATTTACATCTTGATCAGCAGAGTACTTTCGTCGGCCGCAAAACTGCCGTCCATCCGTGAAATGCCCATGACCTTGCGTGCGCTGAGACAAAACAATTTACTCAAGAATGCCAAGGGCGTATGACGCGAGAAAGACATATATATATAACTACGGCTAAGATGACTAAGTAGTAAAACGTAACGTAGAAAATCTCCGTGATGATTACCGGGAACAACTCGTAAAGTCAACCTGTTTGGGAACTAATTTCCGCAACTGTGAGAGATTCCCAATTTCCCGTAAACGGTTACAACATCGGATTCGAAATATGCCTGATTATTCGTAACAGATGGGTCTTGCACTCGTGCTGCTAATTCGCCTCATGCAGGGTCAAATGGTGACTTTGAGTCTGCCTCTTCAAACCTAATGTCATGAGTGATGCGTGAAGGCCGTCATCACAAAGTCAAGATGCACGCACGCATTCGAATAGATGAATATCGCAATTATCCAAACCAAGTGCACTTGTTTATGCTCGAGTCTAGTACAGGATCAGCAACTTACTACGGATGATCGCCCGTACCTCCGCGGCAAAAAGGACAGTCAATGGATAAAAGCATGAGGGAAGGTGTAGTTTTGCAGGCACCTGATAGGCCGAGACAGGCTTCCTTGTTGGGTAGAAATGACTCATTAGGCAGAAGTAAACCATGAGACGGTAGAGCAAGTTCTTAGTCTGTCGAGTGGATCAAGATCGCTCTGTGGGCGAGATGCATTGTGGCCTTGGTGTTTTGAGCTATGTATGCCGGCAGTCTTGGATTGACGTTTCAGTGATTACACCGAGATGCCGCCTTACGAGATTCATAGTATCAACCTATCCTCATGAGATCTTCGATATTGATGGCCATTACGTCCTCGCCGTGTGTCTTTTTGTATGTTGTTGCTTCTTTCACGATCCTCAAGGGTGGTCCAGTCTAGGCTCCCTCCTTTGCCATCAAGGTATATGTTACTGCCTTCGGATCAGAAGCATGCACACACACGTGTTTCCCAGGCAGACCGTCGAAAGACACTTTCAAGTCGTCGTCAGCCAAAACTGTACACTTGATAGGCAACATCTACCGAGAGTGCAGTTTATATCAACCAGGTTCATTCCCACTATATCTAGGCTATACAGTACGGTGATGAACGGACACACACTGTGCAGATACCTTTTTCTCTCGTTGCTTTCATATCCTGGAAAGTAAGATGTCGCTGTTGCCCTGCATCATTTCTCATCGCACAGCCACATTATTTTCAACAGAGCCCAGACGTCCAAGCAGAAACTAGTACTTCTTTCGGAACAAGCTCTAGAATTGAGCGTCCGACAATGTGGGTGTCCACTAGGTGATACACGATTACACGTACTCCGTACAAGACGGCGATCACGATGTATCGAACAGCCAAGATACACAAGTCCCCAAAAGCATGCTGGGTTGAAGAAAAAGAAACAGCCTGCATGGCAGCTTCCAGCCCATCTGCACCTCGCAAGCCACTGGTGCTTTGTCATTTTGACAAACTACGAATCGACTTTCCAGCTCAGGCTGAACCGTATGTAACTACTCCGTATTTGTGTACTAATACCATCCAATACCATCCAATACCATCCACGGTCAGGAGGTGCGCACTGCATACTCCACCAAGCAAAATACCTGGGTGCCAAGTGACAAGGGTAAGGGAAATAGGGGTCCAGCCAAGCACACCGAAAGACTGCATGAAAACGGTCTAGATCGGAAATATCAAAGATATACGGATACGGGTAGGACGGCGACTCAGATGCAGACTATTACCCAGCTGGGCTCGTCTATACGAGGTACTATCTTTGCGCACATTTTCATGTTATGCTCATTTTGGTGGACACCGAGGTTAAAACCTGGTGGGGCTGCTGCTGCTCGGCCGTGCTGGAGCAAGCTAGATGTCTAGATCGCTCTTGACGATTCAAATCAACGGCGGCCTCTCCGTTGCCGCCGATTCCATTGGGCAGCTCGACATGGTGTATCAAGGACCGAGTTCCGTCACGGTGTCACAGACGTACCTACAGCAGATACCAAGAAGTAGAAGCAGCTGAATCGTGTGGGGGCGGAAACTAGAGTCTAGACCGTCACTGACTAAATCCATAATAAGCAATTACTGATAGCTTGACTCGTGAGTGATATGCATGATATTGAGCTGAATACAAGTGGAGCGTACTAGTCCCTAGAAGATTCAGAACAGCCTGCCTCCCTTGGTTTGTTCCAAAGACTTTTCTCTCATGCGGAGTACCTGGGCTTTTGCTTTTTTTTTTTTTTTTTGTCACCAGGGCCAAGCTGCTGGCTGTCCAGTTCACACAATCTGGCCGAGTGGGGGTCGTCAAGAGCAAAATGTCACCGAACGACTGAAAATGGATCTCAGGGAAATAGCATTATCATTATCCCCGGCACTGACTCGGAACTTACAAGCGAAACCTCTCAGCCCCCGGAGGAAAACGAGTGACATCCCACGCATCTTATCCATGAAACTCGTCGTTACACTACCAAACATCTCAGCCACAATCTACACTTGGCAGTTGACCTATCGCATCTCTTTATTCGTACTTGTTTGGACGAGTTGAGCTCTCGTAGTTTAAGTACGCAGTGCGAGTACTTATATCCACACCCACTGCACCCATGAACTGATTCGTGTGATCCTGCACTAATAACGATAAGATTCCGTAGTTCAAACACCGATACACACCATCGTGGGCATGAAGGGATTTTTTACCCCGTGCTTACGCCATGGAACAGACTACGACGCCGCATTCATCTTGGCTTTATGGATACACGAGAAAGCAAAACCACCCAGCAGCACTCTAGGTAACTTCTCAAGCAAATTATCAAGTCCAATAACCTAGCTCCCTCGGGATACGGATACGGTACGGGGAGCTGTTCCGCAATTATCTGACCACATCAGATATTCAGCCGCTAAATCGCTCAAGTACGGAAACGAATCCCTCTTACGAAATTCATTACTCGTGTATCCGTACATACGGATAGCTAGTCTAATCTGCGGGTTGGTTAGCGTGTCGGACTTTGTAGAGATAGCGTGTGGCACAGTCACAAACCAACCCAGGCTGCTGGGAAATTAGACGCTCTACGGAGTATGGGTGTGCGTGGAACCTGTTTCCGTAAACTGACTTTTGTCTAAGGGAGCTGGCCGGATACGCGGCGCGTGCCCGTACATTGGGATTTTCACTAGACTGAAAAGTGTGGTAATGACTCTGCGATACGGACTGGGGTGTCTGGTTGGCTACGAGTGTAAAACGGAGATTGGTGCTTGTACCGTTGCATCGGTTGGTGACTGGATGGGAGTTATGTGATTACTGATACTCGTATTTTCATACGGTTACGGAGACTTTTTGAGACGGAACGGTTACCAGTTATGCAACGATGTGGGATCGGGCTTTCTGCACTGGGATGATATTGCGTTTCTGGGATTGGCTTGGCTTTTTTATTCTTGAGTAAAATTTTGGTGGTGATAGTCGGAGACTTTTTTTCCACCAAAGTCCCGTCGGTGAAATACCTAACTTACCTACGGCAAAATGCTATCACCTCGGTTGGTGTAACTGTACGGGGTACCGAAGGTCCTTCGGTGTGGGACACTGTTGTGCCATCTTCGGTTTACGCGCAAACGACTAAAGACGTGATCGGTGATCTGTTGCAAAGATCGACCTCTTATTCCTCATCAAACGTTGTAATTGCAATGGGGTTTGAGGCTCAATATGGGACTTGATATACAGTAAAAGACTGAAACGGTTATAATTCCGCCCCATGTCCGTCCGGATGTGTGGTCATCGCTGTCGTGTGTCTCGGCTCCTTTCCATGTCTTCCCTGCCCCGGTCCGTCACGGTATGTGACGGTATGTTGCATCATCAATCCTTGAGGGCAAGGGCGACATGTGTTGAACCTGGAATCGACCTTGTCCTTGCCTCCCGGTGGGATACGGATACGGGACTCAGCGACCGGCCGGAAATTAGAAAACTGCGGCTTTACGAAACATTTGTGATGGATACATGCCTCCATCTTTCATAAAATCACACTGTGCCAACTGTATAAGACATCACATCCATTGTCGATGTAACTAGCGGAAGAATTTCCTCCCGGCCACCTTGGATACTACCCCAGGTAGACCAAAGTAGCAATATACGAACAGTGCAGATGAATACGCTGGGCAAGGTGATATCAGGCTCGGTATTTGAAGCAACGAATGGACTCGATATCAGCTGCACAAGAACGCCGGGGATGTCTGGGTCTCTGGGCTTGCAGAATCATTGCCAGATGCCTGAGCTCGGACTTGATGCCTCGGACACCGACTGCAATCAGGCATCTCTCATATGAGACGAGAGGCCAAAGCAATCACTAGTTTTTCTGCTACAGTTCTGCCGAGTCAAGGACATGACACATGATATCCGTACTAGCTACACTACATATTGGGCGCTGGGCACGAGAAACACGCCCGGAAATGATGTTAGTGCTTATTTATCGAAAAGTCTAACACTCCTTCCCGACGGGAAAATCATGATGCTGTTTTTGGGTAGGGGGCTCAGGGGTCGGTATCGTGGTTATTCCCGTGTTTCTCTTCGGGAAATTGGAGAATATCGGAAGTAAGACGGTCGACCGAGAGAGATCAACGGAGAAGGATCAAGGTACGGAGATTGTCCGCGGAGGTACAGTCACAGTGTCGACTGTTGATCGCTCGGGCAGCCAGTCGATGCCAAGCCTCGGACTATACACATGTAGTAAGTATCAAAAAGCGAGCGATACTCTGTGGACAATTAACATATACATCGCATCTCAAGATCGATCGTGATCCTGTAGGATCGGACTTTTACTCGATATGATGGGCTCGGATTCTAGCACAGCCCCTTTCAGTTCACCAATCATGTTCATGTTTTCCTCGATATATACAGTTGTACATCTATATTTTTACCTGCTTGGGACGTATACAATCCTGATGTGCTAGATGGTGATACTACTATATAGTGGTTAGTGATGATTTGCGAGGTCCTGAGACCTGGTGGGTTGCTTCCGAGATATCATATGCTGGTTAATATCGTCGTGGCCAGTAACGATGAGAACGACGACGTTGATCTTTCTATGTTGTCTGAAGTGGAAAGCAAAGGACCGGCACGAAGTCCGAGTCATGGGCGCCATCTGCATGATGCCATTTGCGAGGTTCTCTCACCGGCCTGACCAGTACTACCGCGTCAGAAGGGGAAGGTTGGAATCCAGGTCTGCTTCAGAAAGCCGATGTGGTGATGACAGGTTCAAGGGATCGTGTGCTTGATGCTACTGTGTTGTGCGTTTGGGAACTTGAAGTCGCATGTGGGCCATTTCCGTCATGATGGTAAATCTCACAGCAATGGCCAGAATCTGTGGCTCTGAGAAGTATCTGAAGGAGGAAGACGGTATATACCATAACGGCAGCGTTCAGGATCAGAAATGGGATGATGTTGGGTCTTTACGGTGGTCGTGCTCTCTCACTACGCTCCCCCAGGAATCAGCCAAGTGTAGCCTCTCACGGGGCCATCCTGCCTGTAGCTTGGAGTCATCCCAGAGCCTCTCGGGAATGAGGAAGGTATGATATCAGCATGCGCCGTTCTGTATCTTCAAATCTGGAGACGCTTCATTGCCCTGCACGGTGCCCTGAGTGAGATGAGATGGATGTCTGCAACATCACTCTCGCTTTCCTCGCAAGGAGCGGCCATTGGCCGGCCCATTTAACAGCCCGGGAGAACTGGGGCGTGGTTCAACAACGTCAATGGCTCAAACCGGTGGACGTGACCTCCCTGAGAGTTCAAAGCTTGAGCATCTCCCACATTTTAAGCGGAGAGACAGGCACCTCACTCGTTCGCAGGTGTAAATACGGCTTGTTGTTGGGCGAGGCAGTCTGTAAGCATAGTTCATGTTATACGCATACGTGGATCAAGGAAGAAACATGCATATATACATGCATTGTCATCAGCCGGCCTACCACCGAGTCTTAGCTTGCAGTCGGCAGTTGTGAGGAGTACATAAGACTCTATTCAGGTGCCTAATATGAGTAAAACCATGAAGCCCAATGGCTGAAGCAAAGCCAGACTGGCTCACACAGAAGACGGGAATAGTAACGACAATGACCATCTCACGGCTCACGGCTCACGGCCATGCCCTAAACTCCAAGATAGCTTGCCAAGTGATGGCCACAAGCATTTTCAAGTAAATCTTCTGTTCAGAAATCTCGATATGTACTCCGTACACAGTAGATAATCAGATTCATCACTCATTGGCATACAAGGTATGTTACCGGGTATGGATGAGCTCATCTTGAGACGACGCAGTCATGGACCAATGGGCTCAAGTCACATGGTACGAATAACCGCGAGAATTACCCAAACTGGGCATATATGAGTCTTGGGGTCTCGGTGGAGATATGGAGGCTCAAAGTGGGTAGCGAATCCTTCGGAGGCTGCCGTGGCCGGGGCTATTGAACGCAGAGTCACACAAATTTACCAATGAAGCTAGGGTCGGAATCCTTTCAATAAAGGAGATGGAGCTCTTAGATCATGACAGATTTCCCTCTCCCGAATCACAATGGACTGGATGACAAGTACGGGGTACTTCGCAAAGCAAACGGTGGACGACCGAGAAGGTTCATCCGACTTGATGGCGTGAAAGAGGAAAAACGGAAGCCTTTTTGGAAAAACGAATTAACAATAACTCGGAATCTGTGAGCCGGGTGCCAGGATCGTTGAAATAATGCCAAGCCTCATTATGCATGGACTTTGTGAGTAAGATCCATAAAAGTGACGGCCGCCCAACAGACCAACAATAAGAACAGGGGCCTGTCTTAATTTATCCTTGTGACGTTGTTTTCTGTATGTACAATACAGGAGGTTATGTTGTTGGTTTTGTCGCCCAGGACAATAAGCAAGACCCTCTGCAAGCCCTGAGATGTGATGATGTTGCTCGCAGGTCGTCACTTACTCAGGGCCAAAGAAAGGGGGTACCCGTCGTCTTGTCTTTCACATCTCTATCAGTAGAGTTTGAGTCAAAGAAGTTCGGTGCAACTTACTTGCGGCTCCGATCGCTTTCGGCGACAACAAGCGATCGACAAGTACTGGGTAGGTATCTCTGGCTAGGCTCGATCGATCGGTTCCCAGTAGGGTAGGTAAATACGGTGCATAAACTTCATGACACGTGTAGTCAGACTCACAGAAACAAACAGGGCAGAAAGCGTTTCCACAGCTAAAATAACACCGAGTGTGGTAACAAATTCGCACACATTACTGAGCTGAGCCGAGCCCTGTAATGTAACAGTGTGATTCGGTAAAGCAGGGTACTCGGTGTGTGTAAATTGGTGTACAAGGATCAGTAGAGAATAGTCTTGGGTCTAGGCCGAAAGAGGAAAGAACAAGAGAGATGGAAAGGGGGCGGCTGTAGTGTGGCTGGTTGGCGCGATTACTGTCCAGATTCGGATATATCCGTATGGAGTATCCCTTTCGCATTGATGGTACGGATACAGAGTAAGAAGCGGATAATAACAAGTCCGCATGTAGATTACCAGCTTCTTGGATGTGGCCTGGCTTTCTTGGACAGACAGACTATACCTAGTACCGATTTGTGCATTAGCTGTTCTGACTGCAGGATCGCCGTGTACACTAAATGCTGGGCGGCCGATGATGGAACGATCCAAGACCCCATCAGCATCTATCATCACTATCGGGGTGACTCCCCTCACCGCGGCGGCGTTTTGTGCGTGGAACTTGCTTGTTGATTACTCCGACGGCATCATCATGTGCTGGAGCCATGGCCGAGTGGTTGCGTTAGCCTACTGGTAGCGTGCTACGTGCGGGATATTACATGTACTGGGTATCATCATCACGTGCAGATCTTTTGTTCTTTCATCTCGGTGAGGAACAGGGCGAAAGACATGGACAAAAGGGGCTCCTCTATATCGTAACGTATCCTACGGTTACTATCCCTAATACCAATGATGATGCTCCTTCCCTCATGAGGTCGTATCATTACTGGGGAGTGCATCAGACTTGGCGGGCACTGTTACCAAGGACCGGTGTATGGGATGAGTAATCGTCATGTATTTTGTAAGCATTTCCGGGCGCTGCATTGTCTTTGTAAGTCTGAGCACACGTGCCGGGCATCAAGATACCGGTATTGCTCTACACAGACTGGCACGGAGACTGCATGATGTTGGCTGATGATTGTGCACACCGAGGTTCTTGTGCTCGGCAGGCAAAAGAGGAGGGCAGCAAAAAACCGCGCATTTACACGTACGTGTACGCACCAGTAAGCCACATGGAGAAGCGTGGAGATTTGTGGATGTGCAGAGAAGTTCCAGATGGGCTCGGTGGAAATGAGCTTGGTGACAGACAACGGTGTTTCACTGATAGGGCTGCTCGGAGGGAATCTCGAACTTCGGATGCCGTATCCGCATTGGCCAGAGGTGAGGCTTTTTGGGGAAACAAATGCCTGCCGGGAATGACTTGTTCTACATCGAGGATACACCCCTGTTCCAGCTTGGCACTAACACCGGTGATGGTGTGAACAGTCAGACAAACTCCTGATTCCATGACCGTTTTGTCATTTTTAGACATGGCTTGGCGTGGGGTTCTCTGGTATGGCTCCAGTAAGCCTGTCAGATTAACAACTTACATGTACCTTGATCATGATGACTCGGCATCATGATGGCTGTCAGACGCGGAGAATAAGACCATCTCTGTCTGAGATGCAATCTGCAAGTCGCCTCGTAATCTCACTCACAGCATGCAGAGTACATTCATAGATGCTAACCCCCAGAGTGATGGATCTTGACCACAGGACTGGGAATAAACGGCGCAGCCATCTCATGTCATGATTCATGATAAAATGCCCTGGCAGATACTATTGCCGTAGTGACCTTACTCAGCATCATGCTACCAACCCGCCGGGACTGGACGTTGGCTACGATTGGAGCCATCGTATCAGTTCATACGTCAGCCGCATACTTTCAAGATAGATTAGTGATTGATATGCTGATACTAATAGCCAGTTACTACATCCGGGGCATCTAGAAACTAGAAGCCGCGTGAATACCAATACCTCGCACGTTGCTTGTACATGCTGTCTTGACATGATACCAGCAGCATGTAACTTGATTCGCGTATCACGGACGTAAAATATTGAAAGCGTGTTCGAGAATCATCAACTAGTAGCTCCCAAGTGTCTATACGACTTTACTCAAGAATGACCGAAATCAGTAATCCAAGACATCTTTCCAACATATCGTGACCGTCTTGAGCATCCAGCGTGTAGCTCCCCTCACTAGCATGACCCAAGCGGTCAAGCAGCCTTACTCGTCCCTTTCCTGCCCTTCCCATGATACCATAATCGTGCCAGCATGTTACTCACCCTCAAACAGCCTTACTCTTCCCCTTCTTCCCCCCCTTGCCTCCTCTCCCCGACATCCCAACCCAATGATCCTCAGGCGGCCAATCAACCTCTTTCAAAGGAAACATCTCGCCAACAACCTCATTAGCATGCAGAATCGCCTCCCTGGCGCCTTCCCAGACAGGCCTCTTGCCCGTCTCAAAATACGCAGCAGCATGCGCCGTATCCACCCCGTGATTCATCAACCTGTACATCTTGGCATCTTTCCACCAGAACTTCCAGCCCTTCCATCCCCACCCCAGATTCTCCATGCCCGTGCCGGCGGCATTGTGCAGCCAGGCCGAGTACTCCCATTGCTTGACGGCCGAGGTGTCGGTGGCGGGGTCCATCTTCCACCGGGAGGCGATCCAGTCGTGATGGGCGTCGATCTGACGGTTCATTTCAGACAGGGGGGGTAAAGGCTCGACGCCCCGGAATACGTTTGAGACGGCCCAGCCTATTACCGTGCCAAAGGAGAAGCCGTTGGATTTTCCAAAGGCGGAATGGGTCAGGACTGCGAGCGAGTCGGCGTATTCGGGCGGAAACATGTTCATGTAGAGCCGGTACAAGGGGGGGCCTTTGTACCAGGGGGAATTCTTGGGCATGCTGGTTTTGATGAGGTCTGGTGTGAGGGGGCTCCAGTCTGCGGTGTAGCCTGTGCAGAGGACCACGCCGTCAATGTCGTCTAGGATTGTCCCGTCTGCGAATTCGAGCGACTTTGGGCCGACGAAACGGGTCAGGCCGTGGAGAGAGGTTAGTTGGCCGTTTTCGAGGTATGGCATCACCAGTTCGAAGGAACCGGGCAGCTTGAGGGTTATGGAGGGGAAGGGCGCCATTCGCCAGGTTGGGTCGAGGTTGGGCCACATCTTGTGCGTGAACCAGGTTACTGCCTTGTCGGCTGCCCATTTGCTGAGACGCGGGAAGTAGCGCACGAAGGTCTGGCTGAGGGTGCGGCGTCGCCAGGTGATGAGCAGGTCGTTGGGCACCTTGTTGCGGTAGCGTCTGTAGGGCAGGGCGCCGCGGCGGTGAGAGATGTAGACTTTTGAGGCGACCGGCATGAGAACGGGGATGATGTCGCCCGCTGTGCTGGACAGGCCGACGACGACTACATTCTTGTCTTTGAAGGCGTTCTCGCTGCGATAAGGGGTTAGTAAGCTAAGCCTTAGGAGGGGTGTTTTGTTGATCTCAGGGGTAGTGAGACCTACTTGCGAAAGGCCTGGGAGTGAATGATGGTCCCCTCAAACTTGTCCTGGCCTTCAAAGGTCGGAATAATGGCCTTGCTCTGGTACCCGCTGCAGAAGGCTACCTTGTCATACTCTACCGTTTCCGTGCTTCCGTTTTCCTTCTCAATGTCGAGCAGCCAGGCACTGTCGTCGGCATTCCGTCTGGCCTTGTTGACATTCGCGCCAAAGACGATGTCCTTGAGCAGGTCAAAGTGCTCTGCATAGTCTTGCATGAACTCTTGCAGCTCTTGTGGTGTCATGTACGTGTTGTACTCTAGGTAGATGCAACGAGGCGCGGCCGACGCCACGCGGAGGCATTCGGTTAGCATCAAGTCACATAGAAAGCGCAATATGCGACATGCACCACACGGGAGAAGGCAGCAACTCACTGTCTGGGATTGGATAGTCTGTAAAGCCGCAGGTGAACTTGCTGATATTGGCACGGGTGCCTAGGGAATTTGATGTGTGTTAGCGATGTGTGATATTGCACTTTATAGTGAATGTAACTGGATTCATGTTGGAGGCTAAGAGGTTGGACATACTCTGTAATGCTGTGGTGTACGATGGGTTTTCGGACCATGCCCACAAGCCGCCAACACGCTCTCGCCGCTCGTATGCAGTCACATTGTAACCATCCTCGCGGAGGGCCTTGAGCATAGTCAACCCCTGAGGGCCTGTGATGGTCGTCGACTGGTGTTAGAACTGTCTGGTGAATCCATCTGCACGTTGGCCGTGTTTTGGACATACCAGCTCCAACAACTGCTACTCTCCCGCTGCCCAAAGGTCGTCCATCTCTGGTCGTCATTGCGCCCCAGGTGGACACTCTGGTGATGCGCTCTGTAGCGATCTGGCCCAAGAGTTGCCTGCTGACGAATCTTGTTTGAGACGGTCAGACGTCGGTTGTCCGGGTAACACAAGGAGACACCTCGTGTGCTCAGTTATGCTAGAAAACCTGGACTGGGCGGGTTCTTGGCGGGCATGGAGCTCTTGTGTTGGTGCTTTAGATTCGTTGGGCCAGGGCGAAAGTGTCGGATCTAGAGTTGACTGGAGATTTTCGTCCATGTCAGACGAAGTCGCCGAGCGGTTACGGATACGTAGGGAGATTGAAATCAGCTGTCCATCAGGCGGCACAGCACGCGTAACTGGTTGGCCGATGGTCCGAGAGCTGTGATAGGCTGGAGTGACTTCGGTTCCGGATTTAATCCCAACACTCGTGTTGGACACGGAAATATGGCTAAATGTAACATGAAGCGGCATCAAATTGGTCCAGAGGGCCATTCAAGATGCGTTACATAATGTCGCTCTCTGTACTGGAGATGGCAAGCATTGGCCTGGTTGGAGCGGCCCTTGCATTCATGCGAGTGGTTGATGAACAGTTTCGTGTTGCACAGTCTTGCTGGTTTTCCATTTGGTCCGAGGTTGACTGACTGCTTGTTGGTATTTCCCCTTTGGTTTTAGAGAGTTGAGTTGGGAGTGCAGGAGAGAAAAGTCGATTCATAATATTCAAGGATTTGTTTTGGATACGTATGGTGTCATAACTTAGCCTTGCAAATTCATTGATTCTGACACCAATGATCTCGCTGCAAGATTTTCTCTCTACAGCATCGACGCCACACGTCAGACACATCAATCAGCGTCGGGGGGAGCCGTGGCCGAGGGAGCCGCCGCAGCAGGGCCCCGGAGCAGTGGCACGATTGCCAACGAGGATCCGATGCCACTGCCGAATGTATAAGACAGGCAGAATGTATAAGACAGGCAGAACAAAGCCATTAACCACATCACGCCAAACTGCAACAGTATTTGTATTATTAGGGACTAGTTCGCAGAGTACGAGCCAGTCATTATAGACTGGGACCCATTGGATTTATTGAGACCCATCCCCGCCGAGCCGCACCCCGGATTCCTCCAGTACCAAGGCCACACATGGAGTCTTTACGGGATCTGAGCCGCAGGCCCCACAGCAGACGGGGGACCGGGATACGGGGGACATGGATTCGGTAGATAAGGGAGTTACGACGGGCATGCAACGGAGTTACGGTGGGCACGCGAGGAGGATTCATGATCTCCATAGTCTAGTTAGGAGTTTTCGGCCCCCCGTCTGAGGGGGCCTTTTTCCTCACTAACAATGGGGGCTGCGCTTCGTGCTTTCTTTGTCCCGAGAGCAATGCTCGGGTGTGGTCAGGACAAAGAGCAATGGCTTGTTTGGCAAGGTCAAGGAGCTTTGCAAAAGTGGCAAGTCCGATTACCCCATCCGGAAATCAGTTCAGTCAAAATTTCTCAAACAATGGACAGCTCTCAAAGTGAGGAGGTGTCTTTTCAACTCCAAGACTTTTACATCGTGGGTAAAGTGTAGTTGGAATACCCTCAACCAGTTTTCTGGGACTGCCCTTCTTGTTCTTGCCATTATAACTTGGTCTTGCTATCGTGTAAGCTATTCAGTTCTTGGGGCGCCAACATGGCCGAGGGGGATACGATTGAAGTGTTTACAGAGAATGACCTGGCCTCTGGTCTCCAATCCCCGGATCCATTGCCACCAGCGCCAAACCCCTGTCAAGTTGTCCCGCCGTGCCGAGAAGGAAACCACGGGATTCAGCCTTCGGTTGATACTGCATACAGGAAAATCGGGAAATATTATTTCACCGAGGAGGCCCTCAGACATGACCTGGCGGCTTTGAAGAGGGGAAAGGTCTACACCAGACAAGAGTTTTTCCCGAGAGCGCGAGCATGGTACAAGGCCGAAATAGATCGGATTCTCCATTGGCACAGGGTATACAAGGTATGCTGTGGATAGAGCCTTTAGCTATGTAAAGCATTTTTGGTGCCAAGCTGACTTGTACTGGATAAGGAACGGAACCCAGAGAAACCTGAAGAGGTTCATGTTATCAATCCGAAGCCAAAGTCGGAAGTCATCGAGGAGACGATCGCAACGAACGAAGAGACCGTAAAGGACCAAACACAGTTAGTACAGGATGAGAAGAAGGAGGAAGAGGGGGAAAACGAGGAACAACAAGTAGAGACAGAACCAAGCACCCAAGAACCAAAGCTCAAGACCCGGGCAAAGAAGGTCAAAATCCCGGTAGCTCCAACTCGAGTCCAGCCAGCGCGAGCAGCCAAGCGCAAGGCAATCGAACCCCAGCTGCAAAAAAGAACAGCAAAGAAAAAGAAGAGGGTTGAAGATAGCATTGAAGCAGTACCGCCAACCCCGGAGCCTGCAGAAACCATCCATGTCAACGCTGAAGAGCTTGCCGAGAATAGAGAAGAGAGTACACCCTGGACAGGCGAACAGCGGCCAAATGGGACTCAAGAACAACCGAAGCTTCAAGACCCAAGCAAACTCCAAAACTTGGAGCCAATACAGCCAGATGAGCATCACGTTGAAGAAACCAAAGGCGACTACCAACTCAGCCTCGACGAGTGGAAAGTCTTCCTCGCGCGCTACAACAGCGCAACGACACCCGTAACGCCTACTCCGTCACCGACTTCTCTCTCCGCCTTCACACTGCAGCAGCTCCAAGGCTTGGATATAGCAAATTTCGTCCTTCGTCTTGAGCGCATTGTCGAGACCAAGATCAACCAGCTGATCGACGAGAGACAAGGCATCACCATCGACGCGGGAGCCGGCGGGGGGCTCTGTCTGACTGGATACTACCACCATCCGTACAAATGCGCTCTGGACGGGAATTATGTCCCTCCTCTCAAGTTTGAGGCCGCGGGCGGCTATGTGCCTGGCGAAGATTGGAGGCCTGAAGAGGCGCAGAAGGAGGACGGGACTGGGGCGGGCGAAGTCGTCGGCGACCACTCCGATGATGAGGAAAAGGTGGATGACAAAATAGGGGAGAAGCAGGATATGGTTGAAAGTACCACCGGCGTGGTCTCGTCGCCGAGACATCGTCCACCCCAGACTGGCAGAAGGTTAGCAGAGCGAATATTGAGCAACAGCGCAAATGCTTCCCGAGGGGTCTCACCGTTTCCAACAAGGCAAGAAACATCATCTGCTGGGGACCCCGCCGGGATCCCGATTCCAGGGCTTGAGGCTGCGCTCCATAGACAGGCGCAAGCAGCCGCGGCGGGTGATGATGAAGCCAGCGAGGCGGCTCGAAACCCGAATAGGAACGAACCTTTTCAGCCATCGCAACCAATCCAAACACTGCGACTGTCCTCTCGTGAGGAAGATGATGCCTCGAGGTCCACCAGCATGCTCAACTCACCTGCCCCCGAGGCGTTTATGGACATTAGTCCCACGCTTGGGAGGTGGCGACCGCCCATTCCAGGACTGCCGGTGGAGAACTTTGACGATGCGATTGTCGATGTTGCGGGCCTGAGATTTGCCGTTGATCTGTGTGCTGGCTATCTTGGTGATGGAAGGAGTGCTAGGATGTTTATGCTGTAAGCTCGACTTGGCTGTTGGAGCTGCCGAACTGACTCGGGGACACTCGGCTTGGTTTGGACATTGGACCGAGACCTTGGGGAGTCGAGGTCAGACTAGCTCTTGGACATGGCCAATCCCGTTGTACCCGCACTACTGGTCAGGCCGTTTGACGGGGCGAGCCCACCGGACCGCCAAGGGCCCGTATTGAATTACCCTAACCGGACACCTTTGCCGGAGCTCCAGGGCTCCTCCAGACCTCATAGCTCCTTCCTGCCCAGCCAGAGCTTCCGTCTCACGCCGTGCCGCACGCACGCATGCCCGACAGTGCTCCAACTGCTGTGGTCTCACTGTGTCGGCCGCCGCTGCTGCGTTGCCTTTTGGCTGTGCAGATAGAATGGAGGTCTATAAACGACCAACAGATTAATGACAGGGGGAGGCTCCAAGTCTTGAAAACTTGATAGCTTCACTTCTCTCCCTGATTCCCCTCCACTCCTTCATCTGCAAACCTCTCCACACCAGTTAACCCCAAGCATAACGCATCACCATGGAGACAGACTACGACTTCATCATCATCGGCGGCGGTACGGCTGGGCTTGTTGTTGCCGCCCGGCTCACAGAGGACCCAAACACTTCGGTTCTCGTTGTCGAGGCCGGAACCGAGCACACGAACGACCCGCGCATTCGCACGCCGGGCTTTTGGCTTTCTGTTCTGGGGTCACCTGACTTTGACTGGGCTTACAAGACTGTTCCGCAGGTATGAACTGATCGACTCCTGAGTCCTCTGTTATCAACAGCCACTGACAACCACCAAGAAAGGCCTTGACGGCAAAATCATACCCCTGTCTCAGGGCAAACTCATTGGCGGCTCCAGTGCCATCAATGGCCTGGCCTTTGTGGCCAACTCAAAAGCGGCTGTCGACGCATGGGCCGGGTTCGGCAACCCGGGCTGGGATTGGGAGACTCTGGGTCCTTACTACAAGAAATTCCATACCCTGGCACCGCCATCGAGCGACGCCGCCCATCACCTACGCCTTTCTTACATGGACGAAGCCTGCCGCGGCTGCGACGGACCAGTCCAAGCATCCTTCCCGGAAGAATCGAGTGATCCTCTTCCGTCCGCCTGGGTTGACACTCTAGGGTCCCTCGGCTTCCCTGCCGATGGAGATCCCTTCAGCGGCAAGTTCACTGGTGGCTATATCAACGCATTGAGCGTGGATCCCGTATCACGCACACGCAGTGATGCGGCGACGGCATACTTGGAGCCAAACAAGTCCCGCCCCAACCTCGACGTACTAACAGGCGCTCTTGCCGAGAAGATCATCTTCGACACCACTGAGAAGGTTCCAAAGGCCGTCGGGGTCCAGATTCAAAAGGACCATGCAGCCGTCACTCACAATGCCAAGAAAGAGGTGATTTTAGCTGCTGGCGTCTTCGGGTCACCGAAACTGCTAGAGCTCTCTGGCATCGGAAACCGAGAGCTTCTCGAGAAGCTCAACATCCAAGTCGTCATGGAAAACCCCAACGTGGGCGAAAACCTCCAAGATCATCCCGTCTCTAGCGTAAGCTTTGAGGTTGGGGAAGGCGTAAAGACCATGGATGCTCTGGCTCGCCAGGATCCCGAGGCTGTTGGCGCGGCCATGCAGGAATACATGACCAACAAGTCCGGTCCGTTTGCTGTGGGCAACTTCACGGGCTCGCTCCTTCCGGTCCCCGACTTTGTCGGACCCGACGGGAAGTCGACGCTTGACCAGGTCGTGAAGCAGACAACTGCTTCGGGCTCTAGCCCCATCGCCGGTGGCTTTACGCCGTATCACACCTCGTTTGTCCAGTCGCTTCTCGCAGACCCCGCCGAGGGGGCAGGAAACATGTTCATGTATGCGGCATGCTCCAATGTCAATCCTGCCAGTGTGGGAGCCGACGTCATTGTAAAGGAAGCATCTTCTGCCAACTTCGTCACGATATGTGCTGCATTGCTGTTTCCTCTCTCCCGCGGCAGCGCGCATATCACATCCTCCAACCCAGCGGACAAGCCGACGATTGATCCGCGATACCTGGAACACCCTCTGGATCTCGAGGTTCAGGCCCGCCTCCTAAGATACGCCGAGACTATTGTGCGCGCCGGACCCCTGAGCAAGCTCATCAAGCGAGGCGGACGGCGGAACGCTGGGGCTCCGGCCGATCTCAGCGATCTAGATGTGGCAAAGAGGTGGGCGAGGCTGTCGGCGCTCAGCTGCTGGCATCCCACGAGCACTTGTGCAATGCTGCCGTTTGAGCGGGGCGGTGTGGTGGATGCTCGGCTGCATGTGCATGGCTTGCAAGGGCTTCGCATCGTCGATTCTAGTATTATCCCGCTGGCTACTCGGGGTAATACGCAGACGACGGTGTATGCGGTTGCGGAGCGAGCCGCGGATCTTATTCGTCGGGAGTATGGGATTGGGAATTGATGAGGGTTTCTTGGCATGGCGAGAATTCATTTCTCCCTAGACTAGTTTTGAAAACAATGATATTGACATCCGACTCGCCCCAAACGTCGTAATTGTTGAACCACACCTCCTCCGGACCACTTCCCGTCTCCTGTACCGGCGTGTAACGCCCTGAGAGTGCTCCAACAAGTCATTGAACTCGGAACTCTTTGATTCATAGCATTGCGCCCTGTTTGCTTGGATTTGATTACGACGCACCTTTACTCTCAAAGCATTCTGCAGGTGAGAAGTAAGAAAAGACAAGGCTACCCGCGCTCGACCAAGTACCAGCTGCTGGAACCATCTTTTTCAAAAGTCGGCCACAGACGGGCCAATCGGAGCGTAAAGTGACACACCGGCCCTTTGAATCCAGCAGACACCTACCGGTATAGCTGGAGCTCCTTCTGACCGCAGACAGGCAGGCAGCAGGGCAGGCGGCAGGGGCCCAGGGCACTATAAATCTCTTTTCCCGAATCAAAATTTCCCACAGTTCCGCAACCCTCTTTCACTCCTCGCACAATTCGAAATCCGAAATCCGAAACCCAATACCTTTTCAAATCACATTCACAGCTCACCATCACTAACAGAGGCTTGACAAGACCTCAAGCTGTCTCAGGAAGGCTGTGCCGACAACAATATTCAAACCTCGGTTGTTTCTGCACCTCCAGCGTCTTGACTCCGGCGTCTTGATCACTGATTGAAGGTGTCAAATCATTCGTGCTTCTTGGTAAGTGACCACTAGGTTCGATCATCTGGAGTGCGAAACCCAGACTTGTGCTGACATCTGGTTTCCAGAGTGACCAGCATTGAGCCGGTCCTCTCTCCATCGTCGTCGACTCCAACTCGACAACCCAGATCCGAGAGAAAAGGGCTTCGTCAATTCAAGCATGACACTGAGAGTTTGGGTGACTGAGTATTGACAATGGAGTTTGCTTCAAGGTATGCATTTTCAGCTTCTTTTCCCACAACTGTCCAATCATGGACCATCAACCTCGGAGCACCGCTGTCTGGCCATCGCAATTCCATGTCTTAATTAGACAGTTCGATCCTTGATCTCGGATTAATTCCAAGTTGGTTGTTAGCCCTACCCTAGAGGGACGACCAGAGCCTGCCAAGGGCATTGGCACCCCAATGCTGATCCAGCCTCCCTGCCCGTCTTCAAGACTCCAAAGGGTCGACCGCCGCTCACGGCAGGCAGCCGCAGAACTTCGAGTATGCAAGACCTCGAGCAGCGCACGATGGACACCGCAATCCACACCCATCCCTCCAATGCCGCGCAGGCCAAGGCAGTTACCGCTCCTGGATCTTTGTCCTTCCCTGGAGCTTCCGGAGAGCTCACGCCTCCTTCCAGCGTCCATGAAGGGGCGGGCAGTCGAACATGGCCGACATGCACCCCCAACCCTGGGTAAGCCGCTGCACCGACTACAGCCACTGTTCTCCTCTCCCTCATGTACCCACCGAGCACCTCGCTGTCGGCCGGGGTCCAGAGAAGGCAGGGGACCTTGCGGAAGATCTGGCCGAGCTCCACCCTGGCGTGACGACGGCAGGCGTCCCCCGGAATCAAGTTTACGGTTGGGAGCGTCCTTTGGGCAGAGACCCTAACCAGGTTTCTGCGAGAAAGACGACTCTCGGCCCAACAGCCAGATCAAGTCTAGGCGGTGGTGCCTGGAGCCACTGCAGCCACTGCAGCCGCTGTTTTCTTCTCCCTCATGTACCCACCGAGCACCGGGCAGTCGGCCTGAACAACAAAAGGCGACTCTCCGCTCAACAGCCAGATCAAGTCTAGGCGGGGCCTGGTGGTGGGATGAACAACAAGAGACGACTCTCCGCCCAACAGCCAGATCGTGGTGGCGGCGGCGCAGCTACGTGCAGCGCCGGGCGATATCCCCGAGGACTCGGACGTCGTGGAGCTCGACACCACGGCTTCCCGGTCCGAGTCCGTCGAGTCAGCTATCGCCTACGACTACTCGGCATGGGACACCTGGACTTCTTCGGCCACTACTTCGGTCAATGCTATCTCTGGTTCGTCTGACGTTTCGGCTCCGCGATAACCTGGAGTATCGTGTCGTTGACAACAAGAGTGTTCAAAACGAGACATGTGGGTGCGGGTGGCGCTGGGACAGGTGGATTGTAGACTTTGTACGATTAGGGAGTTGTGTGAAGTCATGTATTATTAGAGGAAGAAAATGAATCATGATATATTTCTGGCGCTGTCTCGTATTATCATCAAAGGTCTTTGTGAAAGAGCGCTAATAGAGACCTCACCTCCCTATTCGTTGCCATGCCACCACCTCATAATACCAAACTAGCGGTAAAGCCAGAAGCGGAATCGGGAGGACCCGTCTCCAAAATATCCCGACTCCCGAGACCAATGCCGCCAAGGATGCCCATTCGCCCCTTTTACTGCCGAAACCCCCCACCGTCACACTGGCCTATCCCACTGCGTGGCCGACTTTTTCTTTAAACAATTTCCCCGAGTTTTCTCCAGTTTCTCCATACAAATTCTTGACTGCCCCAGGGGGCGATTAGACCTTCTGGGGCCGATTACCCCAATCCCGAGTCGCGGTTCCGGGCTGCCGGAGAGGGATTCCTTGGGGGGCTCAAGTGACAAAGTGACGACCGGCAATATCTCATGCTCGTAGATATATATCCGGGTAAAATGACCCTCTTTTTCTTTTTCTCTTCTTCGTCTTTAACTGCGCCTTATTGTCAACATATCTTCAATCCAGCGATTGAAAGCTTCAATCCCCAACACTCGGAGAAAAGAGAGACCAAAAAAGACAAACAATCGCCAAGTCATCTCCACGCGAACAAGCGCGCCAAAAAGACTGGGGAAGCGGGGATCCATCCGGCGACTCGACCGGCAGTTTGTCACGGATACGGCCCACCTTCGGAGGAGCGAGCACGCACGCCGATTTGCCTCCTTTTGTTGACTTTTGGATTTTCTTTTTCTTTTCTTTTTCTTCTTTTCTCTCTCTACGTATCTCTCACCTCCTCCCAACAAGCAAGCCAATCTCACCCACCCAGCAAAAGAAATCCGCAAAAATGGCCGCCGCCTCAGCAAGCAAAGCCAAAGGCCTCGCCTCGATCCTATCCAAATCCCCCTCCGACATCGTGATCCTATCCTCCCTCCGAACCCCCATAACCCGCTCCTACAAAGGCCACCTCAAAGACGCCTACCCCGAAGAACTCCTCTCTTCCGTCCTAAAAGCAACCCTCACCGCGAACCCAAACCTCGACCCCAAAAAGATAAACGATGTAGCAGTCGGCGTGGTCCTCTCCGAGCTGGGCGGTTCCAAGGCCTCGCGCATGGCTCTCAACGCAATCCCCGAGTTCGACACCTCCTCTACTTCGCTATACACCGTCAACCGCGCTTGTTCGTCTTCTCTGCAGTCGATTACAAACATCGCCGCGAGTATCTCGACGGGCATGATCGACGTCGGTATCGGCGCGGGGATGGAGTCCATGACGCGGAACTACGGGAGCAAAGCCATCCCGGTGCATGTCTGGCCTGCGCTCAAGAACAGCCCGATTGCAGATGCGAGGGATTGTATCATGCCCATGGGCTTGACCTCGGAGAACGTGGCAGAGCGGTATAACGTCTCGAGAGAAGACCAAGACGCTTTTGCGGTGGAATCCCATCGGAGAGCGGCGCGGGCGAGGGAGAATGGGTATTTTGAGAAAGAGATTGTCCCTGTTACCACGCGCTTCCAGGAGGTGGACAAGGCCGGCCAGCCGGTGGGCGAGGAGAAGGAGGTTACTGTTACGCAGGACGATGGGATTCGCCCCGGGGTGAATATGGCGGGGATGACGAAGCTCAAGCCCGCTTTCAAGGCGGATGGAAAGTCTACTGCGGGTAATTCGTCCCAGGTGAGCGACGGTGCTGCTGCTACGCTGTTGATGAGGAGGAGCACCGCGACGGAATTGGGACTCTCGGGGAATATCATTGGCAAGTTTGTCGGTTCTGCCGTTGCCGGGTGTAAGCCCAATGAGATGGGCATTGGGCCGGCCGTGGTCATCCCCAAGCTGCTGGGCGCGTATGGGTTGGAAAACAAAGATGTTGATCGGTGGGAGATTAACGAGGCGTTTGCTAGCCAGGCTATCTATTGTGTGAGAGAGTTGGGGCTGGAGCAAGAGCTGGCGGATGAAAAGGTTAACCCCGATGGAGGAGCTATTGCCCTGGGTCACCCGCTTGGTGCTACTGGTGCAAGGCTGGTGGCTACGTTGCTTCATGGCTTGGAGAGGTCGCAGGGTCAGGTTGGTGTTGTGAGTATGTGCATTGGTACTGGTATGGGTATGGGTGGCTTGTTTGTCAGGGAGTACTAGATGGGGTGAGATGTTGGGTTTGGGTATATGAGGAGGAGGAGGAAGGGTGATTTGTACATATTTATATCTCGTGTCTTGTATCTAGAGAGGTGTCTTTGTATGTTATCCTTGCAAGGTTATAAAATGGTAATCTGGTGTGGTTGGGATATGCTTTCGTCTGCCGACTGGAATATGGGATCTCCTCCTACCTGCTCAACATGATATATCCCATCTCAATCAAGCAAGCCAGCATCGCTACAGTTTGCCTACCCCAAGTTTCATCTTCAACTTGACACCTTACGAGTCACAAAAGCTTTGGCTCATTAAACACGTACAAGTGATGCCAAGTTGAGCGTCCAAGTTAAAAAGCCACGCCGCGACAAACGGACCAAGCAAGTACGCAAAGCGTGATATCATTTCCTGATCAGCTGCCAGAGCAGTCAGAGGCTATCATTGTAAATCCATAATATAAATAGAGCAAAAAGAGAAGAGAGTTTAAATATCAGCATAATGGCCAGGTGTCATGGCAGCATCAATATCATCATATCATCATATCATCCTGACTGCTACAGGGGTACATACATGGTCAGCATCATCATACTCAACAGCTTCATGCAAATGAACCAAGCCATACCATGTCAACAAATCAAGATCAACAGACAGACTTGCACAAAATATGAACAGTAGTGACCCAAGTACCAGTCTCATTCAGAGTTTAGCAGTTCTGCAATGCCTTCCTGCTCTCATAGCTCAGCTCCAAAAAAAAAAAAAAAAAAAACAGCCCCAAAACCCAATAGTCTGGAAAGCACAGGAAGAATGCTCCCAACAAACGGCAGAGCCGTCAAAGGCAACTAACTAGATACCAAAGAAGCCCTTCTTCCCACAACCAGATTCCGAACCGTCAGTTCGTTGCCATCAGTACCATGCTATAGCGCCGCCGAAAAGAATCCGATCTGACCAGGTGTGCAAAACCCGAGAAATGAAAAGAAAGAAATGACCCATAACCTCGTGATATAAATATACAATCTTGTCGTCGAGCAAGCGTAGCAGAAAGGCCAAGACGGGGACCAATAGCTTTTTCGCTTGTTCAAAGACCGCTGCTTCGACCATCTTGTTGTCCCCTAAAAACAAAGGGGGAGAGATGGCGAAAAGAGAATAAAGCCCATAGAGAATCCCCAAGACCACCAGAAAAAAAGAACCATAATCATCCATCCATAAACACGGCCAGAGTGAGCCACGAGTGGGCTAACCATATAGAAAGGAAAAGAAAAGCCCGTCGAGAAGAAGAAAAGAAATTCAGCATCCGACAACAGGGTATAAGCTGAAAAGAGACGTCAAATATCATTTTCTTGCATCCATCCATGCAATCATGCAGCACAGAAAAACAAAAAAGAGTTTTCAGCCCAAGAGCCAAAAACAGTCGAACTACTTTACTGGGAATACTGGATCCCCAAGCCAACCTGTCCCGGATCCCTCAGCCCCCCAGCAAGTCGCAACTTTTTGGTCGGGCTGATAGCACCCCGTGCCTCCCCAGCAGCCGACGGCGCACCACTGTTGCCCCCGCTAAACTTCCTCTTCTCGGATGTGGAGACGCCGCTCTTGTTCAGCCCGCCAAACAGCTTGGCCTGCAACTTGGTGCTCTTGTCAGCGGCAGGCGCCACAGCAGGAGTCACATCGCGCGAGTTATTTCCAGACCCAGCCACCTCAAAGCTCTCCCGGGGATCACGGCGAAGCATCTCAGACGCAGCCTGACTGGCCTGGCTCTCGTAGACGGGCTCTTCCTCGCCGCCACCACCGCCACCGAGTGACTGCGACATACGGCGAGATCCGCTGCGCGAGTGTTGGGATCCCCGCGAGGCAAACGACGCAACCTGCAAAGCCTGGCGCGCAAGCTCGGCGTTGTCTTCGGCCGAGATGGTGCTTTCGCGACTGGTGCGGCGCTCTCGGCTGCGTGCTGCGGGAGGTGGGGTCTCGGGGACAAATCGACTGCGTATGTGAGGAGGCTCGGTCTGGGGAACCAGGTTTACAGAAGGGAGGAGTCCGCCATGGTCGAGTCGGGTCCGTCCAACGGGTGTGCTCGGGAGCGAGGACATGGACTGCGCGTTCCTAGCGTGCTTCGATTGGGCACGCGGAGCAGGGCGGAGGCCGGTAATGGGTGTGGATGGAGCACTGTTCCCAGCACTGTTGTTCTCCTGGCTGCTGAGGGCCTGGAGCAGAACGTCAAAGTTATGCCCGTTGCGGTTGTCTCGGGGCTCCCGGTGCACGGCCGCAGACTTGGGCGTCTGTCGAGGGGTAGCACGGTGCTGCTGGGGAGTAGAGGCCGTCAGTTGCGTCTTTGCCGGCGACATGACGCCATGGAAGAGACCACCTGGGCTGCATAGGTGGTGAAAGTGTTCTCGATTTTCGCGGATACGATTCAAGAGCATCTCCTGGTCCTCCTTCAGCTGCATGACCTCGTCCTCCTTCTGTTGAATCACTTTTCTCGCAGCCTTGAACTTTTTGGCGAGAACTTCATTTTCTTCCAACGCCTGTTCGTAGAAAACCTTGAGCTGCAGGTACTTGGTCTGCATCGACTCGGAAGCGGCGCTGAGATCGCGGCGTGCTTGGCGAGAGTGCTCGGCCGCTCGAAGAGCTTCCACCTCCCTTCGGGTCATCTCATGCTCCACGGCGGCACGCTTCGAGTCTTCGTCGGCTTGCAGGCTCAACAAGTTATACTGTAACTTGTGATGAGCCGCTTCCATCTTCAACTTGGCGTGCTCGGCCATACAGCCCTTGAGCATGGTCCGCAGTTCCTCAATCGAAGCCTCGTCGACTTGTCTGGCGGTCGGTACGGTAAACTTGGCGGCATCGCTGGTCTCCCTCTTGACGCCGTTCAGGGTCGTGGCGGGTGGTGAGAAGATGCCAGATCTTTGCGGGACAACATAGGATGGTGCGAGGGGATTCACGGCACCAGCCGCGGCGGTGGTAGGCAGTTGTGAAGAAGGCGGGGGAGTAAGCGACGACGGAATGATGGCGGGCCCGGCCAATCCGTCGTTGATTAGAGGCGAGGCGGCTCTGGAATTTGCGCCTTGGGTCGAGGGCATCGACTGCTGCGATGAGGGAATGAGTTCGTCATCGTCGAGGGGTGTAACAGGGTCGTCGATCAAGCGCAGGCGGTCCTCGTCGGGCATATCATTCACCACCTGGGCTGATTGCTCCGTGTCGACCGACATGATGGCGTCTCGCAAACTTGACGACAAGCAATTCGGTGGACGAGGGGGAAAAAAAAAAAAAGAGACGGCGATCGCAAGTTCGGGGTCGAGCTAGCAAACAAGAACGAAGCCCCGATTGTGGTCTTGCGGGTGGCTGCTTCGAGGTTCGAGGGTCCACAGACGACCACGTCACTTGCAGCTCTAGAAGGAAAATGATCAAGCCCTGGCAACACAAACAACAACGCAGTGTTGCATACGAATTCGGATTGAGTGCGCCGTTGATATGTTTGAGTTGCGGGAGGCGGGAGGTAACGAGCGATAACGTGGACGAGAGGTGGAGTGGAGGGGGCTCGAAAGTTGGAAAATCATCAAAGCTTCCTGTCAATGTCCTTCAACTCAAAGTGTTTCCGGTTGCCCTGCGGTCGCTGTGGATGGCATCTTGGATGGGTCTTGGCGGGCCGTGGAAAATTAGACGGGGTTGGCCCGCCGGCACTAAACCGGAAAAGGAGCGACGCTTGTGGTTTGTGCCGCTCAACACCGCTTAAGCCGCCAAGTTTACTGTAATTAAAGTGGGATGCGGGGAGGAAGGCGGCCAAAGCAAGTCTATGCTTGGAGCGGGAAGGAAAGCTTGTCAATTTGGATGTCATTTGTCATTCTCAAGGTCAAGAGGCTGTCAACAAAACTCGAGATGACTTGACTTTTTTCTTCAGATGCCCTTCACCGACATTGAATTCGTGCCGTTCATGATCCCATTGTCGAAGCTCCAGCTGCTCCTAACTAGCCCTAATATTCGGCCGTCTTCCATGGCCCGTCTGTTTGGACCACCAGCCCGCTCGCTATCTGACTCGACATCTTCGAGAGGCGGACTACCATGTGAGGGTAGTTCCAAAGGCATCATTCATATTTGCAACAAGACGCGAGCCCACGAGCTAAATGCACCAGACTATTGTCAAGGTCTCATATGAAGCGAGAGCGATTCGTGAAATTAAGTCTACGGATATTATGGTCTAGGTACTCTATCTAAACAAAAAAGCAAGAGAAAAGAACAAGAACACGCTGCTTAGATACATATTGGTATCCAAGAATTAAAAAGGGCAAAATGTCCGGAGAAAAGAAACAAGTCACCTCCCCAACACCATGTCCATCCCCCTTGCAATGCTTCCCACCCGGCCATGCTAAATAACTGGAAACTCCAACCCATGCTAGGTGCCCGGCTATGCTTTTGCGATTAATAAGGGCTCGTCGTTGCCCTTTGGCGTCTTTTCATGTTCTCAGTCGGTCGATATCCCAGCTCCTACTCAAATGGGCTGGCACTGTTTGGCGGCTTCGTTGGTCCATTCGTAATAGGTAGGGTTGTAGTTCTCGTTGCCGTAGACATCGCCGCCGTAGGTAAGATAACCCTGACTCTCCGCCATGGGAACCTGCTCAATCTGCGTCGCGTTACCAACAACCCAGACAGACTGCATGCCAATCATCATGTGCGTGAGAATATGGCAGTGGACCATCCAAACACCAGCGTCCGTGATCCGAAGACGCCAGCCCCGCCAGCTAGCCACTTGTCCGGCCCCCGTCCTTTGCCCATACGAGTACAGCAACGTGGTGTCTCTCCTGATGGGCTTGTACCCAAGCTGCGAGATCTTGGCATTGTTCGCATCAGCATCGTATGCTCCAGGGCCGCCGCCAAGGTCGTAAAAGTGCTTGCTGTGCGCGTGGAACGGATGCGACTCTACCATGCCCTGGAAGCGGTCGGCCTCTGCTCCTGTATTTTGCCAGATAATCTCGAGCACCTCTCCAATCTTGGCAGGCCAGGCGAGCGTGTTGGGATCCCAGCCGCCATTCTTGATAGCTGCCTCGTAGTTGGGCACGGCTGCCTCTCCACGCAGGTAGATGTCGACCAGGAGAGGCGACGTGTAAGTGGACTCGAACCAGGACAGCTTGTTGAATTGGTACTCAATCTTCCCATTGGGCAACGAAACCAGGCCGACGTCGATGGTGACCCGCCGTGTGACTTCGTCGGCCGAAGGAAAGTCGCTCTGGTCAGGTTGGAGAGGCTGCAAAGTGTACTCCATCCAGTTCCATGTGGCTTCTCCTGTTGGAATGTCGACAACGGGGTTGGCGGGTACGGCAGGGATTTTGGCATCTTGTGAGTAGCGGAGGACAGCATAGCCAACAAACGATCTAGGACTGTCCAGCGTCTGCATTTGTACATAGTATGTCATCCTGTTGCCGTCGGCCTGTAGCTCCTCGGCGGTCTTGGTCTTGAACAAGACATCGAATCTCTGTCCGACACCGACTTGCATATGGTCAGTCGATACGGGTTGGCTGTACTCGGAACCGTCGACTTGAATGACTGTCATGTTGCCATGGCCCTCAAAGGCGGCAGCGACCAAGGAGAGACTGGTGCCACCGATGAAGCGGAAGCGGTAGGTTTTTCCGGCATCAACATCGATCACAGGAAGCTCGCACTGGGAGTCTTCGGTTTGGCGACGTTGCCCAGGAGCCGAATGCTTGCCTCTGGTGTGATCTTTGCCCGCAACAGCCGTTTTCCCTCCTGGTACTCCATGGCCATTGAGCAAGAGCCCGCCTGTCTCCGGCGGCCCCTGAAAAGGAGCGCCGCCCGCTTGGCTGGCCATAGAATGTGACGAGCTGTCGAACCAATCCCCGAACATGAGGATGCGTTCGTCATCATACTGGAAGGGGGCTTGGCCACAGTCGTCGACAACAAGGGCACCAATACAGGTCATGGCCTGCATCTCGACGTGGGAGTGGTAATAGTAGGTGCCAGCATCGTCTTTGTCCGTCACAATCTCGTAGTCAAAAAAGTGGCCAGGTGGGATGGGCCACTGTGACGCCATTGGAGTTCCATCGGCAAAGGGGGCAAGCCGCTGGGTGATGCCATGCCAGTGCTGCATCAAGGCAACATCAAGTCAGTCAAGGGGCTCAATTCAGACGTCTTGGGGACTGGCAGGGTGTAGGACTCACCATGGTGAGATTCTGGTCATCCATGTCGTTGTACACTCTGACCCAAGTAGTGGCGCCGGGGAGAATATGCAGCACTGGGCCAGGAGAGGTGCCGTTGACGACGATATCTTGGTGAGTTTGGCAGCCCGAGTCAATCTGGCCTATCGTGACTCTGAGCACCTGATCTGGCGTAAAGGAGCCATCGTGGACCACCAGCTTGGCCAGGGCAGTGGCCGAAAGCCAGCTCCCCAAGACGAGGGCGGGTAAAATGCTGCGCATGTTGGGCTGTGGTTGACTTGGTAGGATGGCTCAAGACAATGCCGAATCGAAATTGTCCAGGATGGAAGAAGAAGATGATGATGAGGATGTTGATGTTGATGTTTCGAATCGAGGCCTGAAGCAAACGGTCAGATGCCCGAGTTATATAACGACATGGCTCAGTCCTCAGGGCAGCAACAACAGCCCCCTGGGTTTGTTGCCTTGCCACTCGCTAGGGCTGGATCAAGCGCGTTCACGTCGCCCGCTGCTCACTCACCTGCCCCCAGCTAGAGGGAGCGAGACCACCAGCCAGCGATATCTTGTTCCCTCAGCGTGAGAGTGTCCATTCTGGTGTGCCCTGGTGTTGCGCAGGGTCTCCAGGACACCCACAGCAACGGCGCCTAGTAGGACGGTTTAACGCGCCGTCGGACCCGAGTAGGAGAAACTCGTTGCATAGAGATTCTAGCGCCTGGAATTTTATTTTTTTCGGAGGTTTGGCTGCAGATCGAGTAGACGGCTTCTTCTCCGTCAAACGTCATTCCGAGCTTGCCCCGGTTATGGAGGCTAGTCATGGTAGTCTCGAGATGGTGGACGACGTTACTAGACGCTGATTTTAGTACCATGTAGCAGAGAAAAGACCGAAGAAGCCCTCGACAGAGTTGCCCGACTCAGAAGGACAGAACAGTGAGAAGAGCAACCGTTCCGTGCTGTTACAGTAGGATCAGCCACGTCCGACCATGGCCGATTCTCCCATCTGTTTGATGCGAGGGTGACGCCCACCCGCAGAATCGTCTTTGACCGCATGCATATGTTGTGATATGCAAGTTGGCGTGATTAGCTCGGGTTTTGGTCCCATCTGAAGAGGCCTCTTTGACGGTCTGACGGTAGCCCTCTTCACTTGGTTTAAAGAGAAGCTTCCGTACAGCTCCCGTCTCGTCCAAGGCAAAGCCCATGCTGTATACCGTTGCACCCGTTGGGAAACGGTATCTGGCGTCTGAGACCGGTTTGTCCAGATTTCATGTTTTAGTTTTATCGCCGAGCATTGTGAAGTAGAAGTAACGACTCGGGGAAAATCAAAACCCGTGGCTGTAAAAAGGGGGGGGGGGGGGGGGGGGAACAGCAACTTCGATGTTGTGTCCCAGGTTGAAATGGGGAAGTTGGGGGGCCAAATTTTAAAGGCATGGGGAAGTTGGCTGCCATGGAAGCTTCCACCGC
>MU858127.1:0-112224 GCA_033297075.1 Rhypophila decipiens | reverse complement strand
GCCCCCCCCCCCCCCCCCCCCCCCCCCCCCCCCCCCCCCCCCCCCCCCCCCCCCCCCCCCCCCCCCCCCGCCCCCCCCCCCCCCCCCCCAACAGCAACTTCGATGTTGTGTCCCAGGTTGACATGGAGAAGTTTGGGTGCCAAGAGTTCAAGGCATGCTGAAGATGGCTGCCATGGAAGCTTCCTCAGCTGAAAGACAGTGGTTGACGTGCTGTAGGTAGCCTAGATGGGGCCGCCTAGCCCCTAGAGCTCGATCCCGTCCCAACCTCTGTCGCCCCCAATTTGCACGTGGGCAGGAAGGATCGACAACAACTTTCCCGGCTCATTGGGAAGGAGCAAGAGGCGGAATTTGACAAATGTTTTGAGAGGCTCAATCTCAGGCCCAGCTTCCAGTGCCCAGCCCAACCACATGAAGCGACGATGCCCATTGCCGGCACACCATCAGCTTCATCATCATCACCAACCTCACTCACCTAAAGACCTATGACCTGCCTCGTCCCTAACCGCCACCTCCAGTTGTTATCCACAGCCAGTCTCTAGTCGACGTCGTCTCCTGCGTTTCTCGTTCATATCTTTTTTCTTTTTCTTTTTTACCTCGAAATACAGAATTATCTGTACCGGTCACTTCGTTCCCGGGACCACTGGCTCGGGGCATGCGCTGGTGCCCTCATGCAGTTCCCTGCTCACTGACGTCAATCGGCCTCGATTTGCTGCAGGGAACAAACCGCGACACCAGCCCGCAGAGTTCATGCTTACATCTGGATACAACCATCGAATTCTTCCGGACACGGGACCAAAGGGTTGGCCATCTCGACTAGCTGCGAGCTTGACAGCAAGTTTCGGGCTATCTGGTCGTTATCCGACGTCACAGCTTCTCTGTTCTGCCAGAGCTTAACCGTCAATCTCCCACTCTCTCATGGCTTCTCTGGAAAATCCCATCATCTCACATCGAGGGGCCACTATCTCTTCGATGCACGCAGAAATCGTTACACCGGTCGCCAGGACTCTGACATCGCCACAGCTGCATGACCTCTTTGATATTCTCACTCACTACGAAACCTATGACGAAGTGCAACTCTTCAGGGACCCCGATACCATCGCTGGCTATGGGTATCCTTTCGCCCTGCAATATAACCCCGATAATACGCCATCATACGCACCAAAGTCCACTGTTCCTTTGCTAGCAGGAGTACTGCGCAGCATTGTTCTGCCACTGCCGGGCGTTCGAGATCTACCATCGGATTTCTGGCATGTACGCTTTCAAGGCATTCTCTCAAAACTCGGCGAGGCCGAGCTGTCTGAAAGTTACGACAAGGGCGTTCTCGGTGTTAGGAAAACCCTCGCGACTGCCGCCTCGGCCATCCACGAATCAGTGTCTCGAGCTGTTCTAGGGGGGGTCCCAAAAGGGCCGCAGAGAGACCTATTCGGAGAATATGACAAGTCCAAGGCGTCCGACTTGTCCCGAGCATGGGATGATGTGGTGCACGAGCTTACCTATGGAACACTCATCGACGATTTGTTCGAAGCTGCAACGGCCAGCTCAAACCTCGACGACCTCCCGCCCGCCGTTCTAGCTACCGTCGACTATGTCATTATCCAGTGAGCCCCGACCTACTTCTTGCCCATTCGGGTACATAGACTCATCGTCAAGCCTGATGGCTAACTGTGGAATTCTGTGAGCCAGTGTTGCAACATTCATGCATCATGTTTTGGTTCTGTCATCAGAGGGGCCATACATGCTCCGGTTGATCGAGATGGTGCACAAGTTGATTCCTTACTCGGCCATCAGGCAAGTCCTGCGCATCGGCAACGTGGCGACAATGTTGAACGGTCTGACAAAGCTGCTGCTGGCCAAGATGAGTATGGGTTCTATCTCGAACTGGATCGGATTGACTAGGAATGCCGACGACGGCATGAACCTACTACAATGGTATGAGGAACTTGACCTTTGTTCCGTAGTAACATGTACCAAAACTAACAAATGACAGGATCATCTCTGGCGTCTTGTCAGCCGATGGCGCAGAGTTTCGCAAAACCGCCGACAGCATTGAAAAGGCAAAGGACGGGCCGCCAAAGGAGCTTTTGGCAAAGATCAAAGAGTACATGGCCAAATCCAGAAGCTTTCACGATCAGACGCGAGCAAGGAGCTTCGAGTCACCCACGTCCATCATATCCGCAATCCTCCACGGAGGGGCTGATTCATTAACCACGGAACAGCATGCGCAGTGCCTCGAGTACTTGTCTGCTTGTCTAGCTGTCCGTGATCGTGAGGAGATCACCAAGGTGCTCTGTCGACACAAGCCGGACCATTTCACACAGGCGATCCGAGACGTAGTCAACAGTTTCGAGCCTATTATCCGAAGTGTCCACGAGCGAATCGACCTCCGGGAGCACGTTAGCTCTGTGGAAAACATCCTGACCGACTTTATCGACACGAGCAAGCCAAAGTCCAAACCGGTCCCGATATCAAATGTTCAGACTTCCAATCTCAAAGCCGAGGATTCGCCGACTGAGACTCGTGCGCCATCGATAGAGGATTACGTCGGTCTGCTTGAGAGGGCGCGACAGCTTGTCTACAACCTGATTCACGATATGTTGAACAAGTGTCCCGAAGTCGCGGTGCAATATCGCAGCTATTGCAAGCAGGTGTTCAAGACTGTTTCGTCAGGACAGACAAGCGTACCGCCACAGGCCGAGTCATCCAGCACTAGTTCTTTCGAATCAGCAGTGGAGGAAGTCCAGTCTGGAGGAGCGACCAATAACGACCAATCCGAGGGTACTCATGATGTCAACCCCATGCCGACAGAAGACACACCTTCTATAACGGGATGGCGAAAACGAAGAGGTGGGGCTGGGGCGTTGAGTAGCAATCTTCAAGCCCTCTTCTCGGCGCTGCCTAGTGAGACTCGAGCTCGAGTTCTCACTGTTGTCGATGCGCACGCTATATATCTTGCTCAGCTCGAAGAGCTTTCCCTGGACCGGATGCAGCATATTCTCGATGATATGCAGCCACCACAATCGCAACCCGAGAGATCATCCAATGGCAATACTGATTCTGGCAGCAACACTCTCGCCAACAGCAGCCTGCAAGTTCCAGAACCATCTCGTGGCAGTCGCCCAGGAAGCAGCAGGAGCACGACGGCCGTGGGCCTTGAGCTGGCCAAGGCAGCCAATTCCGGCATCTTCTCATCGCCCGTCATCACGGCGAGTATCTCTGGCCCGGGTATGTTTCTCTCACGCTGGCAGCAGTTGCTGGACGAGACGGTCGTCACCCCAGCCGTGCCCGGTGGCCAGCCAAGGCGCGGCAAGGACGTGAAGCACGCGCTGGCGCAGGGCAAGACGGTCAGCAGCGCGACCAAGGATGCCTGGGACCCGGAGGCGCTGACTGCCCTGGTTGAGAGCGGCGTGCCGGTTCCGCCGGAAGAGGAGAGGATTGTTGTCGAGGCGCTGGGGGGCCCGTTCAAGGAGCTTGTTGCGGATTTGGTTGCGAGGATGGAGGTTTAGAGGCGGACGTATACCTCCTCTTGTTTATTGACTTGGAGAAGTGTATACCTTGGCAATGAGGTTTCTCATTATCACCTAGAGGGTGCTTTTTACCGCGAGGTGTTCAAGATCATGGAAGGTGGCGGCGTGTATGAGTACTTGCGATGGATTATAGATCCTGGATAGAGGTGCGTTCTAGGCTCTAGCCGGCGTCGTTGCTCTTCCATGTCATATAAAGCTGGAATTTGTTTAGAGTAGGATGTAGCGGTATAATTTTCCATCTTGTTCTTGCTGTAAAGATCCTTTCTAAAGTATTCCAACGTCTGCATCGGAGAGATATTGTGTTACTGCATGTACGAGATACATTACTACCAGCACTACCACCTGGAGAGTCTTGCTTTCCTGTTAAATCTGTGATTCTGGATAGACATGTCCATCAGTTATATCATGTCAACCAGGTCCTCTACGCTAATCGTTACCATGGACAAATTGTTCACCGAGCAAAGGTTCACTGTGAGAAGTTCTGTTGTGAAGACAGTCTTGTTTAAGAAGATGAATCAATTCCACAACATCTCCAAATGTATCAACAAGACTGATAGTGTCTATGATAATGTATGAAAGGAGCGAGTCCTGAAAGCTGTCCACCATCCATCCATCCGTCCATCCATCCGTGAACCCATATCAATCAACTCGGCCGTAACAGAGCTGTTAACCCGTAAAGAAGGAGATGGTTGTTTGAGAAAATCATGTCGAATTGTCGAAAGATGATGTTGTGAAATGACTGCAACCGAACAAGGGGTATCTAGGAAAATGGTGACATGGTGCCGTTGTGCAAAACACACTGCAAAAATTTGTGTATTTATTTGCAGGTGGAGCAAGAGCCTGTTGGTTGGGAGTTAGTTGCTATTCCTGATGCCAGTTGTTGAAAGAAAGGGATACGAACAGCTAGAGCCGCAGGTGCAGCTGGAGGAGTTGCCGGAGCAGTTGCAGGGGCCCTTCATTTTGATGGTGTGGTTTGGTTGTGTTTTGGTTTGGTGTTGGTTGAAGTTGAGAGTTGGTTGAAGACTTGATGTTGTGATGATGGCTGATGATGGTGAGATGGGAAGTTGTGGGAGGAAAAGGGAACAGGTCAGAGTTTATATAGCCAGAGGCCACAGGTCACTTGCCGCAGAAAAGTCAAAGTTTGTCATAAGGTCATTGTCTAAGGTTTATGGATTGTACTAGAAGGGATCCTCTTTGGGAGGAACACGCACAAAAGACTCAAGAGGAGTAACAGTTGGTAGATCTGTGACGTATCCAAGCCACCCGAGTCGTCGCCGGTGATTGGTCACCGGTGCCTATTTTGGGAGGAACCGCGGTGAGCCGAACGACGTCGGAGAAAAAACGGTTGCGATATTTGTGCGGGCTGCATGAGTCTGTTCCACTTGGACCCTTGGCCTTTCGAGACGGCCACGATGGAGAGAATATTATTGGCTGGTGGCCAATTTTCCCAAGGCACTGATGGAGGCAACTGCCGCAATTGACGGCGTACACAAGATGTTGAAGGTTGATCAGCAGGCAAAGTTTCCCCTTGCAAGTGCGGGGCGTGACGGTACGGACGTGAAACAAAATACTTGAAAGGTAAACTGACGAAGTCTGTTAGTATGCTACAATAATTTGGGAGCAAATACTGTGTAGACTGATGTACCATGGTATTGCGGGGCTCTGTCTTGTCTGACGCCGTTCTCCAGATCAGGAGATTTTCAGCCTCGGTCAAGACCCTGCAGCCGCCACGCCACCACGCCCTTCACCCTTGTCCGCGCGAATTGTGCGTGAACCTCACCCAGTGCTTGATCTTGTTGCCTTTTTATTTGGTCATCAGCGCCGTCAGTTGTGACAAGAAGATGACAGGCAGTTATTCTTGTGACCCTGTCGTTTATATCCGATGAGCATTTCTCTCGTTCCCCATTCTCAGCACACCTCCAGGTTTCCTCATGACTCGAAAAAGACCAGTTCACAGGTGGGTTCGGCCGATCAGTTCGTTCGAATTGCTTGGCAGGATAGCGCAGCGGTTCGGCGTTACCCGATGATGGAGCTTTGCCCTACGGATACGGATACCGAACATGCAAGTTCACCGGAGCTCCTCCGGGCCAAGTCCCAACCAGTTGTGCTCTTTGGCCGTGTCTGTAAATACCCGTATGTCGGCCGGCGATACTACTACACTTCGGGGAAGCATGGCAGTTTCCCCCAGATGGAAGCCTGTCGTTGTCGATCTTGTCGTAACCCGAGATGGAGTTTGCGAATCATAGTGTCTTGAATATATTAGCTCCAAGGTAACCTGAACCTGGTGTTGGAGAAAATGGACAATATATTCACTCGTCTCAGTGGTATTGCAGGTGCACCTCGACCTCGATGGCGAGCTCTTTGCATTGCATCTGCCCACATGAGAGAACCCAACAGGACTTGTCGAGCTTGCTGGACGTTTACGATATACGGATATTGGCCATGAGTGCGAGTCCCAATATGCCATCCTCGGGAATGGCATGGACTCACCACCGAGGCTCGATTTACCCAGCCCGGCACGACCGAGCTATGGGTAATACTTCCGTTTCAGGAGATGCATGCGAATCGGACCATAATACGCATACTATTTGCATCTTGACAGCTTTCCAGTATTCTCTTCAGGGAATACTGAGTTCATCATGTAGGAATATCGACATGGTCCAATTTCGTGCTGAAGCTCAAACCCAGAGACGAGTGGACATGGATTTGCGAGTGCAAGGAGCCATGTCAAGGTTTGTACCGAGATTCACTTCATCAGTCTCTCCAGGAAATGCTGCAAAATTAGAGCAGACCACGATCCAAGCGGTACCTGACCAGCATCAGTGATGCCAGGAAAGCTGTGGCATCGTATGTTTGCCTGTCCAAGCTCAGGGGCGTTGAAACTCATCCGAAGTCTTGTTTCAACTTTATCGACCCATCTCCACCACGTATCAACCTCAACACCTCCCTCCTTGAGTTATAACTGAGAGGTGAGCCCAAATGAAGATGCGTATTGAGGTGTCTTTTTTGCAATTTTCATGATGCTCACAAAATACTCGTAATCTCTTTGGTAACCCATACAGCAGCAGGTTCTCTCACTCCCGTCATATCACGTACACAAACGCCCACCATGTCTTCAACTCCCCTCCGCCGCAAGAACTCGACCGACCCTCGCCCTGGCAGTGAAGCCTTCCCCCGCTTCACCATGGAAAGGGGAAACTCGACGATGCCGCCCAGAAGACCGAGCCAACAGCAGCAGCAGCAGCGACGCTCTCGCGCAACATCGGGCCCAGAACGAAGCCGTCCCACACACTCTCGCGCCCCATCCATGTCTGCAGCAGCACATCATGCAAAAAACACGACGCCCAACCTCAACGACAGCGCCACCAAGATGCAGGTCAACCAGACCTACTCGATCGCCATGATGGCCAGTCCCGTCAACCCGCTGCCCTTCTTCCTGCCCATCCCGCTCGGCGTGGCCATGCTGCTCACCCCCCAGGGAAGCACCCGCCCCAATGGACCGAGAAAGCCTTCAGCGTAGGCTGGACTCATCACACTTGGAACGTGAATCCATGTTCATCACGTGGCATCTCGCCGTCTCGGCTGGTCTGAGACAAGATGTAACAAGCTCGGAGATGACGACATGCCAGCTTTGAAGTGCAGGGTGAGAGTCTGAGATGGCATTCGGGCCCAAAAGAATCAGTCATGGATTATGGGCCCGATAATTATCCAACAACTGCCGAATGAATTGGGAGTCATGGATATTGGCCGTTGTTATTCCGAACATTCCCATTTTCGCTGTGAGAGTATACTCCGAGCATAGGAATGTGTCCGAGACAGCTGTCCAGATTCCTTTGCTGCCGTTTGTTTATAATGAGCCTCGCAACAACAAGGCCATTGTCCTGCTGCCCGGCGTTTGGCTGTTGCCTTGGTAATGGATATTTACTGGCATAAAGATGGCATTGTGTTTGTCGATCACCATCAAGAGTGGCTTTGGAAGGGGAAGCTTGCCATTTCTTGTATATAGCATTTATATACACCCGTCCATTGTCCATTTGACCCATGTTCTCAAAGCAAAATATTCTCAAGTAAATCTGATATCGGTTGTTTTCTCTTGTAAAAGTTTCTAGAGCCTGCGCGGATTGATACTCGTCCACCAAGTCAACCACTGCTTCACGATACAGACAGGATGCGCTTCTCAATCTTCTCAACGGCCCTGGTAGCCCTCACCGGCAGCAGCAGCGTCGCCACGGCCTTCCTGACCGCCGACGAGGTGGCCACCTCCATCGGCACCCTCACAGCCAAGTCCCAAAGCCTGATCGAACCCGCGGGCACGCTCAGCTTGGCCAACGCAGCTTTCCTTCTCCTCGGAGAAGGTCCCTGGGCGGTTAGTACATACATTGCCGGAGACTTTTAGAATAGATCTCCAACAACGAAACAAAAAAAAACCAAACTAACAGCAGCATGAAACAAATGCAATAGCAAGTACTCGACGGCCTCAACGACATATCCGAGACAGCAAAGAAGGAAATCGTGTACATGCAGACAGTCGAGAAGAGCCCTGCCAAATTCGCCGGCGAAGAAGCCCAGCTCATCGGTGACGCCCTCAAGGGACTGGTCAAGGTCGTCACCGAGCTGGTGGACGCCTTGGTTAAGCAGCTCGAGGTCGTCGACAAGATTCCCATTATCGGGCAGGTGGTTTCGCCTGTTTTGGAGCTGGTTAATACGCTGTTGGATGTAAGTTGTCCTTGTCCTTGTCCTCGGCGGAATGTCCTGCCTGTGTGAGAGTAGTATTGGATGGGCATCAATATCAAATGTCAGAGCTGACGAATGATGATATTTAGAATTTCCTTTACCAGGTTGTTGATCTTGTGGAGGATGTCCTTGCCGAGGCGCTCAAGCTTGATTTTGGGAATTTGGATAATACACTTGCGCAGGCTTATAATGCGTTCTAAGGCGTGCAATGGGGGTTTACCGTGGTCCAGTTTAAGGTATACCATGACGTGATGTAGTTTTATGCTGTAAAACAACAGTAGTACGAGGGCAAGGAGGGTAACACAACATAAACGTACGAGCATCGACCGATGGGGAGTGACACACCCCGAGAGCACAAGGCACGTCATGACATGATTGTGAGACTCATCATGGTACACAATTCCAATGCCTGTGTGCAGCTGAGCACAAGGAGACATGATGGTCGAGTTGGACGTGTCACATTGTGGAGAGATTGGGAGGCAGAGCAATTTGATATGTTGAACTGTGAAAGTCTGTTCCATTGATCCGGCAGCCTATGCCCTGACCTGTCTGCTCCAGTCTGCCATGAAACGTATGGCTCAACCGAAAATAAAAGAGAAGAGAGAAAGAACAAGTAAAAGAGTAAGAAGGGTATCAAATCAATGTAATCCATCAATCCATCAATCCGTGACCATCGTCATCGTGAATCCATGACCGCTGAGCTGGACCCCGCTCATTCACAGAAACTATGGAAAGAAGAGTTGACGTGGAACGCTCAGCTTTTCCTTGTCCTGTTGTCCGTTTTCCCGGCTCGGTAAAGTCGCCGCTGATACCGAAAACTCCAGGAACAAAAACGCTGAATAGAGAAGAAAAGATGGGAGAGAATATAAGCTCCAGTCCCAGGACTATCTCCGGTGCTTCTGGATTGACAGGAAAGCCTTGAGGTGCGGGAAGGAAGATGCAGTAGGATTTTGTGCCGGGGGAGCTTCGTTGTCTCCGTCGTCAGTCGTCGTTCGTGGGATGGTAGTTGTGCATCTCAGCAGGTGAACCGCAGTGTGTAAACACCGGACCAAGAAAGAAATCCGCTAACAGATCGGATGGATATAAGAGACATGGCAGCCAAAAAGATAGAGGGCAGACGGGTTGACGAATGGTTGGTCAAGCTATGTGGCCACGGTTATTGTGACATTCTCACGACTTGATATCTCGACTTCTTGTCGTCGTCGTGATATTCGGCTGTCCCGATGTTATGGAGATGTTGGACTTAGATGCAGTCCTCGCACTGGTTGTGCGAGCAGTGGCAGCACGAGTTGCTGATGACGAACATGACGCCGCATTTGCAGCACCGGGGTTGGTAGGCAGCCATTGTGTGAGAGTGAGGTTGGTGATGGTGTTTCTTTGGATATGATGTCAATCAAGGTTTGGTGTTGGCTGACTTCTTTGTTCGTTTGTGTGGGTGAGTTCAGGTCGGTTGTTTGGTGAGTTGCAAGGTGGTAAAGGTTATTGAGCGCGGGAGGAACAACGGCACGATAGATATAATCGTAAGCCTGTGGGCGAGCAGTGGGGTATGGCTGAAGATGACCAGATGATTATGACCCGTGATAGTAATAGAGTTTGCCTAGGTTTGGATGAGGTTGTGGATATTCAACGTTTGTGCTCTCAAGCCTTGATTCCACCGACAAGAAAGATGAACAAGCAGGAGGGGTCCAGGCCGGAGAGACAGGATTATATACAGTACACTACACAACTTTTCATCCCCATCAAAATTAAAGCCGTGGGTGGCAACGCCCGGTCTCGGGCGCGTACCAGCAGGACCGGGGATGAGAAGGGTGGGATTGGTGAGAGTGTGGGAGTTTGAGTGGGAGTACGAGTCACCTGGCGGCACGGGGAGCAAATCGGAAGGGTGCTTGCTTGCAGTCCCCTGTTTTCCTCCTCTCGGTGGGTGATTCACCGGCGGTTCACAGTCAAGGTGTGTGTGCGGCTTAGGCAAGCAGAGACATAAAGAAAGGCAAAAGGTATCGGGAGAACGCGGGACATCGTGGGATGGAAAAAAGGCTGCTTGAGCTGCGAGCATCGTGTGAACCTTAAACTCATTCCATCCATCATTGGTTGCAAGATCGACCAAGGGTCAGGCCATCGGAGCCAGTAAGATGTTGCACACGGGATGCAGCATAGCAAGACGTTGCAGGAACGTCGCCTTTGGGAGCTCAACTTGAGCTTCCCCGCAGCCCATGCCGTGAATGAGAAGGATCCGTAGGACGGGATTTGTTGAGGCTCCAAGATGGCCTCCAATCAGAGCTTGGCATGATGTTTGCAGATTTGGTAACTTTTACCCCGGATGGTGACGTGGGGGAAACTGTAAGTTTGTTAGGCTTCTGCAGGTCGGAAACCCTTTTGGAGTTGTGCAGGGTGGGGGGAAAGGCGAGAAAGGTGAGGCGAGCTTTTGTGATCACGAGTTGTGAGTGAAGAAAGCGGGAAGGAGACCCGGCCCCTGAAGACGACCTGGGTCTCACTCTGCGCTTGATCAAAGCACGTGAGCAAAAGCTGATGCATTCGAATCTCAAACTTGAATCCATAAAAGGTTGACACTGAATGAAATCCTCCGATGGGCTATTTCTGTGCCTCACAGGCTGAGAGGTGAGGTTATTTATGAAGTCCAGAGTGGAGTGGGAGTCTGGAAATCGAGATGGAACATTTCTTCTGTCGGCCCTGTCCCTGAATCCCTCACAGCGATCCATTGTGGGGCACAGGGCAGTTGCCTCAGGCCGTTCAGCTTCCCCACGTTTTACCGCCAAGCTCCCAAGCGGCACCTGTCTGCCGCCTGCATGGAACCGGGCAAACCAAGAGCCCCAAGATCCTGGAGACGACAGCACTGCCTCCTCTTCGTTTTGCCTCCATCAAATTGCTTCCGGTCCTCTTTTGGTAGGTCAGCTTGGTCAGCAATCAAACCGAGGCATTCTCGCTGGCATTCTTTTTCAGTGCTGGCATTGACGGAGCCTCCTTTGCCATTGAGGTCTCCAACTGGGATGTCTGCATGTCAACATCAAAGAATCCACCCGCAATCCACAACAACAACCCCGGTTCGACATCACCAGCAAGTAAAGAAGCAATTCACACAAGGAATATCGGTCTTTCATCAGAGGACTTTTTTGTGAGGAATATGATGCGAAACAAGGTATGCATCGCGCGGGTTGTGCGTGAATACACAAATTTCGATATTCTGTACTGGTCGGGTTTGGGGTGTACAGGTGACTGTCTCAATCTTGCATCTCCTGTAACACGAGATCCCATCTTGACCGTCCGTGAGATCCCCAAATGTGCAATTCATCCTGAAATACCACTGGATTTGGAACAATAATCCCTCACTGGCTGTTTTTCGAGACCCGTTGCCACGGATTTGCTGGCCGCGTGCTGAATGCTGATACCGAGAGACCCAAGCTGTCATCAAATGCCCGGCCCATACGACTCTGCCATCTAGGCGTATGTACAGGCTTACAGCCATCCGGAGAACACCCATGCCGCCCCTAACCGTCCGGCTGCCTCTCATTCGCCGCCAAGTCTGCCTCCTGAGCTGCCTCGAGCCAGGCTCTGGATGATATCAAGCTGAGCGACACATGACTTTTGGACAGTAAAAGCAAAATGGAGCCAACAAAGCCCTCGCAAGCATTCTGCGACATGGCAAACAAGACACTGGAGTAGACTAGCCGGCAATCTCACCATCGATGGCCGCCTGCACTAGAAGCCTTTGTTGAATCAACTAACACCAAGTAACCGAAACTGGAAACACTTGCTCACCCTTCGCCGCCCCCTTTCCCCGTGGATCATTGACAACAAACAACAGGCCTCACTTCTCACTGCCGACTGGGTGGATCTTGGCCGTCTGGGTAATTTTTAGGGGATATATTAACACCGCTTGCATCTCTGCCATCAACTGGGAAATCATACGAATCAATACCCTTTCACTAAACCAACCACGAGATCACAGGAAACTGAGCCAAAATCGACCATGGTAGTCAAGAGGATAGAAAACGGTACCCAAATACCTCACCGTCCGTCCAGCCGTGAGACAGCAACGCTCCAACTGCATCCAGTCCCTGGCAGGGGTCTGATTGTCAAAGTCGACCCGCCTCGAGAACCATCCATCCCCCTGGAGCATGTCCCCTGCGATCTGGTCCTCGCCATCGACGTCTCTGGGAGCATGATAGCAGATGCACCGGTCCCCACCAAGCCCGGTGAGGAAGTCGAGAGCACAGGACTGTCCGTCTTGGATCTTGTCAAGCACGCAGCCCGGACGATAGTGGAGACTCTGAACGAGAACGACAGGCTCGGCATCGTCACCTTTTCATCTGCCTCGACTGTGAGTGACATGTCGAGACAAGATTTGACTCTGGATTTCAATCCTTGACTAACACTCTTGCTAGGTTTTACAAAAGCTCCTGCCCATGACGGCGGAGAATAAAGTCAAGACTGACGAAAAGATCGAGTCAATGATTCCCAAGGATGCTACGAATCTCTGGCACGGCATCCGAGATGGACTCAAGCTCTTTAACGATGATGATTCTACCGATATGCCCAAGAGGATACCGGCTCTGATGGTCCTGACAGATGGCTGCCCAAATCATATGTATGTGCCCCGTATCCGGTAAACACTTTCCTGCAATCAAAGTGCTGACCTCGAAAACAGGTGTCCTGTCCAGGGCTACGTTCCCAAGTTGCGAGGCATGGGTGAGCTAGCAGCAATAATCAATACGTTTGGCTTTGGATACAACCTGAGATCAGGGTTGCTCAAGTCTATCGCCGAAGTCAGTGGCGGGAGCTATGCCTTCATTCCTGACGCGGGCATGGTCGTAGGTCACACATAGCAGAATATCATGCATTCTACATGTATCAGTCACTGACAACATACAACCAACAGGGAACCGTCTTCGTCCACGCCGTCGCAAATCTCCAATCCACCTTTGCCCAAAAGGCCCTTCTCCGTCTAACATATCCCTCCAACATCGTCGAGCCATCGCCTCAAGCAGACCAAGCACCCGCCATCAAACTCCCCACCGACCACCCTCTAGGCCCAGACTACAGCGAACTAACCATCAACCTGCACAACCTACAATACGGCCAGTCACGGGACATCTTCCTTGAATACTCGTCCCTAGAGTCCACAAGGCCCATAACAGCATCTTTGACCTACCAACGACTAAACTCAACCCCCGAGACGCTGCCCCTTTCGATCCTCGACCCATCCGGCCCTGCCCCGTCTCCAGGTTACACCCCAGCCGAGATAGCCTACCACATATCCCGCTCAAAACTAGTCTCCTTCCTCCTATCCCTAACACCCCGATCAACACACGACGAAGAACGCACGCCCCAGATCCCCTTGCCCGACGAAATCCAATCCCGACTAACTGACCTGATCACTTTTCTACCCTGCAACTCGGACCCTTCCAGCCTGTTAAACAAATCTCTCCTCCAAGATTTAACAGGCCAGATATCTCTCGCGATCCAAAAGCCAGAATATTATAGCCGCTGGGGCGTGCACTACCTACCCAGTCTCGCCGACGCACATTTCAAACAAGCCTGCAACAGCTTCAAAGACCCCGGCCCCTTGATGTACGGCTCTTGCTCTCCGCTATTTATACAGTGTCGAGATAGATTGGATCGAGCATTTGATGATTTGCCTCCTCCTAGGCCGAGTAACAATACTTGGATTCATGGGATGGGATTGAAGAGGACGGGTGGTGCTTCGAGTATAGTAAATGTCTGGGGCCCGGGACATGGGGGCGGTGTTCCTGCTGGGGAGAGGTACCACCGGGGTAGGAGGGGGAGTAGCAGTTCGACGACGACGACGGATGGTGTGGACACGCCGACTTCGACTGGTCAGAAAGAAGGAGGATATACGTGGATGGATTTTAGGATGAGTAGTTACAACTCGAGGGATAATCCGTGTTTTGCGGGATGTGTGCGGGTTTTACTTGCGGCGGGTGAAGATATAAGGGAGGCCGAGGAAGAGAAGGGAAAGAGGCCGTTGACGCCGAATCAGGAGCTTGATTTTGGGGATGACGAGATGGAGGAGTGTGATGAGTTCCCTTGGTTGGAGGAGGGGCAATCTGGGACTGGGACTCAGAGGAGGAGGATGGCAAGGTCCATCAAGATCAGCAAGCTCCGCGCGGGGATGCAAGTCCAGACCCCGAGGGGACCGCGGCGGGTGGTGGCGGTGCTCAAGACGGCTGTCAGGAAACAAGAGATGTGTCTTGTTGGGAAGAAGGGACTGTTGGTCACGCCTTGGCATCCTGTTGCTTTGCCTACTACCGGTACGCCATCATCATCATCATCATCGACATCTTGGACGTTCCCGAGGGAGATTGCCCGGCGCAAGGTACGCTACACGGGATCCATCTACTCGGTTCTGCTGGAGAGAGATGGCGACTCTGCGGCGCATGCCTTGTTTGTGGGCGGTGTTTGGGGAGTGACGCTGGGCCATGGCCTGGTCTCGAGGAATACTGGAGCGGGAAGTAGCCAGGGCGATGTGAGGGCTCATCCCTTCTTTGGGGACTATACAGCTGTGGTCAGGGCTCTGGAAAGACTGCATAGGAACTCGGGCGGGCTGGTGCTCGGTGGTGGTGTCAAGAGGGATGAGAGGACTGGGTTGGTGGATGGGTTCAGGAGGCTCTCGGGCGAGGAGCTCCGGAGAGTGGTCGATGAGATGACTTCTGGTGATGGCTCAAGGGGTGGAAATATGTCAAGGGGGAAGGGGTCAACATCCACTGCTGCGGCAAGACATGCGAGCGCTTCGAGGGCAGAGACTTGCATGTGGAGGAGGACTGTTGGGTGTATTTAGGCGGGCATGGATTGCATAATGGGATGGTGATGAGGTGGCTTGGAACGATGAAGCAGGTAATAATATGAGACAATATATCTAATTGGATCGTTGACTTGATGATATATCAATCACTGTGGGCTCTCAAGGTGCAACCTGAGATATTGCAGTTGCTCAATAATATGAAGATCTGCACCTAATTTCGCAAACAGCACAACTGTCAACAACAGGGCATATTAACGTGCATCCTAATTTGATGAATGAGAAAGAGTCATGGCGTCATGTAAATACAACTAAAATCGTAAGCTGCCGGATGTCGGATGGATGTGATGGTCAAATTGGTGATGATATCATTGAGGCTTTTGGCAACTGTGTGAAAGTGCATCGTCAAGCCCATTGTGGTGTTCTCATCTGAAGAAAGACAAACCAAAAAAGTATTGCCAGTTTTGCGTGGGGATACTCTACTGTAAGAAGTTTCACTGGGTGAGTGAATAGGAAATATACTTGCAAAGTTGCAATTACAAGATTGGGATTTTATTCTTTGCGTTTTCTCCTGAGCGGATTTTCCTTCAATCCTGCTGGACTTGCAAGTGTTGCTGTCACGCAGATCTCGTGCCAAGCCGCAACCCCTGACCTGTTCCAAATCCTGTGGGGCCAGAAATTGTTCTGTGCTCGATGCACGTGACTTCGCACTAATTTTGATCTCAAAGTCGAAAATCAGAGCCACGCACCGACCACAAAAGTGGGCCCCACTGTCCAGCACTTTTTGGCCGAATCAGCGCCCCACCATCCTTTCATAGGGTTTCGAAGCCCTGCCAAAAATTTGGAGAGACCGACCGCCTCAATCAAGCAACCGAACCTCGAAATTGCTTCCGACCATCAAGACCGGCGACCACGGTATTTCGACAATCACGAGGGGCTTGATCCACAGACGACAAAATGGTATGTTCTCAGCCCAGATCAAGATGATGTTGTCGTCGTCGTCGCTCGATTTAACTGACCTGTCTTTTCTTTGCATTGTAGGCGATCAAGCACAACCAGCAAATCCCCCACAACCGTGAGCATTTCCCAACCCTCTTCCTCTCCCGCGACGACAGCGACACGAATATCGAAATCGACACGAGATTACGTTTCCCACGACATTTGGCCGAGAACAGAATGACTGATTGAGTCTTAGATTTCCGCAAGGATTGGCAAAGACGTGTGCGGTGCCACTTCGACCAGGTTCGTTACACCACAAATCGCGAAGGAAATGGACGATTGGGATGGCAAAGAGCAGAGGAAATCTGACATGTTTTGTTTTGGAAATATAGGCTGGCAAGAAGGAGTCCCGCCGCGTCGCTCGTCGCGCGAAGGCTGCTGCCGTCGCTCCCCGCCCCGTTGACAAGCTGAGACCCATTGTCCGGTGCCCGTGAGTTAACGCCACTATTTCGATCTTTGGGCGGGAATCAAGAATTCTAACGTATTCGTTCCAGCACTGTCCGGTACAACCGCCGCACCCGCCTCGGCCGCGGTTTCACCCTTGCTGAGCTCAAGGTACGAACATGTTCTGGAGGTGGGACACGAACAGTTGAGGGAACGGTTGATTGACTTCTTTCTCCAGGCTGCTGGCATTCCCAAGCTCTACGCCCCCACCATCGGTATCGCCGTCGATGCCCGCCGTCAGAACCTCTCCGAGGAGGGCCTCGCCGCCAACGTCGAGCGCCTCAAGGCCTACAAGGCCCGCTTGATCGTCTTCCCCCGCAAGCAAAAGGTCAAGTCCACCGACACCCCCAAGGACCAGCAGTCCGGCGAGACCACGCAGTCCATCCGTGCCGCTTTCGGCGTCGAGCAAGCCGTTGCCCCTGGCTTCACCGAGATCAAGAAGAGCGACCTCCCCAAGGCGGTCGATGGTGGTGCTTACCGTGCTCTCCGCAAGGCGAGATCCGATGCCCGCCTTGTTGGTGTCCGCCAAAAGCGTGCCGACGACAAGGCTGCTGCGGAGAAGGAGAAGGCCAAATAAGCGAACCTCTCTCGTGGCGCTGGTTGTTGATGCATGATGGGTTAATGGACAAGATTCCCGGTGTTTGTTGGCTGGTCTGGTTGTTTCTGCTTTTCCTGGTAATCCCATTGACACATGACGAGAGAAAGGCGGGGAGGAGTATCTGCAATAGAATAGGTTTCCCCCTGTCATTGGTCCCCGTGCCACCCCATTCACGGCCGCGTGTATCGTCGACGAACATGAGTAAATGTTCAAGGACAGGAATTTGCACGCATCATGGGATTTACTGGAGCATAACATGAATGGACAATGGACACGGAAAAGCATGAATTTCTCTTTTGGGTCAGCTCGTGTCTGTGGTTTTGGATGTTGCTGTGATTGTGACTGGATTTGCAAGCCTAGAGAGGTATTGCTCGCGAGATGGTTACGACTCTTGCATTCAACGCACGGATATATCCAGCCGACTTTGAAATGTCTGACAGTTCTGACAGGTCGAACGCACTTGGACCATGAAATGCTTCTACACATGCTCTATAGGATACTTTCACCCAGCACTGTGAGATACTTGATCGGGACGGCCAGTTTCACACAATTGGTATGCCTCAGGAGCTGTGCCAACGGTTTGGCCATTGGTTCTTTCTATTATCCTCCTTGAGTAATCCTGACGCTGACGGCATCTTGCCAAACCGTCCATGTCTAATATCAACCCAATTCATGGATAAGATGCAAGACAGACAAACCAGCCAGCTCGCTAATCCCAAGGCTCATTCTCCTAGCTCCCATCTAGCCACCCCGAGACCCTCTAAAACCTTGCATGCCACCACACTTGCCAGCTGAAACATCATCCTCCACCACTTGTATCTTCTCATGAAGGCGGGCAATTTTCAGGTAACACATGCCCTAGGTCTGGGCACGTCGTAATTCCCATCCCCGGTGGATAATCTGCTCGTAGACCTTCTTCTTTGCGGGCGGCGAGGATATTCGATCTGGGAAGCGGTGCACGATATTGCAGGCTAGGATGAGGCCGTTTTCGCGGAGACTGTTGGTCACAGGCTGTTGCGCGGGCTGTGCTGCTTGGGCGTTGGGCTGGAGGGACATTTCTGTTAGGGCCTTTTGGAGGGTGGTGTTGTCTTTTGAGCTTGTCGCGTAGTTGGTAGTAGTAGTTACCACGACGGGAGGAGCAGATGAATCATCAGCCTCCTCCTCGCCGGCATCATCAGATTCAAGGGCTGCTCCTTTTTCAGCCAGGCCTAACTCGGCAAGCAACTTGATGCCCTCCCCTTCTTGGCCAATGACACAATCCGCCAGGATGGCAAGGTTCTGTGGCGAGCTCTCTAGCGCCGTGAGCGCAGCGTTTGCAAGAGTAGTGCGAGAAGACGAATCGGTATCCTCCTCACCACTCTGCGTAGTAGTAGAAGAGGCCAGATTGGCAAGCACGTACAAGACCTCGCCGCGAAGGCTCGGCTGTTTGAAGGTCTCCAACATCTGGCCCAGGATGGGTATGACGTCGGGGTGAGTTTCCAGGAACTCGATCCTCCTTTCTGTTTCCTTTTCCCTCTCTTCTGTGGGAGAACCAGGTAAAGGTGGTGCGCAGAGCAGCATTTTGGAAGTGGCGCAGATGGCACGGTAGATGTCTGTTGTTATTCTGACGATTTCGGGCGCCTTTGAGCGTGCCTTGTCTTGTTGGATGCGATGGAGTAGGTCGATTACTAGCTGTAGCCGAGTCTTGCCACCCGGGGGGGTTGTAGTAGGAAAAGGAGAGTTCATCGTGGCTGCGTTTTCGGGACAGTTGGTCACCAGCAAGCGGGTAAGCGACATTACTACTATTAAAATCCCTTGATCTAGAGCCGAGGGGGCGGTCCAGTACTCTGGAAGTGTTGTGTCTAGGAGTGACCCAAGAAGGGGTTTATTCGCAGCTGGAATGGCCAGGTTCTTGAGGCAAGAGATGGCCTGGTGGAGGGCCTGTAATGGCTCGGGTGTTGCCTTGGGTATGCCCGGCAGAGTAGGGGCTACTGTTGTCGACGAGACACCCAGCAGCGAGACCCCGTTCGAGACGATAGAAAGGAGACCTTCTCGGACACGCGTATCAGACCCGATGGCTGTGCTAGACCCATCGGAGCAGGCCAGGTTGCCTAGGAAGAGACAGGCAACAATTTGGAGGTGGTGGTCCTTGGAGCTGAGGAAATCGTCTGCGAGTTGGTCGAAAAGGGGTGTTCCCGGGCCGCAGAGGGAGACTGCATTGTCGTCTTCAGAGATCTTTGCAATAATGTCGATGAATGCTGCGCGATTGGTGAGACGCTGATCGCGGATCTCGATGTCCTCTTCGTCTAGTTCCGGGTCGGAGTCGTGTTGATCTTGGGGCTTCGGCTCGAGCGATAGGCTGTAGGAGAAGAGGTCCAGGAGGAGTCCGACTTTGCCTGCCCTGAGGAGGTCTTGTTGGAATCGGCCGTGGGCGAGGTAGGCGAGCGTTACGGTACAGGCGTCGGTGAATTCCTCGAGGGAGAGGGTGCGCTTGGAGCTGGAAAGAAAGGTCAGGAGGCGAGTTGCTGCGCCCGACTCGGCGAAAACAGGCTCGATTTCTGGGATACTGGTCAGTATATGAGAGAAAGCAAAAGGAATGCAAACGTACTGTTCATTGAGGCCTCCAGGAGCTCAAGGCCCTTAAGCATGAGCCCGAGGAGCCCCCTCACTGGGTTGAGTCGGGGTCCATCAAGAATGTCGATTATGTTTTTGCTGAAACCGGCCTCGTAAGCCTGGTTTTGGGCAGGAACTGGAGAACAGACACCCCGTTAGTAAATCAGCTGTCTTTCCAAGGAGTGGGTGTACTTGCCACAATCGATACATATGTTGAACAAGGTCGGCACGACCATCCTCACGAGTTTGTCGTCCTTGAGGAGACTTACAAGATGGGGGATCTTGTTGGAGGCGACAACTCGGTCGCGGTTCGCATCTAGAGAGTTGTACTAGTTAGAAAAGAAGGGGAGAATGAATGAGAGAAACGTACTGCAGTCAACACAAGCGTTCCCAATAACGCGCAAGGTCTGGATCACAGCCTCACCCGACGCCTGATCCTGGAGATTCTCCAGGAAGAAGTCGAGGATGCCAGACTCCCCGATGGGGATTCGCCATGCAGCTACACAAACCAAGAGCAGCGGTTAGCCTTACTCTGTTGAAAGACTCTTGTGAAATGAAGCAAAGAACAGCTTGAGATTAGAGCAAGCCCGTATCGTAAACTCAGCAAAGGGGCACAACAGTGCAAAATAAACAGACAGAAGACCCGCAGAGCGAAGCAGCCGTGAAAACTCACCAGTTCTAGCCCCATCACCGATCTTCTCAGCAATCCTGGCGACATCAGCCTCCTGGTTGGAAGACCAAAGAGACCTGATGGTTTCGAGCGCGTCTTTCAGTACGCGGACGCCGCCCTCTCTCGTAGCAGTCGAGGGGTTGAAGCTTGAGATGGAGGCGACGACCTCCTCTGCCGGCTTGGCCATCTTTGACGATGAGCGGAAATTTTCTCACTCAGGCAGAAGAAGACGCTACTACCCCTTGGACGGAATGCAGGATGATGAGCAAAAGCTACAAGTTCGGTATTAGCAAAGTGCTGCGAGATAATTTATAACCTTGATGGATATAAGCGGTCGGTGTTAAGCAAGTTGTTGGAAATACTCCTCTAGAGTACTTTATACAACTACTACAATGAAAGGAAGAAACGCAAAGAGGAGAAAAGGCCTAGATTTCGGTACGTTGCGTTCGTCATCTGTTCATCTTTTCAGCAGTGTCGGAACAGGCACCATCACGGAGAAGGGAAGATAGGATCACTTCAGCAATGTTGAGACTTGAGAGTTGCGGGGCAATTGAGGGGCCACCAACGCCGCAGCCATTCAGTTGAAAATGCCCTAAAGCTCAGGTTCCTATGCTCCCAGCAAATGAAACAAACTTCATTTTATTATTGCCATTGGAGAAATCTATACAGTTTGGGTTATCTATGCCATTCTGATTGGATTGCCAAAGGTGTATGGACTTCTTGTTGCATGTCCCTCACATTCAAATTTGTTGATGTCTCTGGCGGAGCAACGGATGTCAGGGGAAATAGGAGTCAGGACGGAAGAAGTCCTCAGTACCTATTTGAGCTGAACATACTGGAATCAACCTTTGATTTTTCTGATTCTAAGTTAGCCCCCCTAGATAACTACGGTAATGGTAGATCCCGAAAGACAATGCGTTCCTCGGAGGACTTCATTATATCTCACTGCTGCCCACTATGTCAGTGACCAAACTTGGTCCCCAATTTCTATATGTGATATGCTACATTATAAACAGGTACACACGCCAATGACAGATAGATAAACACTCCCGGTCCATCCACTCGGTCAACATCGCCGTATGTAATAGTAATTATACAGGGGGAAGGCGGTGTCAAAAGTTCACCTCGCCTCACCCGAGACAGCAAACTTCTGCCCCAGCAACATCTAAGACTCTCCACGAGCCCACTTCCACTCGACAGTCTTGGAATGCTTGGCGTCGTGTCCAGTAACAGGCAGGTCCCTGGCCTCGAGCTCCTTCTTGATGAGCTTCCAGCGGCCGACCATCTGCTCCTTGTCGATGGGCGTGACTCTTCTCGGGTACACCTGGACGTTGGGCAGGTCGGCCAGGACGCCCGTCTTGTCGAGCAGCTCGGCGAGCTTCTTGGGCTTGGGCTTGCGAGCCATGGCTGAGATGATGCCGCCGATGGTGATGCTCGCGCCGTGGATCTTGGCATCGGCGATGACATGGCCAGTTAGTCTTTGGAGACGTTTGGCAATCTGTCATGTCGAGATTCATGTTAGTCAGCTGGGGGAAATGAATATCTTTAGGGCACCCGCAGATCAACACTCACATAGAACCTGAGGACGGGATCCTGGACTGTGGCCTTCTTCCACTCAGTACCCCACGCCTTGATCAGATCCATGGCTTCGTTGTGCTCGATGACCGGAGCTTCAGGGACTCGGTTGCTGCTGTCCTTGTTGCCTATCAGGCTATTCCAGACTGCCTCGAGCTGCCCGACATCCTTGACCCCAACAGGGCTTCCCTCTCCAGCCACCAGATCAACTTGCTGAATCCCGAGGACCTCCTCTCCACCGACAAGGGCACGCAGCGCAGCTCTAACTTGCCGTTTGTGATAAGCGCGCGCGCGCTCGGAGGCATGCTTCTGATTTTGCTTGCCATGCTCCCGAATAGCCAGCGCCTCGATGACCGCACGGCGTGTGAGGACCTCCATGACTGCAAAATCCGTGACTTTCTCCAACGGTCCGAAACCAACGTATTTCTTGGACTCGCCCCAGTGGCCTGGTCGATCCCACCAGTCTTGGAAACCACCTACTTCCTCAAGCCCTGTTCCCAACTCGGCGGGGACATAGTCTGCGTCGGTGATCTCTTCGGCAACCTGGGCTTCGACTCTTTCGCCGGGGTAGACTAGGTCCGTCTCAATCTGCGGCTTGGACGAGGTCGACTCTTCGATTTCATCGCCGTAGTAAGAATTTTCTTCTTCTAATTCTGCGGGCTGTTCCTCTGCTATCGCGGGTGTGGAAGGGATCTCTTCTGTGGCAACGGGAGTCGTCGTCTGTGCTTGCTTGTCGCATCGTGAGATTGATGTAGAAAGGCAGCGTCGTTGAAGGTTATTTTGCCACACATGTGTGCTCCGTACTGCTGGTGCTGAGGTGTGTTGGGGTGTTGTCGAAGTAGACGAGCAAGTCGCGGCAAGGGGAGTTCGGAGACAAGATGTCGAGCTCGACAGGGCAGAGGCTGGGCCTCGTAACCTCGGAAGACGGCGCATTCTCAAGTAAGTCTTTCTTTGGATTTATCAATTGGATCGGTCTCGGTGGTAAGAAGAGCGGAAACGCCGGGATATCAAACCCAGAGGCCAAACCGCGAGAATTCAATAAACGCGACAACGACGACGATGCTGGTCCATCAAAAAAATCGGTTCAATGCAGCGCCAAGCCCAGAGACGGCCAGTGCTTGTACCAGGCCAGGGAGCTTACTTGCTAACTCAAAAGGGGTAAAGCTTCTTCCCAGGCCGTGCTCATGTACCCAAACCAGCCACAGACTCACCACTAACTGCCTAGACCCGTGTGGCTTACGCACTTTGAGTCTTTGTCTCAAGGAACTCAGCGTGGCACAGGCTCTTTGGCGTGGCCTGATGTCAATCCCGTCCCGCTTTCGCTTCTATCCGGGTGCAGAGGAAAAAAAAAAACCGAGCGCCGGGTCAGAGCTTCTTTTCCGGAGGTTCCAAGCTCCTCCAAACCGATCGGCTGAACTTTTTGCCCCTTATCGCAGCACATGGTATTCAAACTGCAACATCTCACAGCCATCCTCCTCGACAGACGAAATAAAAACTCCCACCCCCCGTCTCTCTCTCTCTCTCTCTCTCTCTCTCTCTCTCTCGACTCCATCATAAACACAAATCGACGATTCAATGCCACCAATAAAAGCTACTCCGCGCAGCGTCTCGGACGCGACGCGATTCACTCCCACAACCCCCCATGCAAGCTCCAAAGCTGCCGAACCGAGGTTTACGATTCCTGCTTCTTCAAGAGTATCACCACTAGCAGCAGTAGGGGGATCATCTCTACCTAGGACCGGCGGCAGCAGCAGTGGTGGCGGTATTCCTCCCACATTCCACGAAACCCCAGAGCAAAAAGTCGCGCGGTTAAGAGCCGCCCACCTCCGAGCCAAGGCCGCCCAGGTATCCAAGTTTGACAAGGTTATTGATGGCGGACGGAGGTTCTTTGATACGGCCCACAAGGTGACGGTCATGGGCTTGATTGGGTTTACTAGTATGTCTTGCCTCTACCTAACCAGCCAGCAACTCTCCAACAACATGCGTACTAATTTTGCTTTGCACCAAAAAAGTCCTCGCAGGCTTTGTAACAGTATACACGGCAGTCGACATGATAACCTACAACTCGAAGCGCAAGGCCGAGTTCGTCGAGGCCCAAAAGAAACTCGAGGCCGACTCCCTCGAGGCCGCCCGGCTGGCTTACATGAGCGGCAAGGCCACCGAGGAACAAACGGCGCTCGTCGAGGAGGCCATGGAGCGCGACAACTACGCCCCCGGAGGAAGCGGCATTTTCACCAAGATGCCAAACGTCCTTTCCAAGCCCAACTCTTCGGGCTTCGAGTCGGCCGTGGCTACACAACACCAGGAGTGGCCCAAGGATAATAGCAGTGCTACGACGACTAGGGAAACGGCCAAATCTGGCGTTGCTGCGGCCGAGGAAAAGGCAGAGGCTGCTGGCAAGGGGTTGTGGGGCTGGATGACGGCCTCGTTGAAAAAGGAGGAGGAGGGTGAGGATGTTGGTTCTACGCAGAGGAGGCTGGGGTGGGAGAGCCTCAGCGAGGAAGACGATGGTGCGGGCGTGCGGGATAGTGACCTTGTGCGCGCGGTCGAGGGATATGGAGCCGAGAAGAAGCAGTCGTTGGCGACCAAGGCACATGCTGCGTTTGAGAAGGAAAAGGAGAACCAGAGGAAGGGCGGACCGTTGGACCATGTTGGCTTGAAAAAGGAAGAGGGAGGTGACGAGAATGCGGAAAAGACCAAGAAGAAGGGCGGTTGGTTATGGTAAAGGCTGGTTCGGGAGGGGGAACTAGGGGACGTTGGGTCTGTGTCAGGTTCGACTTGAAGCGAGAGTAGGCTGGGGGGTAGCGGTGCAGACAGCACGCACGGCAACCACACACATCCTTGCCTCTTTTCTTCTTGGAACAACGCCAGCCCCGATGGCCCCGAATAACAAACACCCTTCCGGTAGCTGGTCAAGATAGCCCGACAGCTCGACTGGTGGATGCGACTGATCATTCCTCGACGAGCTACCATGCCATCAACTGAACAAGACAACCGTCGAAGAAGGTGGTACCTACACCGCACTTGACCTTGAATTGCCATGCGGGCAGGACAGAGCAAGGGTCCTGCACCATCATTGAGGAAACATGCCAGGGGCGATGAACGTCCTGCATGGACATGTATGGGGCTGTAAGAGCAGTGTGAGGTCCTTTGAGACCTGTACAAATAATAACATTGTTGTAAAAAAAGAAAAGGAGAAAAAAGACACTGCAAAGAAGGATTACTTGCTCATGGTTAACGAGCCGGCCAACTCATCGCATCTGTGTATTTTTGGAACTTCGTCTGGGACGGCGTATATGGCATCACTCATTGATCGGTGCCCGGGTTAGGGTTATCTGTCTATCTACTGTACTTTCTGTATATACTAGAATCATGAGTTATTCGGTCTATATACTGGCTACTGCAAAAACTCCATCTCTCAAATGACAGTGATAATCTCCTAGGGGCATTGCTGGTATCCACACCTCTATCGTCATCAGAGGGTGAGCATGGCGTATTCTTTGATGAACTAAACCACTGAACCACACGGCCAAAAGATGGCATGCACATCACCTAAAGGCGTGCTCGGCTCAGTGGTATGTGGATGGATGGGTGGCTCCGTCCCACATTCTTTGGGTCGGTCATTACTACTGAATTTGTGAATGCGTTAGATGACTCAAGACAAGATGGACAAAAAAGCTATCAGCTCGAATTAAAACAACAACTAAACAGTTACGTAGGTACCTAGGTATATATAAAACAAAAACTCCACAAATGCCTTGCCTGACCCAGTGAGAAAACCAAAACGTGCGCTGCTGTTTGCCTGCCTGGCAATCAATGGTATTGACAAAGAAAAGAAAAATAGAGATTGATGCGGTTTCGCTGTGGTGTGTATAAAATCAGATAACGCCTGTGGCGCCTTGCCTTGCCTGCCCACCACCCATGACAAAATGAACCTTATAAACATGAACCATGCAGAGTTTGTGTTTGATGACGAGTGCCGCGGTTGGAGTCGTCACCATAGGCCGCCACGCGCTGTTGTGCGGATACATAGATAGCGGGCCAAACTCCAGAAAAAAGATCTCAAAGACCGGAATGCATGACGGAACCGAACACGTCGTCGTCGGCATAATAACCGTCGCCGATCGCTTGTCGGATCGTGTTGACTCGAGTCCGCGGAGTCTCCAGCTCGTGACGAAGAATACCATGCTCGTCTACCTAAGAGAGGATGATATGATTGAAGTGGCCGGGGACTCTCGCCTGGCATTTCTCGCAGTCATTTCGGTATCCTATCGAGAAGGACCGCTTCATGCCGGGCTGCAGGGCGGTCCAGGAATTGACGGTATGCTTGGACCGGGTATGGCCCTTTCGACTAGTTGGGAGTGGAGAGGACCCATCAGCCATGGATGACCACTCGGCATTTTCGTGAGGAGAGGTTGGGCTGCAGCTCTTTGACCCGCTGGGAAGGGTGGACAGCATGGGGTGATGGTGCACAACTTGGCTCAGGTGTCCGCCTGTGGCCTGCTGGAAGGGCGATGAGTCCAAGATGATGGGCGGGCTGTCTTCACCTCCGCTCTCACTAATAGGGGAGGGGAGACGCCGGTTCTGGACATGGCTCCAGTCTGCCATAACCTGCGCTGTTGCAGCCGGGCCGTCGAGAGATCGTGGTACGCTTTCGTATCCCATGAGGCCCGACGGTCGCTGGGGTGTGCTGGGTAGCATCGGGGCTTCATTGTTCCAGCTGTTGCCTCGTACTTGCTGAGCAAAGCTGCACTGAATCGGCGTCGGCATTCGACCAGAAATGCTTGCGCCGGTGGCGTCGGGCTGAGACGGTCCAGGTTCTAGATGGTTCTGGTCTGACATGTTGGTGTACTGCTCTGAGGGTTCTACGTCCATCATGTCCAGGTCTCCCGAGGCGTCCATCATCGACGATGAGCCGTGTGACACTAGCTCGGGCTCGTCGGCCCATTCCTCAAGAGGCCCCATCTCTCCTGAAGGAGAGGGTCCTGGGGTCATAACGCGCGGGGGTTCTGGCAAGCTGAAGTCTCGGTATGCGGTCGGGGGAAAAGTCGGGGCGTCAGCCATCCTCTTAAACGGTGATGATCGCAACGGCAGTCCTTGGAGACGTTTCTGCCAGGACAGGTTAGCACAAGGCAAGCCAGAAGGGCCCGTCGAGACTTACAGATCGGTGTTCCGTGAAACCCATTGTCCCACCCGGAGAGGCCTCTGAAGGGTCATCTTCCCGGCCTCGCTTTCGCGCTGCCTCTGGCCACACCTGATTCATCTTGGAGACGGAAGCGGGCAAAGCAATGGCAAGCTGTGAAGATGTACTTGAGAATGCAACGTGAATGAGCAAGTATTGTTAAGTAAATTGGGAGGTGAAAGAAGCAATTCTGGTGAGATGGATTAAATCTCCCAGCTCGAGCAGACTCTAGTTGTGATTCGGCTATGTCGTCTGGTCCTTTGTTTGATCCCTTTTCTCTTGAGCTACGGTTCTCGAGAGACTGTGACGATGGTTCCCTCGGGGAGGAATGGATCTTTCTCCTGCGCAGATCGAGAAGAAGCCAAAAGCGCGGGACCGGTCACCGGATATTAAGAGGGCAGAACAGAGTTCAAAGCTTGGTAGCAAAGTGGACGAGAAAGTCACAGTCGGGGTTGGTCGGGTTGTCTGGCCTGGTGTTCGGAAGGGCTGAAAGACGGACTGAATTTCCTGGGATGAAGCGATAATCGGAATTAGATGTACATGGACATGTATCAGTGCCCCTGAGATAAGATGCTGTCGTCCCTAGCTCCAGAATACAAGCGGTGATGAATGTTAGCGAATGCAGTCGATGAATGAAGAATAACAATTAAGCAAGTATCGCCATCGTGTGTGGTGTGGTGAATCTCGAGCAAATGGCTTTCAAAGACACGGAGAAACAAGCGCGAAGAAAGGTGCTGAATGAAGGCTGAGGCAGCAGCCCCCAATCAATCCCTATCTAGGCTAGGCGCGCAGGTCACACTGTCGGGTCGGAGGGCGGGGAGAATCGACGTCAGATGCGGCATGGTCCAGGGTCTTGCCGTCGGGCCAGAGCTACCAGGGCGGCGTGAATACTCGTCCAGTGGCCGCATGAGACGAAACAAAACTGGGGCGAATCAGACTTGTAAAAGCTCAATTCGACCCCAAAATGATTCAAACAAAGCTCCAAAAGGTTATTACTGCGGTTGTTGAATAACGAAGGCTGGTCTTTGGGTGGCTGGCTAGAATGTCCCATATTGTCTCTGTTTTCATGCAGCATGCCCCGTTCTCCTCAGCTGAAGAAAAAGGTGACAATCGCTCAATCAATGCAACAAAACTCCCCGACTTTCAACACCAACCCCATGCCCAGCCTATCTTGCAGGTTGCAGGGTGCGCAGGGACCCCCTTGTGTGGATCCCTCGCGCAGTGCACCGAGTCGCTGGAAAGCTGCTTGTGTTTCTCACTGTTCAGCGAGTGGCCCAGGACCCATAGAGCAGAGAGATGGTTTCAGAATTGCTTCAAGACACGACCATGCAGAGGGACGGACGGGGCTTCACTTCCCCATCGCCGCGTCTGGTTTTGTTTAGACTGCGGGATACTACGTTGATGCTAATCACGATTTCTTGCATGTGGCCGCCAGACCTCGCCGGCCTCGCTAGCTGACCCGAACGACACGCCTGACGGGAGACAACTTTTGGCCCCCATTCGCATTGTCCAACACAAATACCTTCCGACAACTTGAGATACAAACGGGGCAATAGACAAACAATGGCGCATGGTGTTGGAGGCACAGAATCTCAAGAAAGAGGCAACCAGCTCCAGGGACCAGCCTCGACTACCCCCAGTTGACGTGACGTTTATTGATCCTCCCGAGCAGCCGTGACCCGACCTCGAGGCCGCAAAATCACTTTATCACAAGTAATGCTTATATATCTGTCTGAACTTGATCAGATTGGCAAACATTGAGTTGGCGGCCTCTGCTCAAGAGCAGGGCAAATTGAATTGCTGTGACCAAACATGGCAATCCTCGAGAGCATGGCAAGCACCAAGCTCGAGATCGCGGATCGGATCTTGTCACATCGTGGTACTGCATGATATGGATAGCGGCAGGAGCTTTCCTCTGTGACTTTCAAGACCCGGTACGGCCCCGGAACGGCGGCCAGGTAAAAGCGGATACCTGCCAACTAACGCAGCGACATGTACAATACCCAGATGTTCGTTCCTACCTGCCTTGCAGTTCCGCATTCTGTGTCTCTCTCCGATCTCGATTACTGGCCGTGGATGTGGACATCATGGTATAACCTGATGCAAGACACAAGACATATTAGCATACAGATTCATCTCACAGTCGTACAGCGCCTCACAGCAAGACTAATTATGGTCTGATCCTGTCCTTCTCTTGGTCTTCTCGAAGACGAACAGTGACGCAGATTCCCGGCACCGACCAGAGCTAACGATCCGGGACTCAACAATGCCGAAATCGCTAACCAGGGATTTTGATGCCTTATTCTCCGGGCCTGGGAAGATGGCTCCTTCTTGCTTGGTACTGTCCTCTTCTAGACCAGAGAACGAAGATCCATATGCGCTCCCTTCCTCCTCTTACCTTTCATAACACACAAAGACTGGGCAGGCCCGTGGGACGGTTCCGGGACGTCAAGGTACCATCTTGCAAACCCTTGATCTCAACGCGTGAGCTGACCAATGGGAGGAAAGTCTCCCGCTCCTCCTCCAAGTGCTCAAGTCGTTTCCAACGCCACGGGGGTGGAAACTTGAGATGGATGGATGAAAGGAATTGTGCATATAGTTGGGAGGGAACAAACATCTAGCATCTTCCAACATTCTTCCGTCTTCTAGATGTTCAATAATTGTGCTCCGGTTGGGCGTGGTCATCAGGGCGGCCTCCCCTTCTTTGCATCGAGTTGAAGCAAAGAGCAAGCGGAAAGCCACGAGGTCGAGCCAGCGGTTCTCGAATGGGCAAGAAGGAAGGCCCGCATGAAAGATCATGGAGGATCGCCTAGCAAAGGCGGTGAGAACAAGCTCGTCAGATCAACCATCAACAGCTGTCTGAAAAAGGAAGATGGAAGAGAGAAAATCCTCCCGCAGCGCCCAAACCGCCCCTCCCCCGCTTCTTAAAGGCTCGGGGCAAAGTAGGTACGTCCCCGACACCATCATACCATGCCTTGAAATTTTTATAGCGGGGTCCGGGCCGTTTTTTACAGCTCGACGGCTGTCCAATGACATTGCATGTTTTAGGTATCAGGTCCATTGAAACCCTTTACTCAAAATACTCGGAGTGATACCGTATTCAGGGCATGGCACCAAGGAATGGGTCAGGAATGGTCACAAATCAACATTTATACACTGTAGCTGATTATAAATGCATGTTGACCAAGGTCAGAAATGATGACAGATATGTACTTTACACCGCTCGGATAGGGGGTAGGGTTACGGATAGGAGCCTGACTGCAGAACAATAAACCTCCCCTCGGCAGCCCCCACCGAGGGGTAACGTCTCTTGCTCCGCGACGGTGACTGGTCGTCTGAGTCACTAACAAGACGTCGACGGTTGACAGTTGATATTTTCTTCTCGAACACCACTTTCATAAACCAACCTCCATCTCGGTCCAGCAACAATACTAGATCTAACCACAAAGAATTACCCTCGTGGCAGCAGTATTGTTCCTCGACATCTTTGTTGTAAGCCTCGTGCACCCCGTCCTCCCGCGACTGGGCTGAACCGTAATTGGTCGCCCCCTTTCACTTTTGCCCCCTTGAGCTCATGTTGTACGGGAAGTCCCACCTTGGGCGGTCATCCCATTGAAGGTTGAATTGGCAGCTGTTCTAGAGCTTCCTCACCCTTTGCTTCCACCAACGGTGAAGGCGATCCATGCCATAGCGGCATAGCCCATGTCATCTTGTTCCTTTCTGCCTCTGCAGACGAAAAGTTGACTGACCTCAAATCCGCAGATAAATTCCCTGAAACTGCACCTTTACTTGTTTCTTGGGCAAGGTCTGGCCGGTATCGCACAAAGGAATCCTCCCGTCCATACTTGAGCTCAACCTTTGCTTCCTCACTTCACACTTTTACCTCGTCCTCCTCGACGCTCAACCTCCAATCTCCGGTGGCACGAGAATTATAATCCGCCGCCCCTTTCTTGTCTGTGTGCCCCCAACCCGGCAAGAGCAACGACAGCAGAGTCCCTGACAGCAACCTCATTCGCATTTGTCCGGACTAAGCCCTTTCTTCCCTGGCCAGATCTGGTTCTTGAACTCTCCCAATTCCCCTGTCAACGTCCCGTGGTCGACAAAATGTCTTCACTCGTTGCAGATGATACACGAGGTATGTCCCTTCTTTGTCTCGTTTGCTTCATAACCCCTTCGCCTCCCCATTCGTCCTTGTTCATAGCCAGTAAACCAACGCACATTACACAATCCTTCTCTGCAGCTGTTGTGCAGTTCTCAGTCCCCTTGGACTCTCCTCGTCGACTGTAACCCGCAAACATGCATCTCTTGTCTTATTTCAGCAGGCCGAGGGCTAACTCGCTTAACCCTCTCGAAGTCTTGGGGCAGGATCCCCTTATCCCCCCTGCTCTGCTCATCGATGAGATCCCCATGTCGGCGGCCGCTCTTCAAGTAGTGGTCAAGGGCCGTCGTGAGGCCGTCTCTGTCATCATGGGTCGCGATGACCGTCTCCTCGTCGTCGTCGGTCCCTGCTCGCTGCACGACCCCAAGGTCGCTCTCGCCTACGCAGAGCGGCTAAAGGCTCTGGCCGAGAAGCTCAACGACGACATAGTCGTTGTCATGCGCGCCTATCTGGAGAAGCCCAGGACCACAGTGGGCTGGAAGGGGCTCATCAACGACCCCGATATCGACCAGACCTTCAAGATCAACAAGGGCCTGCGCGTTTCTCGCCAGCTCTTCCACGACCTGACTTCCCTGGGAGTCCCCATCGCCAGTGAGATGCTCGACACCATCTCACCGCAGTTCCTCGCCGACTTCATCTCAGTCGGTGCCATCGGTGCCCGTACCACCGAGAGCCAGCTTCACCGGGAGCTTGCTTCTGGTCTTTCCTTCCCGGTCGGCTTCAAGAACGGGACTGACGGCAACCTGGGCGTCGCCATCGATGCCATTGGCGCGGCGGCCGCCAAACACCACTTCATGGGCGTCACCAAGCAGGGCCTGGCCGCCATCACGCGCACAGCCGGCAACGAGCACGGCTTCGTCATCCTCCGCGGAGGCACCAAGGGCCCCAACTATGACAAGGAGCACATTGAGGAGGCCAAGGCGACGCTCAAGAAGAAGGGCCAAAAGATGGCCATCATGGTGGACTGCTCTCATGGTAAGTTGCATCTGTGCCCAGATCATCTGTGTCCAAGATCTTGTGACTAACATGCTGCAAAAGGCAACTCCAACAAGGACCACCGGAACCAGCCCAAGGTCGCGGCCTGCGTTGCCGATCAGCTCCGTGCCGGAGAGACGGCCATCATTGGAGTCATGATCGAGAGCAACATCAACGAGGGCAACCAAAAGGTGCCTCCCGAGGGTCCAGCTGCCCTTAAGCCTGGTGTCAGCATCACCGACGCCTGCATCGACTGGGACAACACCGTAGCTGTCCTGGAGAACCTTGCTGCCGCTGTCCGTGACCGTCGCAAGATCACCGCGACCAAGCACACCAACGGAGTCGACACTGAACACGGAACGACATTGCTGGAAGAGGAATAGGGTTCTCAACTTTATTGTAGCGAGTGTGGTCCGCTATTTCTTTTGGACGATGAGGTGATTCCTTGGTCTCCGTCCCGGGGGGTCTGTTTCCATCACTTGAATTCTGTGGAGGAGGACCCTGCTGAGGACTCTGATGTGGACATGGACGGAGAAGGAGATTTTGAAGTGCATTTTGATCCTGATTGCGAGGAGGAGACTTTGATACAGCGGGAAGACTCTGAGGGGGCTGATGAAGAGTCACTGGGGTACGAGGTCATATGGTCTGATCACGTTGAGGAGGAGTAGGAGAAGCGTTCCTGGACCTCAGCTCATCAGTCTTTGAGATATTGGCCCAGATTGCGGCGGCGTACGCGCGGCATTGGTGCAGTATCCTCCGATTTGGCATTTCAACCATGTACATAGACCATCTGTCTAGTGGGTTTACATTTCTTGCACGGGCTTTTTCGTTGTTTGGAGGGCATATGGATAAGGTCGGGATATCTTCAACATTCACATGGGGAAAACATAAAAGTTAAGGGCAAGATTATTTTGCTTGCCGCGGCGTGGCGGGGTGGTTCCAGCAGCGTTAGATCTATATAAAAAACTTTCGATCTTTCTTTGTGCTTATGATATCGGCCTCTCTCCTTGTAGTTGAGTCGAACCATTGCACCGCCAGCCAGTTGCAAACCACTGTCTGGCAGCGGAGGCAATCAAGTTCACCTCTCACTCTTACTTAGTACATGTCTCGGAAGATATCAATTGCTCATTCAAGGAACATTCTACTCTCCAAGTGGCTGGAGCACCGTCTTGGCCACTGACGACTATTTATTGACTATCAATACAACTTTCCCTCTACAACTCTTGACGCCTTCTACAAAAACACCTTCTCCAGACAGCAAGGCGCGCACAACATCAGACAAGTCATACTCCCCGTCTGTCGTTCCCAACCCCAGGGTGCGTACAAGCCAGAGAGGACTTCCTTCGACAGGAGAGAGCGCTTGCCCACCCGATCGTCATCCAATGCCCTGGATTTGGTATGAAGCTGTTGCAGTCAGATTGTATCGGCGGACAAACATAGACCAGACTCCTACGAGGAACAGAAACGAGAGATAAGGCCTTGAAGGACGCCGTGAAACTCGGGTTACCGCTGTGGATCCCCGAGTTCCTGCAAGTTGACAACAACAGCAACTAGGACGAGAATGCAGTCTCCGATTGGAAGGATGTGGTCGAAGACGTCGGCCAGGGTCAGCATCGACCCCTGACAAGCACATCGCCACATCGACCAACGACCAAGTGATACCACAGATCTCCCCCCTTCCAGGATTCCTCGCGCCATGTTGGATATATCATTATCCCAACTATCCCAGTCATTCCAGTTATTCGCCCCCCCCCCCCCCCCCCTTTCACAGATAAATGCATCCCATAGGATGCGATTAGCTGATGCTCTGAGAAAAAGTAATCGTCGCGACGGTGTTGTTGGTTTGTTTGTAGAGTCTGTTGTTGTATCTGCGAAGCTGATTTTCTTTTTGAACGTTTCGTGGCAAGTATGCCCCCCTGCCAACCAGGGTTTGACCCAGTATTTCTCAGGGTCAACAGTTCGATAATCGGGATATACTGTAATATGTGCATTGTCAAAAGACTGGTGATGCTCTATACTCATCGAAAGCCCATTTGTCGGGCTGTCGATGAGGGCTCCCTTGATAAGGTTCGTCACCCCATTGTCCCAAAGATCCAGTAGCTGGAATACACTTTTCTTTGATGGTGGCTGTATGTGGTATTAGCAAGAAGCTAATAATATGGGGGATATAGTATGTGGACACCACATCGTTCCCCCCGCCCCAACTAGGCGCCGTGTCTTGGTCGGTGGCGCCCAACAAGACAGGGACGGCCTGGGAAAGGAGGAAGCTCTTCTTCGCTATTCCTTTCAGCGTCCCACTTGAAGGCGAGCATTCAGAAAAGCTCCGTCTTCGACTGTCAGGTTCGACGATCAAGCCAGTGGGAAGATCTCATCTTCTATCGTTCAGGCTATGGGTACCTACTGCCGTCGACCTGGGGTGGTCAACATGTGGATCATGAGAGGAAGAACCCAAGAAGGGATCTAGGAGAGGTGTCATGACCTGTGGCCGCCATCATCGTGACTTGGGTAGTTCATAAATATTATTTGATCCATAGGATACTTACTTAGCAAGTACCATTCATACCCTGCCAAACGGCAATCCAACGCAAGCTTATCATGTCCAGCAACTGTGTTCGTAAAATTGTAGTGCCTATTCTCTCCAACCGCTAAGGATATCCCTCTGTCGAGGTCAACTTTACAACCATAAAGTTCCATCCATCAACCCGATCCAGTATTATCCTAGCGACCAGTATCGTCCAACGGCGCATACGTCCCGCCTCTTGCATGTCCTGCTCCTCCTCCGCCGCTGCCTATCCCCATAATCCTTTGCCACAACCCACCAGCCGTCCCTGTCCCCGTCTCTGGCCCGGTCGAATTAAACGGCAGACCTTGTTGTCCTTGCCCAGCACCACCAGCCTGCGCACCAGCATCAGCCAAATACTTGCGATCCCGCGCATCAATCAAAGCCCTCAACCCAGCCCAACCAAGTAACCCAAGCGTGCCCAGTATAAAAGCCCAGACGATAACCTGATCCTCTGTCCGGTCCCGCTGGAAACAAAACGTCTTGACGTCTCGCTCCGGATCCGCCTCTTTGCAGTCGGGTAAAGTCTGGGAGAGGCAGAAAGCAATGTTGCACTGTTTGCATGGGTCGCGGTCGGTGTTTCCTGGCGAGGAAGCAGGCAAGGTTGACGGCGCGGCGGGTGATTTATTGTCATCGGGCTTTTTGAGCGAGGGGTCGTTGGGGTCGTTGGTGTGTGGTTTTAGCTCGATTATGGTGCTGGTTTTGAAGCAGGTGCATTTGCAGAATCTGGTGGAGGCTATACAGTATGGAAGGGAGGAGGTTAGCAAGTTGGTTTTAGTTTGAGCGAGAGACGATGATCGTTTGCGCCGGCCAAGTGTAGATAGAGGTTGCTCGGGATCGGTGAACGAGAGAGAGCACACGTACAGGCAGCCGATACAACGGATGAGAGCGACAGGAGCACCGCCAGGAGCACCCCGACTAGAGATATTCGTATTTTAGACATGATGTCTGGCGATTGTTTGTATATTGGTGCGGTTGTCGCATCGGCCGTCCAAGGGCTGTGTCCATAAACAGAGCCGACTTGGAGTCGCGAAGGAGCTGACAGAGTAGATTCGATCCCGGCTGGCCTCGAAGTCTGTGATGGCTGCAATAAGTTGTGACCTGAGATTGATACTGAGTCAAGTTTACTAGACGTAGTCGAATGCTGAATGCGGAATTGTGTTATAATGCTCGTCGATTGCGGACTTCTTTGTCGCAGCTTGAAGTCGGAAATGCGGTGCTGGAGCTGAGGTCGCAACGGCACCACAAGGTAGCGCAACGGTTTACTTGGCTGATAGCTGAAAGATAGGGCGATCCCTGTTGCTTTCCACGCCTAGGGCTGGCGGCTGGGCGGCTCTCCTTGGCTTTGCGGCCCGTCAGGAGCATAAACTCTCCCAAGACAATATCCAGCACGAAGTTTGCGATTTGCTTGGAAAGTCTCAGCGCTTCAACTCATTGGTCGTCTACGTTTTAACGGAAGGTTTATTAACTGCCCAAAGACTCCTACGAACTAACAGGCTTCAGCCGTTCAACAAGTTCCCCAAACTCTCCTCGACGTCCAACCTGCCCAAATGCATCCCGAATCTTGCCCACCGTCTCGTCGCTCAACGGCCTCGTCGGCCCAAAGCGCTCCCATATCTCGATACCGTTCGTGACCTGGTCGACCGTATCGTCTAGGAACACCACGACGTAGCTGTTCCTCCAGTCGGCGCGCGCCTCGCCCGATGTGTCGCTGATCCACCCGCTTCCGTCCTCGATCATCCACGACTCGAGTTGTCCTTCTTTTCCCCACGCCAGTATGTCCCACTTGCGAGTTATGCTTTTGTCGATGAGGAATAAGACGGTGGGGGAGTCTGGGTTGGTAAATTCGGGGAATACTGTCGTGATCTTCTCCTGGTCTTGGGCTGATTAAGTTCAGGATCATATTAGAGGGGAAACCATGCCTGCCAGACTCTAGAATGGTCATTTACCTGATGCGCTCCCTGTCGATGACTCCGAGTCCCATGTAGAGACCACGACAACGGGAGACAAGCCCCCATTGCCCGAGTACCGCTCCGGGTGCGTAGAGTGCGAGATGTGCCACTTTCCAGCGAGCCACTGCTTCTGGGGACATGCAAAGTGCTCCTGGCTGAGCCCAATGTGCAGCGGCGGTCGCAGGGAGACAACAGCTTCGCGTGATAACATCTCTGCTCGTATAGAATTCAACGAGAATGGTGATTCTACAGCTGGTCATCAAGAGGCTCTATCGAGAGGGAATGCCTTATTATCTATACACGCGATCCCATATCATTAACTCGCCCCGAAGGCTTGCTGCTCTCGTGCAGATGCTATCCCGTAGAGCAGCTGAGAGGCAGCCCGGCCGCCTTGCACGGACATTGAAGCCAGGGAATCAACAAACTGCCTCGTGCCTGGAGGAATTTCAAGATAGACTCGCTTGTGACTCCCTCCAAGGCAGCACGAACGGAGACTCAGCGCCGGCGTGGGTGTATTACGAGACCGCTCGATATCGTCGAACGCCACAGGCTGACTGCTAGAAGCCTAGAAAACGCTAACAACAAGCCTCAGGCTTCCAGGCCCCACCACAACCCAGCCCCTTTTTGGCCCAAACTCAAAGTTTTTCCGTCCCCCGACTCCACCCAACCATGACTCATCCAGCAACAGTGCACGTGCCAGCCAGCCAGCTATATAAACGTCGCTTCCCTCGCTCCTTCTTGCAACTTTTTCTTTTTTCTTTTTTTTCTTCGCCTTCGGGCAATTGGTCAATTTGAAACGATACAGAGAAGATTAGCATGGCCCCTGCACTAAGGATGACACGCTACTCAAAGAGACGCTAAACCATTTTTTTTTCACTGTACTTCGTGGCTTACGAGGCGCGATGCGGAGAAGAAAACACGAGGAGACTTGTTGGTGATGTGAGGCTGTCTGTCTGGCAACAGCAGAAATATTTTGCACTTGTCGCTCATTTCTCGCCCAGCGCGTCGTTGATGTTGTCGACAACACGACAATGCTAATGCAGCAAGACAGTTGTCTGCCCACCGCCATCGGCCTCACCACCGCTCAGTCTAAAATTGCAATTCCACGCACCATCCCCTCAGGCGATGCTAAAATTGCAGTGCAAAGACGACCCCCCAGCCTGTGCATACGGTAACGCCCCCGGCTGCTGTAGTGTAGTAACCAGAACCTCAGCAGCACCTTCTTGGGGGCCTTCAAACCAATCACTCGCTTTGCCAGTCATCGAGTTTGCCCACCAACTTCAAGACGGTGTGGTTTCCAAACATCTGCTGCCCGCATGGATGCCTTACGTGCACGAACTGCCTCAACATTTACGTATACCGCGACGACCAGAGCCCTTGAGGTGACGCCAGACGTTCGTCGATACCGTTTGGGCATTCAGAATTCACGAGCTTTGCCACGCCCGGTTCTTCATGTTGTTTGGACAATGGACGCATGTCGAACTCGAAAAAGCATTCACTCACTTGCAGTGGTTGTTATTCCCGTAATTTTGAGTTTGGGACAAGGAGCGCCCAGCGGCTGTCAGCATCAAAGTGAAAACAAATTCTCTGCTTACATCAGCATCATTGTATCCCCTCCGTTGCGGCTAAAAAAGCAGTGCAATACGTAGATCTGGCTGGGTGTCTCCGGTGTTGTGCATGCCATACGGGTTAGGTACCCGGAGTCAACCCTTCCAGTGAGCCTAAATTTGCAGTGCTGTAAGGCTTTGGACACTGACAAAACTGGGCTTGCATGCCAAGCATACACCCTGACGCAGGACATCCCCTCGGGGGAGGCTAAAATTGCAGTGCCATTTCTCCCCGCCGGCGGACTCATCTATTGGGCGCTATCGACGAAGATTCTACTCTAAGGAGGGGAAGGGAAAGAGAATTGAAAGACGCGTTCGCTGCGATTGACCAAATGCTGGTGAGACACGTGAGCTCCATCGGTGGTGGAACCCGTTAACGGGTTCCACCAATGATGTTTGGTCCAGCCCCTCACACCCCTCAAGTCGTTTGTATCAGGTTGTCCAGCCAACGATCTGCGCCCTTTCGTGTTTTCTGTTAGCACTCAATTTCGCAGTAGAGGGTTTTTGTCCAATGGGACAAATGTGTCCATAGACAACAGTGTGTCAAAGTGATCTGTGGAAACAAAAGTCAACACGTGAACTTGGAATCGATCGAAAACGCACAGTTGTTGTCTTGTTGTGTCGTGTGTCAAAGCGACACGCAAGCTGGGGATTACCACTTGACTCTCTACGTTACCATATCTTTCTGGGGACCCAAGATGTTACAGGTTAATGGGTAACAAAATATCTGAGGCGGCGGTATCTATGTTGAGAAAGATACGGATACATGCTTGAACTCCATCCGGCGTATTCTGCCTCCAAGAAGCATGAAAGTGCCATCTTTGCCGGCCAAGCTTCCTCCATATACAAACAAACAAAACTTAAGTTGTGCTCCCTTCGAGAGCAAATAACTCCCGGACAAGCACATCATCTACCCCTTTCTGCCTCCCTTCCATCCGTTCAGGTTCTTGGCCGAATTCTTCTTCTCCGACAAGCAGCCGCCAGAAGCCGGACTAATCACGAACCCCAAGCCGTTATCATCATTCTCCACGCCGCCGTGAGGACAGGTCTGCGTCTCATTTCGGTAGTAGTCGACACAGGCGGCATTGCTGAGCCACTCGTCCGAAGCCCATGCTACGTTGGCGATGAGGAGCTCAAGTTGAAGGTCATTGTCGAACGTATAACAGGCGAGCCGGTCTTCACCGAACCTGAGTTCCGAGCTGGCTGTCGAGTTGCAAAAGTCGTAGATGGCCGAGTCAAGGTCTCGGACGCCACTTGTGAGGTCGGAGAACAGGGGGCCTTCGGTGAAGCAGAACTGAGTTGCTGAGACTGGGGTGAGGGCGTAGAGAGAAAGGAGGAAGATGAGCTTGGAAAAGAGGTTGCAAGACATTTTAGGCGATTGATTCTGAGGGCGATGTAGAGTCTTGGGTAAATTATGACAAGAAGCTTGTAGGTAAGGTAGGTTTATGGTGTTGATCGGGTTTGGTGCTGGATTCCTAGAGAGAAGTTTAATGAGTCCAGGAAGATAAGTATACTTATATAGATAGACACCTGACTAGATTCTCCAAGCCGAAGATTTTTTCGAAATTTGCTATTTGTACCAGGTAATACTAGTAGGACGTGAGGACGGGAATCTCCATGCGGAAGTAATCTGATGGTGTTCCTGCTGAGGATGGGACAAGTAATACCTCGAGGTCTTCTTTCATCGTACTTGAAGTACATATCCTTCCGGTGTTGTGTCAACAAATCTCCGAAACCCATCGAGAAGAGATAGATCGTATCCCAAAACCTGAGAGATGATTGATAACATCAGCTGTTGCAAAAGGAACCTCACAACTGTGAAAATGAAGGAGCGGGAAGCAGCGGGAAGGGTCACAAATTAGCCGTTACGTACATGGCGACTTTCCCGTGTCAATCACCGCACACCGAGTAGGTACGGGCGCAAGGCGGATAAGAACAGACCATACCCGCCTCTTGAAGAAAGGGGATGATCCTTAGAGGGAAAGTTATGAATCACCGCAGCACCACTACCCCAAGGCAAACGCGAACCACCTCAAACGGCAGCCCGGGCCTGATCAAGTTGAACTCGACTAAAGGGAAAGTCTGCAGCAGCCCTGGACCATGGTACTTGACACACTTTTCAACCGTCTAATCCAATCTCGCAGCTTGAAAGGCCCATGACCACTCGGGAGTTCACCGCTGGAGACCAAGATGAAGAAGATATCAGGATGATAGTATCTTGACCCTCCGTTCAGCCAAGAGCATCTATACATACTTGTCCAGTGAAGTACCCTGACAATGTGGTAACTGATGATCTTTACGATGGACAATTCAGTCTTTAATCAAGTCCAGGACGAGTTCACAAGGCAAGGAGAGGCAACGTGATCCGCACCAAAAACCGCCCCCTCGTGAATTGACAATCTATCTAAGTATATTGGAAGACGTCGTCTTCCGAAACCACGGCTAGGCCGTTTGCAATCTCAAAATAATTATATTTCCGCCCTCCCCCGGGCCCCCGGCACCCCTCATCTCACCCCCCGGCACACCGTCCCCTATCCTCCCTGAGGAGGCTTGACCCGACCCATCATCAGTCCTGTTAGGACTACAAGGCCGCCGATGCCGCAAACCATCCAGAACACGTTTCCAATCCCACCGAGGTAAACCTCCAGCACGACCGGGAGCTCCTGGGCCGACACGACGTCGCGGAAGCTGCTGGCCCCCGCAGCGATGATGGTGGCTGCATCAGCCTGTGGCAGGCGTGATGCGAGCCCGGCTCGCAGGGACTCCAGGAAGACGACGTTCGCGACAACTTGCATTATCGCCGTGAAGAGGAACTGGGCAAACATCAAAACGGCCATTGCGACCGCATTGTCAGCCGGGCCGAGAGAGAAGTTGATGGCCGTGATTTGCTACACACAGACTACAGTCAGGCCACTGCCAGAGCACAAAACGTCCAAATCAAACATAGACTTACCGACTGCATGCCCGCGCCGCGGCCGACCCCGCCCAGGACTTGGTACCCGATGTACTCAACCGGCTGTGACGAAACGCCCAAGAACGTGAACGCGATGGCGGAGCCGACAGTGAACAATCCAGCCGTTGCCGCGAAGTATGAGACCAGCCCGGTCTTGACAACTGTAAATAAGTTAGTAAAGTGTTGGTCAACTGAAGAGCAGTTGAAGGAAGACTGGACATGACTTACCCATACGACCTGTTACAATTGTGAAGAACAGCTGAGACACGACACCGGCCAGAAGGTCGAGCCCTGATTCAATAGGCGAAGCGTTGAGAACGGCCTGGAAGTAAATCGAGAGGAAGATGGTCGTCATGTAGATCGAGCTCATGATCAAGCACTGGGTCAAGACAGCGGCCCAAATGACGCGAGGCTTGAGGATGTACATGGGAATAATAGCATCCTTTCCGCGGATATGGGTCCAAATGGCCCAGGCAATCAGGGAGCCCCCAGAGCCGCAAAACAATCCGATGACGACGGCCGAGTTCCAGGCATGTTCGCCGCTTGCTCCATACTGGAGCGCAAGAAGAAGCTGGACGGTTGCTGGGGTGAAGAGAGCAAAGCCCACAAGGTCAAGCTGCTGGTGAAGTTTCTTGAAGACCTGAAGAGGGGACGCTTTCTCGACTTGCTCAGGGATGCTGATCAATAATAAGACGGGAATGATGAGAGCGCCAAGCGGGATGTTGATCATGAAGCACCAACGCCAGGTGACATATTGAGAGAAGATGCCTCCAACAATGGGTCCCATTACCATGCCCAGGTGGGAAAAGGCCATGACGATTCCGACGAGCTCGTTGGCACGCTGTGGGGATGCAATCGTGCTGGTGATGGTGAGGGCACCGGTCGTAATTCCGGCACCCCCCAAACCGGCGACGGCTCGACCGATGATGAACATCTTGGAGGAGATGGCAGTGGCGCAGAGGACAGAGCCGAGCATGAAGACAAGGAAGAAAGCCAGGTAGGTCGATTTCAGGGGGAACCGCTGGAAGATCTTTCCAGTTAGGGGCTGAATAGCGGCGCAGGCAAGCTGATATACGGAAGAGTACCAGCCAAGGTCGGGCAGCGACTTGAAGTCATTGATGATGCTCGGGGCCTGTGGTACTGTTTAGTATGTGACAAGAAGAAGAATAGGAGATGAGTCAAGGGTACTTACCGCTGTTGCAATCACTGATGTATCCAGCATCAGAAGAAAGGTTCCCACGATCAGACAGCCCAGCACCACCATGAGCTTGGCGCCGGTAAGATAGACGCGATGAAATGCCGAGTGCGGCTCCTCGACTTCGAACTGCTCCATAGGATGACGGTGCGGCTCAGTCTCACTGGGGCCGTCATCTTGATCACCTGGCCAAGTAGTCAATGAACTGAACTGGGCAATCCACGCCTCCACTTCGACCTCTGTAATCACCCTCGGACGCGTACCTGCAGGACGGGCATATGCCCAGTCAATTCGATGGATTCCATCGGGATCACGAACGATCACACCCGAGTCGATAGGAGCAGGGTGGCCCGGGTCTGTGGCAGGGTGGGTGGAAGTGGAAGCCGACATGTTGCAAAGAAGTGCGAAGTTGTAGAAAGGAGTCGGGCAAGACAGTGGTTGATTGAGAGTCGGACTTTAGAAGGGGCAGCAAAGTAGCTGACTGGATGATATGGTAATGGAGGACCAAGGTGGATGAAGGTTGAAAAAGTCGGATGAGGAGGTTGGCACAGAGATAGGCCGGATGACGAGGTATGTGTAGAACTGGCAGAGTCAAGTCTAGTGACACTGCTGATGCAGGACCGATGGCCTGGCTGACGAGATATGTGTAGACCCAGAAGTTAGGCGTAGAGGAGGTAAACTGGTAGAGTCTGGTCTGGCTGGCGTGATGGGAGCAGAACAGGTTGAGGCAAGGGTGAGGCTAGCCTGGCTGCCGAAGAGATGTGTAGAGAGGACAGGTAGAGGTCGAGCCAGCCTGGCTAACTAGGTCGGTGTAGAAACAGGTGGACTGGCAGAGTAGATTGACAAGCTGAAGAACTGATTGCTCGATTCCAGCTGATTGTAGAGGTGACGCCGACAATGGCTCTCAGGACGAGAAACTAATTCGACAACAGGAGAAGAATGAAAGGGCTGGAAGATCAAAGACCAAGGTCGAATGATTCCAGCCTGCAAGTCGTGAATGAAAGGGTCGAGAGAACTTGATGTGGCGAGCTGGACTGCTGGAGAGAACAGGATGGTCGAGGAGAAGAAAAGATTTCGGGAGAAGAATTGGGAGATTATATAGCTGAGAATTCTGGCCGGCCCACGAAGCAGAATGAACGGCAGTCGCGCTTGCTTTCCGGATTAGAGAAGGCGGTCCGATCTTGATGAGTGGATTCTCTCGGTCTGGACAAGGCTTCGTACCCGCCGATAACAGTACGGGCGGCTGGCACCGTCCTTTCGTACCAAGTCTTTCCTGGTCGTCACCCACTGGAACAAGGCCGGGTGCTTATCTCCCACCCCGCGCTTTCCTCAACTTCCCAATAGTTGCTCAGCAGACGGGACAGGTCTGAGCAATTGCGTGATCCGGTGAAGGACTAAGTGGCTCCAGCCCGGGAAAGATTTCCAGCTTCACCGTGGTCGGCCCCTTCCCCTTCTGCCATACGGCCATTGTCTTGCGTCGACTCCACTCTCCGGATGACCTGGCCTTGACCGGTCTCTCCATCTTTCAGTCCAGGACCCGTCCGGAATCTTTTCCTGCCGTTTTGACTTTCGAGCCCCCTAGATCTGGGATCAGTCCTAGTCATGGCCCGATAATGGCGGCCGGAAGAGGAAGCTCCGACCTTTTGCTGGTCCCCTTAAGTTCCCCTGACGCCATCAATCTTTTCGGCACCGAGAACCATCTGCGATTCTAAGTTCATGTCGTCACCCCGCTGGTCAACCTTCTTGCCGTCATTTCGTTGCTTTGAATTTGATCATGGCCGAATCTTCACCAAGGTCGTCCGGAGAGATTGCTCCACTCCTCCTGCCGAGGAAGTAGATGAAATCTGTTGACGTCGTTGTTGCTGTCGTTGTCGACTTCTAGGAGGGGCAAGACCTTCTTGCTGCCGTTTGTGTGTAGGCCTGTCACCGTCACCTGGTAGGAAGTTTGCACGTATGCGACGTCTTGTCACATGACTCACATCGAGCTGGCTTGTAAGAAGGCCCAAGTCTCATGGTATGTGAGATGATCCGTGAATATGCCGACAAAGGAGTAAGAAAATAGTTAGCCTTGATAAGCATGAATATGCTGGCCATCTCGATAGCCGATGACCGAAGGGCTGAGGAATGCGGAAGCCGAATAGGTGGACACTACGAGGCGATCGCGAGATCCGCGACAGCGACGTCAGGCGCGCGCTGTGTGATGAAGCTAAATTAATTGAGGAGAGAGGCGCATTGATGACTGGCTCTGAAATTACATTTTGACAAGCTGCCATCGTTGATCTCATGCTCTGTTGTTGACTTGTTGTAGCAGTTGTGCTGCGCTAGACTCGTGCGCTGCAGGTTGTTGTAGTCAGGGAAAATGCGTGTAGCTGAGCTTAAGGAGATAGATAGCTGGCTTGCAAGCTCTAGAGGATGTCACGTGAACCCCCTGGGCCACCAGGCCCTATTGGCTTGAGTCTGGGAAGATGAGTTGAGGTGTTGATTGAAGCTGCTGGTGCAGCTGGATCCTTGAGGTGGTCGAAAGGGAGCAAAAGATGACCCAAGCTCCCCTCACTGCCCGAGGTCAAGGTAGAGCAGATCGAAGTTTCAGCTTTGACCATTGCTTGATCAAGTCACTTGGAATGCTGTAAAAGTCATGGATGCCATTGCCAGGATGGGCTGGCCACAAAATCTTCACGACGCAATTGTAGGCGTCTCGCGTCTTGACTCTTGATGAAGAGTGGCATCCATTACAATAGGCAAGCAAGCCCGGGATACTTTAAGCTCCCCATATAATACACATATATAATGTATATTTAATACAATCGAGTGTACATATTCGGCCTGATATCTCACGAGATAAAATTGGTGATGGTCAGGGTGCTCCTCTCAACCTCTCGCGGCTTGCCCCCTTCTACACCTCGCCTTGTCATGAAACAACTGGAGTTGGATCCCCTTCTCATATTACCGTCGCTCAGGCTTTTGGATCAAGGCCGCTTCTATATTATATTACTGTATCAAGGTCTCTACTCGATGGCAAAGAGCTTTCCTCCTCTTGGCCCCTCTTTCTCGCTGTGGGCGGGTATGGTAAAACGTAAGCCGTACTAGAAATCATAACTTCAGTTTATCGGAGCCCATCGAGACCAGGAAAAGGGTATAACTAGGCCGATTGAGAGTCGTCCAGACAGTGTTTGACTCAAATGAGGCCATTCGCAACAGACTCAGCCAGGCACATCTGCAACTTGCTTGAAACCGCTTCCGATAATTCGGGGTACAAGCGCTGGTGCACCCGCTCCTTCCTCTTCCAGGACACCGCAATTCAAAGACCTACTGAAAGTACCCGCAGTCACTTGATGTATACAAAATTAATCTACAGACCGGTGCACAAGCAGAAGGTTGACATGAAAACTTGAATCTCCGATAGGACCGTTATCTATTTGTGTCCCAGCATCCTATGAGAAAGGCTCAAGCGGTCACTGGTTTGGCGGCTTCTTGAACAAAGTACCGAGAAAGAGGAAACTTGTCACGGCGGCAGGGACACGGCTTGAATTCAAAGTTCAAACGAGCAACCGAGGAGAAATCGGCGCAGCATAAAACAAAGCAGGAAGCAGAGAATGGGTAAGAATATAACGGCATGAGTGACACATCCTTTGTGGGCGGGAGTGATGCTGGGGGCCATTCTCCGAGCGCCAAACTCGTGGAAGGACCAATGGTCTTGCTGGCCCCGTGAAGCGTTCGAAGGGCAGCTCGGATATCTCAGGATCCCTGGGGCCCGAAATACTGCTCAACTCAAGTCGGCAGCCGTGCGGCTGTGGAGATGCCGGACAGGTTGCTCCATAATGTTTCAACTTTCAAAATATCGTATGGAAGGAGGACTAGCAGATCGAGATTTCGAGGTGTGGGATATGGATCGGAAGCAGTAGCTCCTCACAATGAAAACCCGCCTTCCTACATATCCTGTGAGATCACGCCAGCGTCCTCGATGACGCTCGGCCGGACTTTGAAAGTCCAGGCTGCAGTGTCCTCTGCCTGCTGCCTGCTTCCATGGAAATCCCAAAGTGGCTTGATCTAAGCTGACCGGTCGGCAGACCCAGCGTCGGCGAGCATGGTAGGAGCGCCCAACGCGCATCCATGAATTCCTTGTGATAATCTTGACGCCCGATGACCGGAGAGATCGGTGGAGAGGAAAGATGCCGCTGTGATCGGCCAATTAATACACCGGTAGCGAATTTCACAGGTACCTGTTAGCTGGCCTTTCATTTTGCTTGCCAAGGACCCTTCGACCTCCATTTTCTTCCACCATCACCTTCATCTCCCATTTCAATCTTGTTCTTGACACATAAGCCACTCGTCCTATTCCACGATTCCATGCCAACCATGCCGGATGAAGCCCCGAACACCGTCGAATAGGTTAACACCCATCGTCGAGATGCCGGCATCTATCCAGTCATTCGGACAGAGTACATCACCGATGGCAACGTTGTGAACATGATCGTTGTCAAGGAAGCCGTGGAGTACGTTACAGTAACGACCACGACGGTTGTGGCGCCCAAGGCCCGCCGTCACTTGCACCGCCATGGTCGGCGTCACCACCACTGATGCGCTTGTTGATCAAAACCTCACTCGAACCTTGCAACCTTCCGTCGTATTTCAAGCCTGGGTCGTTACTGTAACCACCACGACGGTTATGGCACCCAAATGTGCGATGTCCGCCCCGAGTTCCCGCTCGGTGGCTGACCGACCCGAGGTGGAAGCCGTATTCCCTCTACACCACGAATTCAGCGGTGGACACTGGACATTGCTCCACCCGGAACCATCATTGACCGAGAGGTCACCCACCAAACAGCCAGTGGAGGAGCTCTCTTAGGGTTTCGCAGTCGGCCGCCGCCCAGAGCAGGCAGATTCCAAGTGTTGGTTCCTCGGCACATCCAGTGAAGGCCATGCGGTTCTCCCCAAGGAAAGCTCACAGCGACGCTAGTCGACCCAGTGCACACGGCGAGGCGAACAGAAGCCAACAAAGCGGTGGTGCCTCTTGTTCAGGATTCCAGGCAGGCTGTTCCTCGCTGGTTTGTCTCCCCCCCCCTCGAACTTGGTTCCAACTTTGAAAGCCATGTTAGATCGCCGCTAACATCTCCAGGGCTACGGCTATTTCAGGCTTGACCGAGGCCCATAATCTGGGAGCTGGGTTGACCCTTCGAGCACCTGGTCGATTCGTGCCGCGGCTATAGCCATCGATGGTCTCCTAGAGTAAGTCTCAATCATCATGTCTCTGCTATCATGTCCGCAGGAGCGACGGCTAATAGATCCAGATTCCTATACTTAGCGCCCCCTTGTATTCGCCTATGATTTCTCTATCAGCCTCGACTTGGAGCGCCTTTCTCCAGCCGCATTTCTCGACAGTAATCGAGATCTCCCGCGTCGCCAACTCTGTCAAGAACCACACTGTATGATATTCTATGGTCCATAGGAGGACTCCGGTATTCGTTCCTCTGGCGTAAGTCACTCAAATATCTCGGCCCTTCTCTTTGCATTAAGTATACTGACCGATTGTGGTACGACAACCAGGCGTCGAGCTTCTCTCACCTCTTGTTTCCGTTTCTTTTCCAGCTCTTCTCGGGAAAGCCCAGCGGCAGTAACGGCATCATCTTAGTTCTAAATGCGCAGATCTTGGCTGGCGATGATGGAGACGGACAAGAGACGACTGTATCGCTTAAACTATCAAAATCTCGGCCACCCACATGCTGTTAGAATATGCAAAAGAGCCTCTGTTCCAGCAATTTCTGTTTTTTCTACCGCTTGATCCCTGTGTGCCATTCAGTAACTACCTCCTCACATTTCACCCCTCGCCATGCCTGACAGCGGCAAGTCTACAGAGGCCCAAGAGATGGTCCGGAGACCGCAACTTCTAGAGTCGGCCTCCTGCCTGCTACCAGATTGCCTTGCTTGGTGTCACTATTGTATCTGACCTCAAGCTCGCTTTCAGATCCTGGTTGGAGGCTGCCTCTCGCGCTGCGGTCGAGGTCCAAGACATCTTGCGTTCTATTGTTTTGCTTGCCCCTCTGCCACCCTGCTTGTTAATCAGGGAGAAATATTTGCCACGCTGGGTCTCCGATCCCGGTATTCTTCTCGAGTCGGGACCGCTTGTCGAGGATTCCGGTTTCTGGATCTTGCGCGTTGTCGGCCTGGATCATCGATGATCCTCCCCCAAGCTAGGCTGTCTCGCATTGCTTCGCAATTGTTTCGAAAGGACGAATACATGGCGACACAGAACCTCTTCGGGCTGGCTCCTTAGCTTTCACTCGAAGCTATCTCTGAAGCCGGTCTGGAGGCGGCGCTGGAGAACTTCTCCCTATCTTCCTGAGCCCATGAGTTGCTGTCTTCGGCCACTGCATCCCAGCGGCGATTTGTTCTCGACTGCGCCTTGACTCTTCTGAAACAAAATCTTCTCGGGTCGTCCACGAGCGAGGAGCTGTCCAGCTTCAGAACCCGGATTACCTGGTATGAGGCACGCTGACGGCTGCTGGTGATCTGGCGTCCGGGTAGGCGCCGCTCTCCGCCAGTTGCTACGAGCCTACTGGTAACGATGGTGGGCGTGAAGGAAAGGGCATCCGAAACCTGTCAGGTCGATTCCGTTCGGAGTTTTGAAGTCAATGGGTGCTACGCGTGGGCTTCAGACCCCAGCGTCACCAGCTCGAACGATCGAGTCCCTGAGCAACTTAGGCCCGCTCGTCTCTGCCTCGTTCAACGGGGTCACCTGTGACTGGCTGAGCGTATATACAGCCATACTCGACACGTATGCGCCCGTAGCCTCGCTCCGTCTCTGATGGCTTCTCGGTACAGGAATAGCGGCTCCCAAACCCTAGGCTCCTTGGATCAAGAGGGGAAGCAAGTAAACAAAGGAAAAAGAGAAGGAGTCTTCTGTTGACCCAATGGGGCGGTGGTCTGTCAAGGCGAGGTACTGAGGAGCTGGCTCAGGATAGCAAACATGAGACATGTTAATGTTGTTTGTTCTTGGACTTTTTGTCGTCTTGCTTCCGTGGTCCGCGGTTCAAGAAGCAACATCTTGGGCGGGAGTGGATACCTGTCCGGCTACCCGAAACAAAATTCGGAAGATAACCAACGAGACCAGAAACAAGACAATATAAAGTTAATCACAAAGATCAAAAGAAAGAAATATCCGGATTGATCTCCGAGTCTGTCTTGGTGTAATATTTGCCAAGCATCGCACACAGGCTCAGGTTTCCTCACCTCGCACAAGCCCTGCAAGGCACAGTAAACACCCGCTAGGGGCAACGCCAGAGCTTCGGAATACAGGGGTCCAGGCTTGTTTCCGGTTGGTCCCAACAGTCCTTCAGGTCCACTTTTTGTTTTTTTGTGCCCCATCGGTTCCTCCACGCTTCACTGCACTTCTTCAACTTCCCGGGTCAAGTTCAGGTACCAAACGGTACACTACGAAGTACGTACCCCAGACCCGATCAACTTCCTTGTCGATCCTACTTAAGAATGTCGAGAGCTCTTCATCCGAGAAATTCACATTGCAACGCGACGACAACGAAGGCGAAGACGTGCAATCGACCTCGAAACTAGTCTATCACCCTTAATCCCCTTTCCCAGCCCGGCTTCTTGAACAAACACAAACAGTGCTCGGATTTCACCACCGTCGTCATTATCTCTCACCTTTTTCGACCAAGATTTACTGCATAACAGTGGCGCTCGAGTTTGCACCAAGTCTTAGGGAGGCTTTTCTTGCTGTTGGGCGGGAAAGGTTCGAGTTTGCGGGAACCTGTGCGCAACTCATGCGCTAACACAACTTGTAACACCGGCGCCTGTTGAAGCTCGAACAAGATGGACCAAGACCCCCCAATCCCAACAGTAAACAAACCCACAGCTAGTGGCAGCAGTGCCAGCGGCATTCCTCGGCCCTCCAAACTTCCCCTCCAAACCTCAAAGCTGCCCGTACCACGGCCGAATCCTCTACTCCGAACCACTCCATCTCGAGAGGCCCTTGCCGGGCGCACATCCAACATCGGCACGGCTGGAAGCGGAACTCTGCGCAACCCCAAACTGCGAGCCACGCCGTCTCGAGATCAGCTCACTTCCAACTTGGCAGCTCCTATCGCCAAAAGTCCCGGGCCTGCGATCCGGCTCCATCCGAACGCGACACAATCCCGTACAGTCTCTTCTCCGCAGCAGAGGGCTTCGTTTGCGCACCCTGCAAGCGCAAAGAAATCCGGCCCACGATACATACCCCCGCCGCGTCCCGGAATCCCAGATGGCCAGGACTTGCAAACCAGCTCTGCTGCTCGTGTGCCGCGCCGTCAACCCTCTACACAATGGATTTCTGCCGACTCTCCTATGCTGTCTCCCGGCCCCGTCTCACCCGACATAGAAGAGAGCTACTCGCCGTCAGAAACACCCCCCAGGGCTCTAGATCAAAACCCAGCTGCCAAGAAACTTGCGGCACGCTCAGCCTCGTTTGAACCACGCCCTTCACTTGCCGAACGAACAATCGAGACTCTATCTCGTCTTCCTTCCTCACCATCGGTAAGGGGCAAGGCTGGAGCCCCATCTTTCTTCGACCCGCCATCCGCTCAGAAGAATGCTCTCTCGCGTCCGTCAAGTCGCCATGGACTTTCTCGACCCGGATCTAGCGGATCAACTCAGGACCGCCCAGGAAGCAGCGGACGCCCAGGATCTAGCTCAGGGCCCGAGGAGGGAATATCCAACTTCAGAGCCTCTATCAACGCCAACAAGAGTCCGCTTTCCACCATCGAGGGGACTCCTTTACGGGGACGCAGAAGTATCCAGTCCTTCCAGCCCCTGATGGCACCGAGCACGACTCCTGGGAAGAGTGTTCGGTCTTCAATACAAGGTATTCCACAACCGAGCGCATTGCCTATCCCACGGTCCAGGACCCCGAGTCCTGAGAAGAGGTCAGACGACGTGGTGATGCCAAGATCTGGGATGAAGCCGCTGGCTGGTCTACCAGCTAAGAAACCTTCTGTGAATGGTCTCTTCAGAAAGCCATCGGTCCCAAACATTACCAAGACTGGGGCAGACAAACCTCAGACGTCGACAACGACAGCACGGAAGCAGTTCGCGTTCACTTCAGAATTGCCTGCTAGGCGCACCACAACCACGGGCACGGCCACCACCACTGATGAGACCGAGCTGGCACCAGTCCCAACCTACCGCAAGACATCGACAGCCTTGCGGGACCAGATTGCAAAGGCAAAGGCGGCCAAGCGCGCTGCTGCCGAGCAGAAGTTGGGTGCCAAACCAGCTGAAGCACCTCTCAGGTCTCCATTGGTTCCTCGTGATACGTCATTTGACTTTGATTTGCCGGCTGATCCATTCAATCAGCATCGGGATGATCAGTCTCAGGCCAAGATTCTTCAGGGTCGTCTGCAGACTGCTCGGACTAGTGGTCGCTTGAACATAGCTGCCATGGGTCTGAAGGAGATTCCAGAGGCTGTGATGAACATGTACAACCTGGAGTCCGTCGACCAGCCTGGTGGCGCTTGGGCAGAAAGCGTGGATCTGACCAGATTTGTTGCTGCTGACAACGAACTGGAGAGCATAGCCGATGCTGTATTTCCTGATGTGGACCCAGCAACGTTCGCCGACGACGAGGAGAGCCAGGGCAATATCTTTGCAGGTCTCGAGACGCTCGATTTGCACGGCAACAAGCTATCTGCGTTGCCCATGGGATTGCGACGGTTGGAGCTACTCACGTCGCTTAACTTGGTATGTAGCCCTGGCCCACATTATCATGTTCATCTCTTCACCTTGCTAACACAAATTCCAATAGTTTAATAATAAACTGGCCAACAATGGCCTGGAGGTTATCTCAAAGATCACCTCCCTGAGGGATCTCAAACTCGGCGGCAACATGCTCTCTGGTACCCTGGATCCATGTTTCTTCAGCCTGACCAATTTGGAGATACTGGATCTCCATAACAACAAAATCTCGTCGTTGCCACCCGACCTCGGCAATCTCGGCCGACTCCGGATCTTGAATGTGAGCCAGAATGAGTTTGGGAGCCTGCCCTTCGACATTCTAGCAACATTGCCCATCACCGAGATCACGGCGCGTAAGAATCGCCTGACCGGGACCTTGATCCCAGAGTCGGTGGCAGCACTCCCTACTCTGCAGACTCTTGATGTTTCGTCGAACCAACTGTCCCATCTATACTCCGAGTCCAAGTCTCTAGGCATGCCAGCACTCAGCCAGCTTTGCCTATCCATAAACCGACTCCAGTCCCTTCCCGATGTTAGCGCATGGCGGAATCTAGTCACTCTTGCGGCTGATGAAAACAGCATCAGCGCCATGCCTACTGGCTTCACTAGCCTGGGGCAGCTGAGGTCTGCTGACCTGTCAAGTAACGACATTCGTGTTGTTCCAGCCGAGATAGGGCACATGGAGAAGCTAGCCGTGCTGCGGCTGAGCGGCAACCCGCTGCGGGAGAAGAAGTTCTGCTCCATCGACACCGACGAGCTGAAGGCGATTCTGGCCCAGCGCCTCGAGCCGCCTCCAGACCATCTGGCGGCAGAGCCAGAACCAGCAGTGCCCGTCGCGGCCGCCCACCCGGACGAGGACGAGCTCAACCAGTCCGACAACGACCACTTTGCGACACCACCTACATCAGCACCCGTCTCTCCTGCACGCTCGCGTGCGCACACTCTCACCGGCCAGACCTGGCCTGTCAAGGTCGGGGGCGTCCTGGATCGCTCTCGCACCGAGTCGTCGACCCTGCACCCGCTGACCTGCTCCCGCGTGGCGGCGGCGGCCAAAGTAACGGTGGTGCACCTACACCACAACCTCTTCCAGACGATCCCCGACTCGCTGTCCTTTTTTGCGTCTTCCATGACGGCACTCACCCTCTCGCATAACCAGCTCAACGGAGAGACTTACATGGGCGGTCCCGAGGGCAACGCGGCCGACCAAGTCCTCGATCTGCCAGCGCTGACCGAACTAAACCTCTCCAACAACCACATCAGCGGTCTTGCTCCCCTCCTGGCCCGCCTACGCGCCCCAGCCCTCCAAAAACTCGACGTAAGCTTCAATCGCATCAGCGCACTACCCCAGGCGCCGCAAACGACGCTGCGTGGCGCATTTCCGAACCTGACGATCCTCCACGTGAATAACAATCACATGACGGACCTCGACCCGGAGAGCATTCGCGGCCTGAAATACGTCGACGCCAAGAACAATGATATCGCGCATCTGAATCCCAAGCTGGGATTGTTGGGCGGCAAGAACAACACAGGCGGCGGGCTGGAGTTTCTGGATGTTAGTGGCAACCGGTTCCGCGTGCCGAGGTTTAATGTTCTCGAGAGAGGGACCGAGGTTACCCTCAAGTGGTTGAGGAATCGCATACCTGTTGCTGAGATGGGCCCTTGGAATCGCGAGGAGGAGGGTGAAGGCGATGGGGACGAGGACTAACTAGACTGTCTGTGCTTGTGGAAAAGCAGAGGCAATGTACATGTCTATGGGACCTGGCAGAATTTGTGGTTTTTTTTTTCCTTGATGGAGAAGCAGATATGGCCCATGCCTTGGTAGGCCATCTCTGGGGAAGTGTACCATCCTCTTTTACCTCGATACCAATTTCAGTTTCCTGGCTTCTTGGGCAAGGGAGTTAGTTACCTTTTTATACATGTTGAGGACATCTGGTGTTTGACTTGCGGGGAATGTTCTATAATTATAGCTCAGAGGTGTATGTATGGTTAGATGTTGTAAATGGGGGACAACGGAAGCGTCTTGTATCAGCTCATGCTGTATCCGCAAGGCATCAATACAAGGAGTGTGGATTTTGTTCATGATCTGTGTAAACGTCTTGCCACGTGTTTTGTTTCGCAGTGACCTATTACTTGGGTAGATGCTTCCGGGTCGAGGCTGGGGACTTGGTGGCAATCCTATTCTGGCATCCACTACCGTAGTTCTTGACCAATTTGTCCTTCTCGCCTAGGTGAATGAATCGTTACGACTATCAAGCAATGCGACCCTTGGGCCTCTCAGTGGCCAGCAGCCTGTATTCCGTGTGGCGCATGATTTCCACAACTGATTTGGGGACCAGGACTGGGTGATTTAGAGTTTTAATATATTCATATCCATATGCAATTAAATAAATGACGAACGAGTCTCTGGCGGCGAAGAATTAAGAGTCCGGTCCTGTCCATAATACATGCGTCCCAAAATCAGGCTCCGTTGTGTTGTAGCTTTGTTTTTGTTTGTTCTTGTAACCCCAATTAATGTCATGATCCATCAACCATCCCGGACACGGACTAATTAAGTAGCTAAAAAGACCCAACTAATCAACATCGACACCCTTCGTGCGCAAGTCGGCCTTGGCGAGCTTGATCTCGTCCATCAACTCGGCGTAGGCTTCGGGCGTGTCGCGGAAGGTGAGCAGGCCGAAGCCCAGGCGGAAGAGGAGCCATGCGCCGAAGGATACGAGGGTCCAGAGGGGGAGCTATGTTGTCCTTTTGTTAGCCATGTTCGTATTGCGACAATGAAGGGAGAGAAGCGGGAGCGCCAAACATACAACGGGGATGATATCTTGCTGGATGACGGCGGGCAAGGGAATAAGTTCCATGTAGAGCGCGAGGTAGAGCTGGACAGAGGGTATGTTAGTCTGAGCTGCCGGGTTACAGAGGGAGGGCTGGCGGTTCTTCGTACCGAGCTCACGAGGAGCGCAATCGAGATGGTCTGTTGGGCGTGCGTCATTGTCGCGGTTGGTTTGAATTTTGAAAAAAGATTTATTCGTTCGGTTGGTTTGTATGGGCTCGAGTTTGTTGCGGTCAGTCAACGGAAGTGGTTCGGTTAGTGATCTCGACGTTGTGATCTGGAATTCTGGAGCAGCAGCACCTCGTCAGCAAATGCGCCAGGGCGAAAATCTGTCCTCCACCTGCCACGTACCAAAGGAGTGTACTCGATCAATCAATCGGGGGATAGACGTGAATTTTGATGAATTGCAAAAGCAAAAAGGGCAAGAATGATGCGACAGGGACAAGTCTCGGGCAGCTAGCTGACCTCTGTGAATTGTGGACACTTTGGGTTTCCAGTGACACGGTTGGACAGCGGATCGTGAAATGGCCAATTCGTCGCGTCAGGCATGGCAGGGGTCACACTCACTTGCCAAGTGGGGGGCTGCCTGATAAGCAAGGATAAGGGTTGGGGTTGGGTATGAGGCCGTTACCCCTTTTCCTGTCGTAACATCCCAATAAACAGTGCAAGCCGATCGAAAGAACCAAACCAAACCAGTTCAGGGAGCTTATGTTATGCGGCACAACCAGAATACCAAAATATTGAATCATGAACAAACTTGGCTGTTTTTTGCGTATAATGACTATAAGTCAAGCATGCATTATGCAGGTCCTCAAAATTCATCCTCATAACGCCACCATGTCCATGCTGAAAGTCTGCAGTTGCCACGAGACGGTCAGATTGTCAATAAATAAAAAGCATAATATCCAGAAAACAATATCAACAAGGTAGGTATCGCTCCCGCAACTCCTCAACTTCCCCCATTAAATTCCTCATATCATCTTGCCCTCGAATTGTGTTTCGCCGACACGGCCATACTTTCACGACTCATCTGATTCGCCTTGGTCATTTCGGAGATGAAGCTTCCACTCCTCTGTATTGATTCCTCACTCTCCGCGACCATCCGATGGGCGTCCATGCACATCATGACCTGTTGGTGATATTGCTGCAAAACTAGAAGCCGAGTAACAGCAGAATCTAGACGATCCCGTCTCTTTTTCTCAGCATAGAGCATTTTCCGCCTGCAAAACTCCGGGGCAGGCAAGAAAGGCTCGTGTTCGAGAAATGCTTTGACCTTTCGGGATATTTTCCCTGCTGGTGGGAAGAAGTTGTTGAAACCGGCGTCGTTCATTGCTGTTGACCATGGGTTGTTAGTCTCGCGGTGGCCGGCTGTGACGGTGGTGGTATTCCTTCCACCACTGTTCTTCTCGAGTTGAGCATCTCGGCCAGGGCTCTCCATGACGAAGGCGGTCTTTTGAACAACAATGACAGGCTTGCTTGCTTGTGAGTCGACATGTGCTCGGGCGGTGGTGTCTGAGTGAGCTCGTCCGACAGCGCGTGAACGGCGGGTAGAGATGTAGATGTAATGGGTGGCCCAGACTTGGTAGATGGCCCACCAAACGAGGACCCAGATAACCTGGACAGGCCAAAAGGCCAGGAGTAAGAACATGGCCAACCCGACGACAAGCAGGCCGGATTTCCTCATCTGCCTGACAGAAGGACAGTTGGCATGCGCGTCTTGGTGTTCGTTACGGGCAGATCCTTGGACGCCTTGGTTGTCTGGTCCGCGCTCCAAGTCCTTGTCATTTTCCACATCAACAGCCTCCACAGTGACAGTGGTGAAATGGACAGACTTGGGCACAGTCACCTCAACCTTGTCAGTCCCATCATCCTTGGTTGGTTTGGAAAAAGCATCATGCACCTCGACCCCATCAAGCTCAACCCAAGTGCCATCTCGTTTCCTCCCCATCCACCCAGTATGATGGTCCCAGGAGTGCACAACTGCCTTCTTCATAAACAACGGCCACTGCTGATAACACCCGAGGCGCATCATACAAACAACAAGGCCAAAGAAAACGTATGCCATGGTAAATATAACTATATGAGATTTTGGTGGCCCAACGTAACCGTGGGAATCATGCCCAATAAAGGAGGACAGCCGTTTGCTGAACTCACCCCCTTCGACCGACATGGTATTGTGTGAGCGAAAAGAACCACGCAAGTCTCACTTCAATGAAAAGGATGGATGACCGATACTCTGAAAAATAACAGCAGTATACAAGAGTTCACAGCAGCCAAGACGAAGGCGCAAATCAAAACAAGGATGAATGTTTGGGCGAGAGAGAAGATTGTCTTGGATCACTGTTTACTTCAATGGTAACAAAACAAAACAATGAGAAGAGAGTCTGAGAATTCACCATGCTCGACGGGACCGGCCCGGTTATGCGAGACAATCGAAGGTAATCAAGAGTAAGCTCTCCTCTCTCCACCACCCAGCGGCATGGCGGATGTTAGACTGTAAAAAAGTTCAAGCCTATATAAAACCTGCATGAACCACGGGACCATTGATGACCTTGATAATGACAGCAACATCTGCCCTCCAGCTGTGGAAGACCATATGGCAAAGTACAAGATGGTCGCGTCATGAACTCTCTCCCCCGAACAAGGATCGAGAGGCCATCTAAAGAATAAAACCCCAACTCCCCACGCTTATACAACAAACATATCGGTAACCGGACCTCTGCAGGTGGGGACCTCGCAACATCCCAACGCATGGCCGCCACAAAGGTCCAGACCCAGCCAACCCACGAGCACATCATACCATCTGATCAGATGACCGTGAATAGAATCTCACAGGGCGTAATATGACACGATCGATCGCAGCTTTAACTCTGCGATGACACCATCAAAAACGTGAATGACCCTTACAAAGAGTAGGTACATCAGGGTCCTCACCGTTAGCCGCCGCTGACCTGTACATACTCAACAACGCTGCTGCCCCGGAGTAGAGAGCAAGTCCGTCATAACCACGGCAATCCGACAGACTAACAAAGTTCAGCCACTCCAGCCAGACACGATAGAGTTACCGGACAACCGAGTCTGGTACCCACTCCTCTCTTCCCTATCTCGCCCACGTCGCTACGACACAAATCACGCATATTCGTGTGCCACTATTGAAAAGGAACAAGACTCTTAGAGTATCGATTCAGGTATGTACTCAACACAAAAACGCCAGTGGGTATCGCTAACATGCCAGTTGCAGCACATCAAAGAAGAAATACAACAAAAAAATGAGCCTCCCAAAACGCCTCCTCCAGAGTCTGGTTCATACACAGCAAATCAAGAAACAATACACATCATGTCCCTGTCAACTTGACGAGTTCGGGGCCAGCAAGCCATGCGACAGTCTCGCGGACAGCGTCGACGGGATCTTGCCCCCGGGAAAGCAAAACTTGAAACACTTCGGACAAGGCGGACAATGTACCGCGCGTGTCAAATTCATGCCCTGTAGAAAGAAGGAGGAGGAAATCAGTACATGCTAACCCAAGAAAGCACTCAATATCGGAATGGAATGGTACTCACACTTCTCTGGGACATTTGCTTTGAGAGTGATGTCGCTTCGTGCCTGACCAGTCCAATCAAACTCGATGCGCCAGCCGACGCAAAGAGTTGCCGGCGTCGTCTCAAAGGGTTGAGGGCTCAACACAGGCATCTCGTATTCCCGGCTCACCACGTCCAGGTATTGCGTGTCACCCCGGCCAAGGGACGGTTCCTTCTTGCCGCCACGCCCTCTTTTGTTGCGCTTTTTTCCAGCTCGAAATTCCCGTACCATTTGCGCCACGTTGCTGTCCCCCACCAGCTCGTCGTCGAGAGTCTTCCAGAACTTTGCGCGTCGGATGGCGACGCGGAGCCACTCGGCCATTCCCCAGCCTAGAACGCCGAGGTTCGTTTTCACGATTGATGTCCGGTTTTTCGCGGGATGGCATATGGAATCCATCAACGGGGTCAGTTCGTTGGCACACACGGAAGTATAGTCGACTGAGACATCCTCGACAAGCAAGGTGTTGACGTTGACCTTGGCGTCAATTTTGGCCCTGAAAAAGGGGTCCCCAAAAGGAGACTGCGCAGACACCAGGATGTCGTGATGCAGGATGTCCGGGTTGAAAACCCCCCCGGGATCAGGAGAGAGCTTAAACGCGAGCTGGCTGGCGGCAAAGTAGTGGCCCGTGAACTCGAGCGGACAGAAGCTTTGAAGGAAGGGCTTGGCCTCGGCAGCTGTCAGGCGAAGTGGATGGTGAGACTTTGGCTCAGGCAGCACCTCGTTATCCGGCTCAAGCCTGTGTGTGGATTGGAAGAAGTCATTGAATCCCGGTAGTATTCCCCGGCCTGAACTGGGCTCGGCCGCGTCGTCTTCGTCGTTGGTAAATTCGAGCCCAAACAAGCCCAAGAATTGGCTCTGAGGCTCCGAAACTGGGTCTTCGTGGGGGCTGGTGAACAAGTGACGCTGGAGAAGGCCAACTAGTTCATTTGTTTCCAATGCTTGTTTCTCTCCGCTGGGCTCTCTGACGAGGCGGGCGATTGTCGCGTCCGCAAGGGCAATGTCGTGGCTTGCCTGCTCGGCCTGCTTGTGAAGCCAGTCCAGTTGCTTTGTCCAACTCACACGAGGATCGTAGATGCACTCGAGTTCCAGCTGCTCCAAAGGTGTGGCCACTCCGGTACCCAAGTCGGCGTCGTCCTTGGCGGGCTGCCGTAGCTTACGCCTGGAAGGGCTCGAAAAGAGGGAGTCGACCTTCTTGGACTTGTGACGCTTGGACGGTGTGATGTGTATGCCCGAGGGCGGTGTGCTAACGACCGGGTCACGGTGATCGGGCGTTGGAGGGAGCTCCGGCTCTTCGGCCTGGGAAGAAATCGCTTGGTCGTCTTCATCTTCTTTGGTGGCGGGCGATGTTCTACGCCTCTTGGGCGCGGGCAAGTCCATGTTGAATACCCGTCGCAGTTCTGATTGACGCGTCGATACCGAGCACGGAGCGGTTGTCGCGAACTGGAGATGAAATAGGCCTAGTGCAGCCAAGGGTATGACGTTTTGCCAGCGACTGTCGCAGAGGATCTGCCGCCTGGGGTCTGCAGCACAGTTGATTTGGAGCAAGGGCCGAAAAATGGGGCAATGATTTATATACACCTTCAATCATCTCTTTTGCACATATAATAAATCTCTTAACTGGGTGTAGCAATTCTTCCAGGGCCTGTCTTTTGTCATGAAAAGGCGTTGTTTATGAACTTTACATGCCATTTCGAACAAGTTTAGGCCCCAACTAGGTCAAAACGTGGCATGTAAAATGAATAAGAGAGGCTGTACGGAGATACAATACCGTGTAAATGATCCATATAACTATATCTCACATGGCCGTAAAGAAGAACAAAAGTACACTGCAAAGGAGAAGGTTATTATAAGGCTTATTCCGTACCTCTAAATTCAGGGTTTAGTGAGAGTTCGTACTGTACTCCGTAGCACCCCATTTTCCGACCCAGTTAACCGTACGCCCCCCTGGCCCCTTGCAGCGTCGCAGGGATTGAATTTGGAGAGTTGAAAGCCGCCCGAGGGGGAGAAGAAAATTCTTGCCCCCGTCTTCCTCCGATCCGTCCAGCCGTACCGTGTACCGAGTACAGTATCCGGTTTTCTATTCATTCCTCGCCGATCAAGAGCGACAACGTCACCCCCATTAGTTGCCGTAGGTAGTCAGTCCCTCCTTTTCTCCCCTTTTCCAATTACTTTCTCCAAATCAACCACCTAGCGGGGGCTAACGGTGCGACGAGCAGCCAACTTCCAAACTAAAAAAAAAAAGTAGAGGCGAGACGAGACGTAGGCTAAGGGGCCGACTGACGAAATAACAACAAACACCGCACTACATCTAAGCACCGACGCAATGCGAAGAAGCATCCTCTCGGCGGCGGCGCGACCTTCGCGGTCCCTGACCGGCCTCAACTATCCTCGGCGCACCTTTACCTCAACCATGGCGGCGCAAGAACAAGTCCACCCCATTGGCCCCTTCTACGAAGCCATCCTGCGCAGCCCGCCTTTCATCCCCGAGACCAAGCCCGAGGCTGCGCCTGTGTCCTCGGCTCCCGAGGTGGTCGAGAAGCTGCCGGAGCGTCCCAAGCCGACACCCACTGCTCCCGCGCCAGCGACGCCGGCAGCAGGGCAACAGCCTTCCAAGGTCGAGCAGCCCAAGAAGGAAGAGACGCCGGCAGCCGAGACCCCCAGCAAGCCAGCGGCTGCTCCCAAGACCAAGACCAAGGCATCCGCAAGAGAGGCCCAAGACACTCCCGCACCGGTAAAGGAAACCCCCGCAAAGCGAACCCGTGCCGGCAGCAAAAAGGCCAAGTCCGTCGCACCTGAGTCTCCCTCTTCCTCCCAGCCGTCATCTTCTGTTGTGCTTTCTTCCCCTTCTTCTTCTTCTTCTTCTTCTTCTTCTTCTTCTTCTTCTTCTTCTTCTTCTTCTTCTTCTTCTGCATTACCTTCCTCCTCATCTACCACCTCGCGCGCACAACAACGAAACCCACCTCTAGACCCACAATCTAACAACGCGCGCCAACAGGACCACGACTCCGTCAACAACCGAGAAAGTAACAGCCAAAGTAGCAGCGCCAGCGACCCCAAGCCAGCAGCAGAGACCCCCGAGTCCCGAGCCCGTGTCATCTTCTCCTCCAGCCTAGTCGGCCCCGCCGAGCGCGCCGAGCGTCTCGCAGCCATCAAGGCAAAATCCCGCCTAGTAGCCGGCGTGCTCGTCCCCCCCAAGCCCGAAGAGCCCGACAACTGCTGCATGTCGGGCTGCGTCAACTGCGTCTGGGAGCGCTACCGCGATGAACTAGAAGACTGGGCGTCTGCCTCGGCCGAGGCAGATCGACGACTCTTGGCGCGAGATGCTTCTTCCTCTACCTCTACCACTACATCTGATATCGAAGAGGAAGGGTTACTTGAAGGAGGAGCAAGTGCGATAGAAAGTGTAGACGCTAGCATGGCAGCTGCTGATAGAAACGGAGGGGCACGGACAAGAGAAGAGATACCTGCCGTAGGAAGTATGGATGATGATGGTGGCGGGTCCGAGACAAACTGGACTACTGCTGGAAAGAAACAACAAAAAGAAAAAGAAATATTCTGGAACGAAGAGTTGTACAAGAATGTCCCTGTGGGCATTCGCGAGTTCATGAAGCAGGAGAAGCGGCTAAAGGAGAAACACCTGCGCGAGGGTACTTTGGGCGGTTAGATTTCTTTTTTCTTTGCGGTTGTAATTACTAATTCTCTTTCCTCCCTTTTCCTCCCTTCTGTGTACTTACTTATTGATACGCAACGGCGATGAGTACACTACGCTTTGGTCTTTCAAGTTTTCTCTCTCGTTCTGCCTTTCTTGCAGCAGTTATAGATGGGCGGTTAGATGTATCTTTGGCCCTTGTGTGTCTAGCGTTACTGTCTAGCCAAGATACCTCTATGCGGGATCATGGATTTACTTGTTACTCATCTCGGAGTCGGGGGCGGCGCGTTCGATACCCTGCTGTATCTGCTCCCGCTTTACCGGTAGTAATATCACCACTGTTTGATCTTGTACAATTCCATGTGCGCTACCTACCACGTCTTCACAAGCAACAATAGACATCAATCGGGTAGGAAAGGTCTTTTAGAGATAACTTTGTTCATGTAATGGTCTATATATCTGCTTTCATGACGGCATCCTGCCTTTTAGTGTAATGATGTATGCGCGTTGCGCCCCTTGATCCCGACGCCGGTCATAAATAAACATCACTCGTTTCCCTAGGTATCTCCCCTGGGCGATTGCCAACCACGAGGTTTTTCTCCCAATCCCAGAGATAAGGCCCGCTGTTGTAGTTTAGTCCATCCCTCTCTCCACCAATTCTTTCCTCCATTGCTGCCACCCTGTCCCACTACTGTTGGGTGGCATATTGCTGGTTAAGGTTGCCGGCGGCCTTTTGTTCCGCGCCGAGACGGTCGTGCTCGTCAATGTCGGTCGCCTCCCAAGGGTAGCAGATCCACACATCCCCAACGGTCCGGGCGGCGTGGTATCTGCCGCTTGTATGCATCTCAGTGGGGAGGACACCCTTCTTTTCCTTATCCTTGTTCTGTATTCGCACATGAATGGTTAGCACATTGCATCCTGAGCCATCGAGTGGTAAAGAAGTACGACTATGCCGTGGAAAGAGTAAACATACGTGGAGGACGAAGATGGAGAACTCGGTCTTATCGCCCCCAAACTTCTCACGGGCTAGCTCGACGTCCTTCTCGAGCTCTTTGACGGCATACTCGAGGGTAGTGCGGGTGTCGTCGACCTCGTCGACAATGAGGACACGCTTGCCGACCAGGTTGCCCATCTCGCCGAGAGCGCTGAGATCAAGCCATTGCGTGCGGGTGACCTTGGTGCCGGGCTCTTCGACGACCTGGTCGTCACTGGTGGGGAGTGACTCGTAGAGTGATAGACCGATGGCCTGAATGGGAATATTGGGGCTGCCAGGCTGCTTGAGGAACGAACGTAGGATACGAGCCGGGACGTATCCGCCACCACCGATGGCGATCATCAGTTGGGGCTTGACGGTCTCGAGTAGCTTGGGGGCTGCCTCCTGACAGAGCTTGTGTACCTGGTGGGTTGTAAGTGGGTTTGTCCCGCCATCATGCTGTGCTCACACCTTAGAGAGATCGGATGGGACGGAATCGAAAAGGGGCACGCGGTAGTAGGAGTAGAACCACTGACATCATTGTAGGTCACATATATTTTCTCGACCATCTTGGCTAGGTTGCAGGTCGTCTGGTGATTACAGTAGGGGGGGCAAAGACGTTTTTGCTGAGAAGATAGGTAGCGGCGATAAGAGTCGACGGACAGGAATAGGTGCCTAGGTATTGGCGGGGTGAAAGTGGAAAAGAAAACGGTTGTCAAGAGAATCCTCTTTTTTTTTTTTTTACACGCCAGCTGGATGGACCCTTTTTCTAGAGCCCCTATCTTATCGGGCAAAAGGCAAAAGTTAAGCAATGGTCAGGAGCAAGGGACACAAGCTGGCAGATTCACAAGGGAAATTTGACAAAATTCCATCTCTGCAAGGAAAGGGGAAAGCAGAAAAAAAAAGTTTCCCCTTCACCCCACTTGCAGGAGAGAGCCCCGCGGCGGCCTAGATGGGACCAGGGACGCGACTAAGCCATAGGAGACCCCGCATGACGATTGCCTCACTGCAACAGCAAGCCTAGAGACCCGCCCACTGCCGCTAGCAGAAACGGGAAGGTGGGCTTCCATTTCTGCTCGAGAATATTGCAGAGTGCAGACTGCAAGTGCAAGAGGCGGCATGTCTTGGCTGGGGCGTTTGGCCGTATCGGCCTTGACGGGATCCGCCGATTCCCAGTACTCGTCGTCAGGGCTAAAAGCTGTGACTGCTGTCGACGACTTGATGCCAACAACAGGAGGACAAGAGTCACATTCACCGCCCTATGCTGTGCTGTCGGTATCTTTGTTGTACGGGTTACTGGTCACACTCACGATCGAATAAGGGGTGATGGTAATAACCCTAACCCTGAACAGATTTCGTGCCAACCTGAACCCCTTTTTCAACATCAACATGATGTTATTTCTCAACTTGCAAGGTGACAGCAAAACATCGAGGAGAATGGAATACCGTTATCCAGATCTGCTTTGCTTATACCGAGGATGCGAAAATGCCGTTTCGGGCCAAACAAGCCAAATGCCTGCTCTGGACCAGATGACCGGGATTGACTTTGGGATACATCATACATGTGGGAGCACGTCTGCATCTCCTTGTCCTACACCGTCTCCATGAATGCAGGTAACCGCGACCGAAGCGTTTGGAGCAACGGTAACACCATCTAACAGAGGCTGGTTTGTTTACAACGAAACTTGGCAAGTCCCATGGAAGAGACCTGCGAGCCATAAATACACCTGACATCAATGGTAGATGCTTACCTGACAGGTGACGGGGTTGTTCCCTTTGTTGCTTCCTGCCTCTTGCAAAGGCTGTCGGCCCAAGATGATGCCGCGCTAGACACTGGTGGCTTCATATTCGGAAGCTTAACGGCTCTTCCCAGAAGTACAGTGACGGCTCTAGCTGTGCTCTCTCTCACGCTTTCCCCGGCATTGGGGACGCCACACGTCAGCATACTGCCGACCTTCGCACGTCGTCCCAGTCGTGATCTCTGGCGTGCTTGCTCCAGCCAAAACCACCAGTGTGCCCTTCTCACCTTGATCTGCGTAGTTCCTTCTTTCTTCCTCTGGAATGCTTCAGGGCTGTTTGTTGGCAGTCAAACTGTGCTCGGCAGAAGGAACGATACCTAACACTAGTCTGCTGCTGGACGACTGGGTAACCGTTCCCATCAAGACCCACGAAGCAGTGTCGAGGAGCAACAGCAGACACACAGGGTCTAGCCAGCAGGAGCATATCGTCCTTGCCTCAAGGTTCCCAGGACAACCCGGGGGTAAGAGCGTGGCCAGACTAGAGATATCAAGTCAAACAGCATCACGCCATGATGAGATTGCCTCGTTACAACGACGGGAATCTGCCCCCAACACCGCCAAGACACCGCCGTCAAGTCAGGTTCCTGCCCAAAAGCAGCGATGTCATCATCTCACCTCAGTCCGCCCAGACAAGGTCCATCCTGAGACTCATCTCGGAGCCCAACCAAGTCCGACAGCAGTCACGGCCGGCCAGGACCCGTCCTCCCTCCAAGGGATACCGCAACCCTGCCCCAGAGGACATTGAGAATTGGCTAGACGACTCGGACAGCTGGTACCAATTCCCAGAACCCATTACTGCTAGACCAAGAGCCCCCCTGTCCCCTGGCTGGCGCAGTCCCATCAAGAAGAAAGAGTCCATCAGCCCCCTCGCTCTAGGCCCCTCAATCTCATCACCCTCGGGCCTCTTCTCCCCATTCGTCTCAGCAACCTCCTTCTCCCAACAATCCCAGCCCCAGCCTCTCAACTTGACCAGCCAACTTCGCAATCTCAAAGACACAATCCAAACCTCGCGCGAAGCAGAGACACTGCACGCCTACGACGTGGGCGTCATCGCCGCCCTCAACAGCATGCTAGTCTACTGGAACGACCGCGCCAGCGCAATGCAAACCAGCAGCGCCGAGAAACGCATCTTTCAGCGGGAAGCCCAGCGCTTGACGGACCTGATTGATGATGCCGAGCGACACTTGTTGCTCAGCCATGCTTCGCTGGTTAACAAGCAGGTTGTGGAAGAAGACCTCTGGGAAGATGTATTCTCGGCGGGCTCTTCTGAGTCGCCGCCGGGGAGCGAAGCCACCACCTCCTCTGTTGGTTTGGGTATCATCTCTCACATGCAACCGGTCCATCAGGATACTACTACTATGCATCAACGAGCCCGGGCTGTTGGCAATGAGAATGGGACGTATTATGCTTTTGGTTCAACTTCTGGTCGTCTTGAGGGAGCAGTCGGAGCTGGAATGCATTTGCAGGGTAGTACTGGTCTTGATGGGAAAAGACATGTCTATGTCTGTACTTGTCGTCGGGCCAGAGCAAAACTGCAGAATAGGAGGACTCGGAGAGGATTTGGGTCGTCCTCTCCGGGTTTCATGGACGATGCTGAAATCATCCATGAGGAGGACGAGGTCATGTCGGACCTTCAGGATTGGGTCACTTCATAGTGAACTACTTGGTCCGCTTGGGGAGGTTGAGAAGATGCTTTGTATATTCAGGATTGTACATGTTTTGTATCTGGTATTGTATTTATCATGACTTTGGATGTATATGCTTGATAGGATGGGTATGGGAGTGGTACGGGGTCTGGTTGACGTTTTTGGTGGAACAATTGGGAAATGAGTACATTATTTATGAGATATCCTCATGCTGCTGTCACGGAACCTCCCGACCGACGAAAACTACATTCGTGTTGGTCCAAGAGATCAAGCAATTCGCCCAGCAGCGCGCCAATATATGAGCCTTCCTCAAGTGCAGTTGACGATCCAAGATGCATCTGAAGGACCCATGTTTGAGACAACATGTATCGGAAATCGTCCCTCTCAGCCGTGCCCGTCGGCTCCCCAGGCGTGTCCAAAAGGTCATGATACAGGGCGAATTGCCATGGCCTGCCATACATCCACGGGAGCAGATAACATCCCGATGTGGCCCACGTATCATCTTGATTCTGCCCGAGCCCGCCGTAAGCCAGCATGTAGGCCAGGTCGATATCAGCCACCACCTCGGGGTAGTCTCCAAGCTCTTGGAACCCCAATCCAGGCGACAACTTCAAGCGCTGTCGGATCATGGCGGCTACGATCTCGGCTCTCTTACGAGCCCGTCTCTCGGCCATCACTCTGTGTTCGCGCTCAAACGACTCGTCCAACATGTTGAGTGCGGACCCAAAACAGGATTCCTTGGTGGCCATTCCCATTCGCGCCAGGTAGCTGGCCAGGTACGAGTAGTCGCTCTCGTCTAGGTCGTCCATTGGCTCTGGGACATCTGGGATGGTGATGTCCCCGTTCTCGTCTTGTGCTTCTGCCATTGACTTTTCGTCAACCTGATTCTTCTCATCCTGGTCCACATCCTGGTTGTGCATATACGTTTCAGGGGCTGTGGCGTTGGGATTTTGCCTCTGAAGAGCCCTGACCCCTCTCTTGTACCGAATTTTCAAGAGGTCGACCAAGTCTCTTGGATATAATTGAGGGTGGAGGACCACGAGCCCGCGGAGCATTCCCTCCCTGGCGTGCTTCGCCGACTTTGCAGTGGACCGAGGTGCCGTGACGGCTGCGAAGAGCTGCTTGATTGGAAAGCAGCGCCCAGTCCCGAACCCCAAAAACTCCTCGTCGTAGTTACGACGACGTTCAAGGAGAGCATTACGCCAATCGCCGGACACAGGTACATGTCGCCTTGCACACGGAAATACCAGATCCGGGCAATCGTCGAGCTGCCAGATGCTTGGATAATCTTTCAATTCCCAGGTCTCGTCATCCGCAGCAAAGGCTTGAGTGTTTTCTGAAGGCGTATAGATTAGCCACAGGTCTTCAAAATATACATGAGGTGTCAAGTTGTGAAGAATGCGCGGGGGATGAGCGAGCCAACAGTCAGGTGACAGGTTGGCAACAAGGGCTGTACAGGCTGAGTGTGCTTGCGTAATGGTAGCAGGGTGATGAATGCAGTTATAGCATACCGGAAGGTTCCTCAGAGGGGATTTCAATCTCCTGTCTCCTGGAAGCATCCTCGGCAGTAGGAGGGAAAACCTCTTGATGAGAGCGTTGGGACATGTTGCTAGCGGTGACTGTATGTCCTGGAACATTGGCGATTAGCACGATACGCCCTGGGGCCTGGGCCAGACATATCTGAGGAGGAAGAATAGGTTGGGGCTTTCCTACCTTGAAAGAAGATGTCCTGCCAAGTAAAATAAGGTCTCGATTGAAGTGATGGCGTTGAATATTTGGAAGGCTGGGTCTGGGAGAGCAAAGTGCTTTCCTTGGTATAGAAAGGGGAAGTTGGCAGGAGAATTTGGATAGGGACTCGGAGTTGTGTGACCAAGTTGGAAAGGAGAAAGTTGCATGAGAGGTCTGGAAAGTTTAATATACCACAGGACTGGCCATGTTGGGAGCTCGGAGCAAGCTGATGACTCGTGGCACAAAATCAACACATCAAGATGGGATGATAGAGAACTCGTTTGGTCTGGTGGACATGACCCCCCGTGGCCGGTGCGCTGTGAACGAGAGGCATTGGTCTGATGGGCCTCGGACGACCCCCACGGCAACGACGAGCCTTGCCTCCACCAAACAAAGTTCAGGCCCTCCTTCGCCCTGTGTGGTCTACCCATGAACGTAGAAACTTGACGGATATCCTCTCTGAAGTATTGGAATATGGTGCGCCAACCTCGGACGTAGCCAGCTGACGTCGTGTTTATCCGTACGTTGCCCGGATATCCAGTGGCATTCAGTTGTCTTCCCGAAAATATTGTTTCCAGGCAGTCTCGAGTTTGTCATCATCTCATTCAATCTCATGAGCCCCCATCGTGAGACTGGCAGATTGTTGAGCCAGATGAGGGCAGAGGTGGAGGAGAGCTCGCCATTGCAAAATCGTCGAAATGACTTTGGAGGAAATCGCATTCTCAAGTGTTCAGTTGTCGAGCATCTTGTTTCGCCTAGATAACAAGGATCGTGTAAGCCATGGCAGCCCCAAATTCACTCGAATGAAAAGCGAGTGGAAGAAACTAGTCCTTACGTTTTGTACGGTTCTGATATTCAAAGGCCAAGGACATTTGATGTCACAGCCACCACTCTGCTGTGCCCTGGCCCTTCTTTTCCACAAGTGCGCAGGTCGCTATCGTGGTTTTGCGGGCAATATCATGGCACCTTCAATCCAAAAGAAAACAACTGCCCTGGATTCAGGTCCCGAGAATTAGCGTGAGCGTTTAGCTGGGCTGGTCATATCAGAGCCAATGTATGGCTGAAGAAGGGAGTTGATCGAGACAAGGAAGCTTGGAAATATGGTGCTATTATCTCGGTGGGCCAAAGGTTGGACATGGAAGCTGCGATTCAGTGGAACGGCACAATACCGGGAGAGGTGTTCCACTAGACATCTGGAGACAACTTACCCGAGGGTCTAGAGCATAGAAGGAACAAACGTGATCACAGGGGACAACCGAATCTTACCGAGTAATCAAACTATCTATAGGATGTTGAATGCTCATTCATCCAGCGTCACTTGCGTCACGCGTGTTGAAACTATCCACATCGTCCTCGTCATCTGAAGGCCGTAGTCCAGCAGCATCATTTCGAGACCCGATAGAGGCCAGTTGGCGTTTTGGGTCGTGCTGTCGCATTAGCGAAAAGTTAAATGTTAGATGCCCCGTATTTTGTGATTTCAAGTTTTACTTTCTCTAGCCAATGATGTTCTTCTCGCCTGCCTTCCGATCAGTCCAACTGTTCAAGCAAGAATCTGACATCTAGAAATGCACCACTCAGGGCTGGATTCCTCATTCTCATGAATCCTCATATCCGTGCTCTTAACATCGAAATGTTTCTCCCATCATCATCCCTGAAATGAAAGTGAGAATACACTTTTGCTTTGGGTTGCAACATGGACTTGGTGATACCTCCTTCGCAAGGAAGCTCTCAAGACAGGACAAGTCCGGACTGCGGAATTGTGAAACATTGAGCATCTAGAGAATGATTGAATACCAAGTAAATACTTCTACCAATCATTCATATGGTCAATAATATCTAGGAATTCCCAAATCGGTTGCCAGGTCACACTCCCCCTTTGTAAAGAAAGTGGGGCTTCTCCGAATCGGGGACCCGATTTGCCGACTCTCAAAGTGCCCGAAGCGGCACGAACAAAGTCCCCGATCAGTCAGCAACGGAGGCCGGACCTTGACCTTGACTGTAGTCTGATGCCAGATGCCAGTACCGATCGATCGGGTCGACAAAAACCCAGCAGGCAACTCTAGACGAGTGGGCTTACATATCTCGAGTTCAGTCCTGCTGCAGATTTCTACCCGAGAACAACATCAACCAGTCACCGCCGGATCGCCGCTCGTGAGAGTAATTATCACCACCATCAATGTCAATATCCACAACCTGCGGCTGTCTCGCCGCGACCCGACGTCTAAGGCGCGATGACCAAACCGACGACGACGAAGTAACTTCAAACCCTCTCCTCCGCCAATCGTCATCACCGAGCTCAACATCCTTCTTCTCCAGCCCAATTCCAACACCAGGTCCAGGATCTTACCCGATATCCCCATCATCCACTTCCCAAGCAGCAGCAGCTTCCTCTCCCAGCGCAGCTCTCCTCCACGGCCGGGCCCTAACAACCCACTGGGCACGCCTCTCCACCACCTGTCCCAACTCGGCGCTCCATCTGGCCTCCCCAACCATCCTACGATACATGGTAACAGCGCTACGGTCCATAACCGTCAAGTACGAAGCACACCTCTGGAAGATGGTCTTTAACGCCACCACAACATCAGCACCACTGCCATCACCCATACCTGGCCTTGCAGCAGGAGCCCCAGGAGCAGCGACAGCAGGACACATAGGCATATACCGCCTCGAGCAAGACGAGACACAGATTCTGCTGCAAGAAGCTCTCCGTACGTCGATCGAGGAGCTGGGCGGTCTGTTATCCGAGATTCAAAGACGGGTCGTCATGATTCGCGCAGCAGCGGGGAATTCTGTTTACTCTGCCGGTGGTGGTATCAGCGCCGGGCTGATGAATAAGACTACTAGTACGGGCAATGGGCTCTTCGCTGGTAGCAGCAGTAGTAGTCTAAATCTCGACTGGGACATGGAAATGGACACGAATATGGGCACAGTGGATGTTGACTTGGAGGAGGAGATACAGGGACCACCGCCTACAGACGAGGAAATGAGCGAGATCAACATGCGCTTGTATCAGTGTCTGAGGCGGCTTGATTTCTTGGAGAATGGGGAAGTGGGTAAAGATGCTACTAGATGGTGATTTATCGTGAACGGATAGCATAGATCGAGGCAAATCGGCAAGATAGTGTCGACCGAGATCTAGACTGGGGAGCGAGATGTCGTGTCAGGATACTACCCTCGACTTGGATCACAGTGGCACATACTTGGCCCGGGTATTGACAGCCAAAAATTATCATATTCTTCGTAATTGCCCCCAGATCAGCAGCAGTACTAAATCAGAATGAATGGCCCCAGACAGTGAAAATATCCCACCAACGCGGCAACGCCATACATAGCTCGAAATGAAGAGAACCCAAAAGCCATTCCCTATTTTGGTATATATCAACGACCAACCCAAATCCACGTGTAAACATGTCCCACACAAGCCCAAGTATCTTAACCCAGCGTCCCAGCCATGACCTGCTGCATAACCTCAACCCTCCTGACCAAATTATCCACCATAGGCTCGACAAACGCCAGCGACTGCTTCACCATCTGCAAATCATGATTTTCCTCTTCTTCCTGACCAGCAACTGTCCCCGTTTGCTTTTGCTTTTGCGAACCAGCAGAAGGGGGGCTCACAAACCGCTGGATATCCACCAGCGCGCCCCTAAACTTTTGCATCCTCAGCCTGAATATCCTTCGCAACGCACGCCCTTCCGCAGGCGTCATACTCCCAAAGTTGCTATTCTCGTACCCATTCCCCCGCTCGCCATCGTCTTGTTCTGCTGCTGTTGGCTGTGCTGGTGGGGAGTCCCGTCGCTCCGGCGCAGTCACCACTTCAAACTCGGACTTTGCAGTTTCCCCATCGGCCCCACCCCGACTCGCAAGATTCAGCTGCTCCCGGACAGACCGCAGGTCCCAAAGCCGATTCACCCGCTCACTACCCCTATCCAAAAAGAATCCGTCCACCCTGAGCGCATGAAAGTCCATCGCCCTCAAGACGCGATAATTCTGCACCCCAAAGTACGAACACCGCGTGGAACACGAATCGAGTCCTGGAAAGGGCTGGAAATCTGCTATCGCATCTTTGAGAACCTCGGCGACACGCTCGGCGTACATGATCAGTGTTGTCAGACAGAGACGAGATTCCATCAGAGCTGCTAGACAAGGCGGGCTGTTGGCGACGCTGTGCTGCGGAGCGAGAATGAATGACGTCCCTGTAATGGCGGTGACATGTTTGGGCGGGTTTTCGCCGTGGTGACCGCCGCCGGGGCAGTTGAACAGCTGGGTCTTGAGAGCGCGGAAATCAGATTCTGCCTCGAGGGCGGCTTCTAGGCCGATAGGGTCGCCCGCTGCTGAGTGCAGAATCTGTTCGAGCTTGAGAGAGCGGGTGAGGATGGAGGTATAGCATGATGATGGTGGCGAGGGGCCAGAGGTGATACTCGGGGCAGTGATGCCCGTTGTACTGGAGGCATCGCCATTGGTGCTGCCTCCACTAGCTGTCCTGGTACCGGTCGAGGACGAGGGATAGTTCAGGTTGCTGCTGAGTGGAGTGTCGAGATTGATTGGGGTGACGATGTTTAGCTCTGGATCGATGCTGCCAGTGTCATGGGCAGGGTCGGGGATGTTGTGCGACAAGGGGCTGATGCGATGATGGTCTTCCTCGACGCCTTGCATTACATCCGGGGAGTAGTGTTCCTGAGGGGGCGTGATGATGGCCGTTGCCACCGTGGGCGCATGCTCAACTGGTGAGGATTCCTTCTGGGCAGAAGGGTTGGCGACCCGAGGAGAAGCATTGCTGTCAGTGGTCGCAGGAGTACCCGTACCCGGCTGGGCCTTCCGGGGTCGGCCCATAGTCCGGATGGGACTGTAGACGCACACGAGGCGCTTCTTGACGCAACGGTCGCATTCTGGCTTCTCCTGTCCGCACTTGACCTTGTTGTCCTGGCACCGGTCGCAGGAGGATCGGTACTTGACCCGACTGCCTGCTGCTGTATTTGTATTTGCCGGCATTTTGATTTGGTTGGTGCTGTCGATATCGGAAGGGGTTAGGTCAAGTCACGAGTGGAGGTGTAGATATCTGGCAGGTTGATGGGTGAGATTGTGCTGACACGCTGACAAATTCCTGAGGGGCAGACCGGCAGCGGCATTCAAAGGAATGGGTTCGGTGAGTTGCCGTGTCCGTCTGGGGCGAGACAGGCCTGACTGACCGACCACCTGCAGTTGGGGGCCGCCAAGCAACAAAGGACACCGATTTATGGTTACACGGGCCGGAACGGCCTGGAGCCTCTAGCTGCACGAACTCGGGTCAGCAGCTTGGGCGGCTTGTTCCGCTGCCCAGAATGGGTAGGTATTGAACGTCTTTACAATTTCTTGTGTTTCCTGTGTTGCTTGAGCGCATTCAGTCTCTTCCACTCCAGTATCTGCTCCTCTTCTCCGTCGGTGCCCCTCCACGTGCGCCCCTTTAGATGCCTCAGTACCAATTTCTTCCCTTCATCAGGATAATACAGCCAACAGGCCCATTTAATCCACTCTCCATTCTTCATCTCGGTACGTGCGCGATGGCCAACCGTATCTTCGATGAAAGCACCGCGCATCATGGCTAATCTGTTGGGAAAGACATGATTGAGATAATGTCCTGTAGATGCGATGTGCGGCTTGTCAAACCAAAAGAACATGGGAGTAAGAGGTATCTTGACCGACGTGTCGGTTTCAGGGGAGTGCAAGGAAAAGCTTTGCTTGTATAGGTTGGTGAGCGCCTTCAGGGCAGGAAACTGCACCACGTGGTCAGATGTCGCATATGAAAGCATGCGGGTCGAGGGGAAGCATATATATTTGACCGGGACAGAGATGTTCGACACCAATCCTGTGAGAGGGTCTGGGTGGGAACTCGGGTCGGCCTCAGTTTTCCGCATGATATCCAAGAGCGGCGTGAGAGGTATGTCCGACACAAGCGACCAGTCGTGCTGCTGGACCCAAACGTAGGGCGTCTCGGTTAGGCGCAATGCTGAGCGAACTGCAAGACCAAATCCCAAGCGCTGGTCTGGCTCGATGAAGGTGACAAGCCCGTTCCTCGTCTTGGTGATGGTCAAGGGCACGGCGTTGGTCTGTTGCGCGTACACATCTGAGCCGTACTCTGCTTCGCCCTCGGCAACAGTCAGCTCGTTATTCGCCTCGTCCTTGTCGAATCGCCGCGAGTATTCGTTGATGATGAGATTTTTGGCATTCTGTTTGTATTCGGCGAATTTAGTTGCGCCGTCAGCCGTCACAGTCCCCTTTTTCAAGCGATTTTGCGACGACACACGATCGAAAGTGTCGATGACCAGAATGACTCGACAAGCGGTGAGCGAAGGGCAATGTTTTTGAAATGAATGAATAACTTCTGAAAGTAGCTCTGTAGATGGCGCTGATGGCGTTGGAGAGGTGGTAAAAATGAGAGTGATGAGATCATGATGCAGGCCGGTCTGAGTTGCACCAGCGCGGACACACGTTCTCGACAGCAAGGGAGATGGAGGAGAAGGGTTCAAAGGGTCTGGCACTGCGTGGGGACACATGTCGCCGATCCGTCCCAAATCTTGCGCAAAGAGAGCGATACCGTCAGCAAGTCCTCTCAGACAAGCCTAGGCGTGTTGCGCGACGAGACGGGCGAGAAGCGAGTTGTCGTGAGCTCGCGATGGTGGTTGGTTGTGAGTTTGCGCTTTCGGCCCCTGTCGGCAAGTTTTCTTGCTGTGGCGTCCTAAAAGTGGGGCGCTGTGTTGGACTCACTCCGCTGATGAGTTTCACAAGATGGATCAGCTTTCACTTTGGGAGGACCAATTTTGATGTTTCTGGCATTGAATGAGTTGAAGGTTGAGTAGGGATGGATACAATTTCGTTGCATATCATCGGAAAGAAAATGCAGTCCACTTTATATGACTGAAGACCGAAGCAAAGATGTGACCCTCACTCGTGCGATTGAGCTTCTCACAAACCGAACCGAATATGAACCTCTGCTCAAGTAAAACAAAAGAAAGAAAAAATACATTAACTGTCTAATTAAAAGTTTAATGCCAGCGAAATGACGAGTTGACGCCAGCCGCATAGTCAAGCCCAAATGTTATCACAACCACGCAATGCTCAAGTTAAACAAACCACCGACTCATCTTACATCTCATTCCGACTTCCTCTCACCTCACCCTTACTTGATTTCACCACGAAAACACCTAGAAATGAGAATCCCTAATAACACCCTTACCCTTCCCATTCTGATTGCCCTCCTCCTCACTCACAAGCAAAGGCTCACCACCTCTACCCAGCGCAGTCTTGCTGGCTCGCCACTTCTTAAACTCACCCCATGCAGCGCTGGCCATCCAAAGCCCCCAAATGACACCGGAAACAGCGATATACGCCGTCTTGCGCTCCTTGGACTCTCTCGCCATATACAGGCCCAACGCACCGTTCGCAATGCCCAGCGTGATAAAGATTCGCCCGTTGAAGATATGCAGATACGACCAGATCTGTCTCCTCCCCGTCTTCTTGAACTTGGCGTGGTGGATGACCCCGAACAGAGGTTGCAGAAACAAGGCGACCAGGACAACGAGGCCGATGATGGGGTGGTAGTTTGTCTCCGGGTTGTCCATCTAAGAAAACACAAACAACACAGTCATGTTAGTCATCCATCTCACCCTTTTAAATAATAATATTCTTCATTATGAAGCAGCAGCAAACATACCAAATTCCCAACCCCAGGAATCTGCACCTCCCTCACAAGATACAACCCCAACCCAACAGCACAGATATAAACCACATAAGCAATCATCTGCGCAATGGCATGGACATGAATCGCATGCCGTCCAGGAATCACGCGCATCGCGATCGAGCCCAAGGGGAAAAAGACCACCATGGTCAGGGCAGCCAGCACGCCGTGGATAGCTCGCGCTTGCATCGCCGCTTCGACATCGAATCCCGGCCCGCCCCGTTGGCCAGAGTACAAGTTCCCGTTTGATGAATCTGATGATGAGCTCGAGGAAGAAGAAGAGCTTCCTCCCCCTGAGGAGGAAGAAAATGGGTTGGAGCCCGAGGAAAAATCCGGGAATTGCGGTGTGGCCATGACACCCGGTGCTGTATTCAGTCAGTCAACATACATAGAGGTAGGCAGGTAGGTCACGGTGGTGAGGACGGAAGCTGAGGTCTTACCGAGAAGGGCTGTTAATAGCCCGAGCTGGAAGTTCTTGGAATCCATCTTGTTTTGGGGTTTTTAGGAACTGAATGTGAGAAACGAGTGACTGGATCCGTGATGAACGAAGAAAGGAAATTGGGAGAGAACAATCCACGGCTTATATCCAGGAGACAGTCAGTCACGGAGACCAAGGAGGACAAACAGGTCGGAACTCGCTTACCGCTCCAGGCACAGCTATGATCTCACAAGCATGCAACACGCACGCACGCGCAAGCTTTAGTTCGGTATCAGTGCGGCTCTAGTCGCGGTTAGCAGTTGGAACCAAGTACACTAGGGGGCGAGAGTAACTAGAGCGACTTTGGGGTGCCGCGATGTTCTGTCAAGTTCAACCTAGCGAAAAAGGAGACCCTGAAAGCCTAGAGACGTTGAAACAGAAATAACACACTACTCATTGCAATTCACTGACTGCTGTGGCCCATAATGACTACGAGAACGACCATGTCCTGGACTAAGAAACGGGGAAGGCGTCGTTATCAAACCGCTGAACGACAACCGTTTGGCCGATCTTTTCCGTTTGAATTAGTTGATGATACTAGTACTACCTAGGTAGCTAAGAATGCGGTCAGACAAGACCCATATGCGTGAATGGAGTCCAAACTAGCGCAAAGTTTTCGCCTTCCTGGCCTGTGGGCCAACGCCAATTCCGGAGACCGACTGCCAGGGTTTTCTGAGCGCAGTAGTTCGCATGTGAGAACGAGCATCACTAGCATTTCCCACTCCCAGATAACCCTGCCGCCATGATAGCAAATCAAAGCCCCCTCAACGAGCAGCACATGTCTTGTATTTTGAGCCATTGTTCCCCCTGGCTACAAGTCTGAACCGGACGTCTATGTTTACTTCTTGTTGTTATCCGCCTCGGGGCCAAAGAAGATGACGGTAACGGTTAGGTCGTCACTGGAGGAGGGAAACGATATTAGCATGATCACACATACTTTGATGATGCCTCTGGTGTAATTGGGAACGGTAGGACTTACCGGAATCGGCGGGCATTCTTGCCCTCCAGCATCAGCAGCGACGAGACGAGATCGTGGTCTCCGCCCCCGAGACCGTTCCGAATGAGATGGGTAGCGACATTGGCATCCTGAACGACAAACTGGCGAGTACGTCCTTTTGAGCCGGGAGTATCAGTAGGCGTAATCTGCCACTGGCGTGGCCGGACTGGAGCTTCACGGTAAAACTTGTTCGCATCAGCGCTGGACACAACATAGGGCAAGCGATTGATCTCGTTCTTGTCTCCGCCGAAGAATCTAGACCACCAAGACTTGGGCTCCAGGGACTTGGGAGCGGCAAGTTGGTCCTTCTTGTCAATCCACTCGGCCACGAGGGCGACAACCTCCTCGTTTGACAGCATCTCCCACAGCCCGTCGCAGGCCATCACAACAAAGTCACCCTTCTCCGGGTGTATCTTTGTCGTAGTGACCACGGGCTCGGCCGTGGCATAGGGCGGGGTGAGGACCTTTTCTGATGGGCTCTTGCCATAGAACTTCTTACGGATCTCTTGGGAAAGCTTCTTCGACCACTTCAGAGTGGCGTCACCAAAGACGCGCGAGGGCTCATACCCGAGCAGACGTCCGTTTGCGACGCAGTCCTCCTCTCCGGGGTGTTCGGTCCGGATACGGGCGGCCTCGTCGGGGTTCGCGCCGGTCTGGTCGGAAGAAAGAGGCGTTGCCGACCACGTCATGTCGTCAACCCGTCTGCCCAGGACGGCGCGGCAGTCGCCCGTACAGGCCACACGCAGCAGTTGGCTTGTTGTATCGTAGAATGCCAGCAGAGCACACGAACCCGAAAGTGCCGGGGCGAGAAGCTTGGTACCCAAGGCCCTGGACTCTGCCTTCTTGACGGCGTCGAGATGTGACCAGACGATTTCATAGTCAAGGGCGAGGAATGTAGACTGGATTGTCTTGATGACATCCAAATTCGATTGGAAAGATGGCTGAACGATACTGCCGGATGAGGACGAATTATTGTATAGCTCGGCCAAATCGTGATAGACGTGGGGAATCAAAGTTTGGCGCAGCTTAGCGGCGGTGGCCCAGCCCCTGGGAGGAGAACTCATGTCAGCGTATGAAATATTGGATACAATATTTCAGAGACTTACGAATGGCCGTCATAGATGGCCCAAAAGGCCCACTTGACAGAATCAGTTGGGCCAGAGCTGGTGACAATCAACTCGTCGTGGTCATCCTCGAGCGGCTCGTTGCAGAGAACCTGGTTCGTGTCGTAGCGCAAGACACCGCATTTGTTGACTGCTGTGCTAGTCTCGTGATTGCTCAAGTGCTTCGTTACTTGCTCAGGGCTGAGCAAGTCGTAAGAGCGATCCTCAGTGCCATGCTTGACGATGCTTTCGGAGGATGGTTTGGCCGAGGATGTCAGTCCCTCATGCAGAGTCTTGGGTAGGGCCTTTGACTTCATGTTTGGCTTGACGATTGCTGCATCAGACCAGGCTGCATCGGGGTTGTAGGCCTTGGTGGTGTCGAGACGGATATCCTCGGTCGAGTAGAGGGCCGCAGCGAAACCCGCAACGAACACAGCTCCGAGAGCAAGTGCCTTGGGAGAAGCAGCGAAAGAGCCATTGCTTGCACCCGGGCCGCTTTGGGATGATGATAGGTTCATAGCAGGAGCGTTGGCTCGTCTAGTAACGAAGGAGGGCCCCCCTATAACATGGCGGGAGAGCACGAGATTCTGTCCTGCCGAGAGGCGGTTCGGGTTCCCGCATCTGCTCGCGACTCGAGAGAGCGACATGGTTTCGAATTGTGGATATCAATCAAAAGCAGAGTAGCGTTTGATTTGAGCAAGAGATTTTATGAGCGCGAAAGAACGGCAATATCATCGGCTAGGGGCGAAGCCGACTTGTCGTGAGAATGATGGAGAGTCTACCTAGATCGGTCCTCGGTAGTGGCGGAGGTTGAAAAGTTGTGCCAGATGAACTTTGGTTCGCTTTTGGTGCTGACAAGGGAGGCTAAAAGCGGGGCCCTAGCCTGTATTTGGCCCGTTGGTCAGAAATTCAAACGGTCTTGCAGCTGTCAGCTCAGCATCCTTGCCAGTATCAGTGCTTATTCCAGCGGCCAGATGCACTTTTGCCCAGTCGCCCGATTTGCTTGGTTATCCCCAAAACAAAAGGTCATTACGAGGTATTTGAGGTGCCTACATGTATGGGATGTGCGATATTGGATGTGCCTCAACGTTGGTTGGTGTTCAAATCTCATAATGATAATTGGGCTGTAATGGTATAACTCAATATAGTGTTGGCTGTGTTGCCCAGAAATCCATCTTAGGGTTGGGGTTATGAGTGAGATCAAGGGGAGAATGCAAGGCACTGAAGCAAACCTCCCTGAGGGTTATCAAGATATTCCCAGCAAGCAAAACTGTCATTCCTCTACTCGTGGACTGAGATTCACCCAGCCAATTTTGAATTTTCTATCTTCGGTTGCTTGTACGACAGGTGGGACTTGCCCCTTGAAAGCTCCATGCGCCCTCTTTGGTTTACATGTTGAAGTCGCATTCTCCACAGCGAAAACTGCGCTCCTTCCCACTCACAGATGAGCCTCGACTTAAACCAGTGTCCGTACCAATGAACTCTGGCAGGCTTGTCCCGCACATGTCCAGACTTCCACGACCCGTCAGACTCTCGTCACTGAAAAGCGCCATTACAGCATTAGAACCCAAATCTTTCTACTTGGGTCACGGTATTTATCGATACGAAATACTTCCAATCCAGGAAGTGGACCACAAGTGTTCTCCGTAAGTTCAACACGGACTCCAAGCCTTACGGAGAACTTCATTAACCTCGCTTCTTCCATTTCCATAATTTCCGTCCCTGAGGAGTCAACCGTCAACGACACCCCAGCCACAATGCGCATTTTCGTCTCCCGGGACCCTACGGGCGGCCTCGTGTTGGACGTACAGAGCGATCAAGTACCATCTAGATGTGAGCACAAGCTTCTGGTGTTATCTCGTCGACGACGAATCAGCCAAAAGGAAGAGGAGCGCGCGGATGCTGACCGCTAAAGTCTCTCGACAACCATATCAGGCTCAGCGACATCCAAAACGTCACTTGTGTATTCCTGGCAGGCTGGCCCGTCAATCTTTTTCTTCCACCGAGACGAATTGATGGTTTATCGACGTCACACTTGACACCTCCCGAACACTATCTTGGCGAAAGGTGCGCATATTTCTGCTGCAGGTTCTCCCTATGCTCCCTTTGACCTATTTAGTCAAGGAGAGCGAAAAGGATGAGATTGCCAACAGTGTCCCACCTTGTGCAGATGCAAACTTAGGCCCAGCCTCCAGTCGCACATCAGCCCGCATCTGCTAGATTAAGCATACCTAGACATCAATTGGCTCTCCTCACTGCCTTGTCGGTGCTATGATCACGACTCCGAATACGAGTAGCCCGACCCCGATGGTGGCATCACCAGCGGAATTTGAAGTTTGTTGAGGACTGAGGTGCAACCATTCCAGCTTGCGAGATGTACTGATAAGTGGCCCAGGGTCAACACCCACGCACAGTACTCTGCACGGCGAGTGTTGATTGGAACTCGAGAGATGCAAGCCGATGGACGTTACACAACATCCTGCACCTACACCTGCACCGCATCGTTCTGCCGGCCGCCGCGGCAAGCCTTCGTGGGATACCAAAGGCCCAAGCACCATAGGATCAGTCAATTTGTCTTGGATCATGAGATAAGGCAAACCTGCGTATTATACTTGAAGACGATTCGACGACGCCACTACACCCAAGTCCAAATCCAATATTGATACCCACTCGACCAGGCCGGCAGGCGGGGCAACGAATCATAGTTTGACTGCGCGGTACTTATACCCTTCCTTCTGATATAGAAGCACATCGCTGAATCTCATTGGCTGCATTCCGTCAGACGATTGCCCTGCTTGGTGGACGATGAGGGGAGCCGGGAAACCACATCTGCAGCTTCCTGCAACCATCCACGGCAGAATTCCTTTCAGCATAGGCCATTTCAAAACCAATGTCCCTCAGAGTGACATTGCCCGTCTTTGCAAATAAAAAGGGACCGAGGGGCTCTGCGAGGAGGTTCACCAGTTTCCAGTTTCCAGTTTCTACGACACCCACGTGCCACACCGACAGTAACTGGGCGAGAAGTTCCAAACGCTCACAGCATGGCCATCTCCTACCTCATGTCGGCAGCGCTGGCTGCCGTAGCATATTTCCTGATCTCGACGTTCAGGTCTTGGTACCGCTTACGCCATATTCCCGGGCCTTTCCTGGCATCCATCTCGTACCTCTGGATTGCCAAAACTGTTGTATCTGGAACGTCGCACAGAATTCTCAAGCACATTCAAGCCAAATACAACAGTCCTCTTGTCCGAATTGGACCCAACGACCTCGTAACAAGCTCGGCCACGATAATTCGGCATATCAACGCTGCCCGCTCTGTTTACACGCGCGATGAGATGTATGCAGCTCTCGGTGCAGATCCCGACAATCCCAACATGTTCTCTACCCTGGACGAGGCACTCCACAGTCAATTAAAGTCAAAGACAGCTGCCGGGTATGCTGGAAAGGCAGTACCAACATTTGAGGCGGACATTGACGGGCAACTTACGGCGTTCAAGGGCCTCATTCGGGAGAAATACCTTTCTACATCCAAGAGCTTCAAGCCCATGGATATGTCGCGGGCAATTCCTTGGTTTACGATGGACTCTATCACTAAGTTGTCCTTTGGAGAGGAATGGGGGCACATCAAGGCGGATGATGACATCCGTGGCTTCGTGGATGCCTCGACTAAATTCGCTCGCTTTGGCACACTATGCGCCGAGACCCCGCCGCTGAGGAGAATCATGTTCAGTAAGCCCATGCTTCGGCTGATGGGTCCAAAGGAGACAGACGCTGCCGGATTGGGATACGTCTCTGGGTAAGTACGAACAAGAGTTTTCTGTGAGATCCAAGTCCTCGGATTCTGACCGCCAATAGGCAGGCAAAGAAAGTTGTCTCTGAGAGGTTCGATCTCGAAAACCCAGCCGAGAAGCAAGATATGTTGGTAAGTTGGTTCCCCACTGAGTCCACACGCTGGTCACCGTCTCTGACAAAACTCTTTCGATCTATGAAAGGGATCCTTCATAAGGCATGGCATCACTCGGAAGCAGTGCGAGACGGAAATATCACTTACTCTGCTAGCTGGATCCGAGACCACGGGAGGCACGCTCCGCTGTGCCTTGTTTCATATCCTCACGACGCCCCATGTTTACAAGAAGTTGCAGGCCGAAATAGACGAGGCTGTTGCGCAAGGGAAAGCGTCTGCCCCAGTTATATCGTATGCCGAGGCCCAACGTCTGCCCTATCTCCAGGCCGTCATATACGAAGGAATCCGTGTTCAACCCTCGGTCAAACTGCTCTCAACCAAAGTTGTTGGCCCAGAAGGCGATACTCTTGAAGGCCACTTCGTGCCGCCGGGAACCAGAATTAGTGTCAACATCTGGGGGTTGATGCGTAATAGGGAGGTTTTCGGTGACGATGTAGAGACATTTCGCCCTGAACGATTCATGGAGGCCGGCGGGGAGAAAGAGCGTGGCAGAATGGAGAAAGACGTCGAGCTGATCTTTGGGCACGGGCGATACATGTGCGCAGGCAAGGTGATTGCCTTTATGGAGCTGAGCAAATTCTTTTTTGAGGTAAGGTACCAAGATTGAAACATGCCTACGGACGATGGTCGTGCTAACATGTTGGTGTCGCGTTTGCTATCTAGCTGCTTCGGGATTTCGACCTACAGATTACCAACTCTTGCGAGCCCTGGGATGTCGAATACTACGTCACAGCTATTATCCGGAACCTGTGGGTCCGCATCACCAAGAGAAGTCATTAGGTCTGTCGGTGTTGGTGGGGCAGCTGGAGACGATTCTACCCCTCGGAAGTGCTTGTGGGATATTCATATCCAAGTCTTTTCTGTTCATCTCTTTTCTTTCAATCCACTCTCAACACGCCATTTCTGGCAGGAGCCCAGCTCAAATTTGGGCCCCAAATTCCCAAACTGCGGCAGCTAGATGTCTCAACCGGGAAGCCCTATACGCTTACGACCTCCGATCTCTTCTTCCGACTTCCTCTCTGGTGAACGCGTGGTGTCCCCGGCCGGCCTTTGGTACTCTGGTCTAGTCTGGTCTGGAGGAGGGGGCCGCCTTTTGGGGGATATGAGAGCAGTAAAAGGGGGATGCGCGAGTAGGAATGCCCTTTGCTAGTCTGGTCTAGTCTGGTCTGACCTGGGAGACGTGGCTCCGGGCGGCTATCAGCTTGTGTCAGGGATGTATCTGTGGATTCGCCTATGGAATCTGTCTGACTGACTGGGGCCAACGCAGGGCATATATATGCGCAAGTGGGTGTGCTGCATCTCCTGATGCCTGGAAGTGGCTACCAATGGCCATTGTGGCCTTTGTGCCCTGTAACAGCTTGTTGGTGGTCTTCTCTGGCCTAGGACTTATATTTTTGGTGGTCTGGAGTAGGACTCGGCTTTTTGGATCTCATATTTTCTTTTTGGATTTCCTGTTTATGGTATTGACTTCCCTTCTTATTATCATGTTATATCTGTATCGCGTCTTTTAATTTTTCTTGGTTGGTCTCGTTCCGGAAACACAGTCCAAGGATATGTAAGAATCTCGACGGAACGTTATGACGAGGACTTGGGATATTTGTTATGTAGCTATCCATGAAGATATGAAATTTCATAAATAAATCCACCTCTTTCATTCCACTTCCAGTTGAGGCTGCTATATTGATTGTCTGTATCGCGCCGTCGATAGTCCTTACCTTCGACGGGGTTATGATCCGACCTATGGAGAATGCAATCCATGCAGTCCATCATTCCCGATGTTGGCTCCGTCTCGCTCCACATGTCCGTCAACTTCCAAATCACCCTGGAGAGGCACAAAATCACAACGAGGCGCATGTAGAAATATAACACTCATAATCAAATTCCATTTCTACTATTGCCAATTAGACATGCAGCAGACCATCTCGGCCATCATCTCATCAGCCCCTCCAAGACGTTGCCACACAGGGCCACAAAGCGACCATTCAATCATTTTCCTTTTGATGCCGCCTTTATCACCGTCACCCTCCCCGCCCTGCCCATCTCCTCCACATGCAGTCCAAGAGGCTGCGGGTCGCGGGTTTGCGACTGCGCGCCCCTTCGCCTTCTCCGGGCCGCGCCAGACTCCCTACACACACAACCGAGTCCTGGTTTGAGGCACCGGGACCAGAGCCACCGCAATGGCCTGGTGGAAGAGCGGCCCACTATGTTGAATGTCTTGCATATCGATGAAGACGTCGGAAAGATGGTGGTCGCCGAGAGAGAAAGGTCTGCCTGCGGTGCTGGATCCTCAGACCAGGCCTCTGTTGAGTCTTTCCGGAAGTAGTTGCTCGGGATTGTTTGGATCGCGGGGGGATGGCTTGATCGTCTTCGTCCCCTTTGATAAACCGCGACGTTATGCGCCTCTTGAAACATAATTCCGAAGAAGCCAAGTCAAGTCAACTTTGCCCCCCCTGTATTGGACGTGAATCGGTCTAATGTAGGGCCTATGGCTTGCGAGATAGCCCAATTTGACGGCGGGAGTCCGTGCCGAAGAAGCAAACGGGGAATAGGGAGAGTATGCCCAGTGGTGAAGGAACAGAAACAAGCCCAAGAATGTGAAACCACTGCCTTCCTCTCAATTGTTAGACGCTCGTTGCCCGGATCGTTCTTGCGCTGATGTCGCCAGCAGTATCTGGTCTCGAAGTTGGGACCGGGCGGCTCGGGCAGACGGGCAAGGATCTAAAGCAGAGGGACTCTGGCGTCAGTTCCTAGCCAAGTTGAAGAGGAGCGCATCAAACTAGTCCATTGGTTTGAGTGGAAGCTAGTAGAGAAGAATGCTCAGGCCCATTCTTACCACGAACGTCTTGCGCGTAATTAGCTGACTCGGCCCAACTTGTCAAGCGACGCCCCTTCGCTGCTCCTGTAAGTTTTGCGTCCGTTTTTGGTCTGATTTGTTTGGTTTACTTGATCAAGTCGATCATGAGGAATCCAATGATTTAAGCTGAAGAAGATTGTTGAGGCTTGTCGATCTGTCCACGATTTCTTTGTGGAGGGAGAGGCTGTAGATTGACGCGCTGGAGACCAAAACAAGATAGCGTTTGATTTTGATTGGATAACAGAAGCAGATTCTCCTGCTGCTCTATTCTTAGCAAGAATTCAATGACATGGTGTATAAATCTGTGATTTTTTCCAGGCCCTAGAGCCGGCCGGCTACTAGTATCGTTGTGCTCGTATCAAATGTGGCATCCATCCAATCTGGTGCCATCAAGCTCTAGGCTTCGAAGAGACTCACCGGAAAGCGCTGAACAAAAGTGACGAGGGAAGGAAGGTATTAGTGCTGCTGCCCGTCCCGTCGACCCAGCTTGAAGTGGTTCGCCCGATGGCCTTTCAATCAGAAAATGCAAGAAGCATTGGGGATCCTCGCCGCTCCACTCATTTGAGTAGGAATTGACACTCTCTATGAACTGAATTCCGGTTGCCTATTTAGCTCTCCTAAAGTACATCACGTGCATCTCCTCCCAGGTTCTGAGCCCGGGAAATTCTCATCGTCTTGTAGTTTTCAGTCCCACCCGTGTAACAATGAACGCGTTATACCGTAATGGGCTGGATTCCATCATCGTACATATTCGCTTTGAACTGTACGCTTGGATATTGACATCAATGTTTTAAATATACCCAGTCATGAACATATTCACTCTCTAGGGGAAATGACTGAAGTTCTAACTTCTTAGAGGATATTCCCAACAATGTTTTGCTCAAGAGCATTTGAATCATGATGATTGACTCCTAAAATACCGTTCACGGACTAACTCATACCTCCATTTCCAGTACTGGATGTTGTCAATCAACGAAAACCATCAAGTCAGGACCACGGACATATCCGTTATCGCAGAGCATATGATAGCAGAATTGATGGGTGTTGACTTGGCTAATGACGCTACAAGTACCCCTGAACAGGGGCCATCGATACAGTGCTTACAGTAAGTACAGGTACAGCAGAGGACGTGCCCGGGCAGGGATAGGGTACCCCTAAGAACGCGGTAAGCTGGCACTGTGGATCTACCAAAAGCAATGTCAACACTCAACAGTCCTTCCCCACGCGTTTTTGCGAAAAGATATCAAAACAGTCACGCCCGCCTGGATCCCTTTGACAACTCCACGAAAACCGGTTCAATCGAATTTGGACCGCCTATTCGGTTTTCCAGGCTTACAATGGCGAACAATGCACTCATCGAATATCCAGACGCTCCCAACGCCAAAGTCCAACTTTGGCGTGCCTTGGAAAATGTCAAGTCTACACTCGACCAGGCCTTGAAGCTGCGCGACGAGATTCCAACTCGAGGGGGCTTTTTGGATTCAGCTGCGTTAGACGATCTAACCAAGGAGATTCATGACAAAGCCACCGAGTTCATTCTCGCTTCTCCAGGGATGACGAAATGCTCCCTCATTAATACATCGTTTGTGATAGAGCGCGACGCTTTTTCTTCCGACCCATGTTTTCCCGAGTATGTGGAAAAGGGTCTCGGGAAAATGATCGACTTTGTGTTTGGTTAAGCCAAACACCCTCGTCTGGCAGGGCCGAAGGAAGCAATGCTCTACCAGCTTCATCCATACATATTCATCTACTTGTCTCTCTCGCGATTTCGCGCCAAGATGGATGACGATCGTTGGGTGACTTGCGTGTGGGACCCTCAATTCCACACGATAAACGGGCAGTTCTCCGGTGATAAAGGCATCAAGAACCAGCCGCATAACACCGCAAGCAGATGTTTTAGCCCACCGGCATATCGGGGGGGGGGGGGGGGGAAGGGTGTTTCGTTCCTATTCCTTATCACATCAGACATTGGGCTTGGTTACATGTACAACACAAGTTTATTTGTTCTTCTCTTGTTACTCCTTTCTAGATTGTTAAGGTCCATGTCACCATATCGTCTTCTCCTAGACTAGCTATTTGAATCTACACAATCTCCAATTATGTAGAATTTCCATTTACGTGGATTTTCTAACCATCTCATAACCGTTGATCAACATCAGACACGCCAGTTTTCACCATCATACTGTGCTGAGAAGGCTACTGGTCCAGGAAGAGTGGATATTGGGAGGGAGACCGTCCTATAGATGGTAGGTAAGTGCAGTCTTGCGCTTTCCATGCACTTGAATCTTGAGAAAACTTCGATATCATGGACAATCTTATGACAGCATGGCAGCTTGTTTTGACCCTCAGCTTAAAGCTAATATCAGCAGCTTTACCTGCCTAATAGACACCCTGTATTTTGTTCCCCCAAAAGACTAGGTAACACCGTTTATATCCTGGGCCTTAAGTTTTAACATGACCTTTCACCAGGCAGTGGACGACATGATATTTGCTCGCATTTACGGGCCTCACATCCTACATGTTTCTCCCTGCCTTTCTTTCTTCAACCCCAAACTGGATGAGATGAACCCTCTCGTCAAAGCGAGTCCTAAGTCTTCTGACACTCAGTACCATAACTGCTCTGGGATGCATGAAAAGCTTGTCCGACGCGAGCACGGCAGAAGCTAATAGTTAGCCTAGTCATACCCTTATTATAACCTCAGCCTTGGCCAAGGTGCTGGCTGTGTGTCCCAGCACCACTGCATTCCACGGATGCCAAGTTCCAAAGTCAAAATGTAGTGAAACTGTGAAAGAACCGTCTCCGTAGCTGCCAATGACTCCAGCACGGACAGCCTCTCCGTCGACGGACTGGATGTCTTCCTCCACCGTGGAGGAGGTGCAATATGGCTTTAGCTGCTGCCGTACTGGCTCCTGAGCCGCAACTGAATAATTCTTTTCGTGTTTTGGGGCTCTCCAGCTTTCCCATCTCGCGCTTTGCGCCAGCTTCACAACATCCCCCTAACCTGCGTTGAAAACCAAAGTGTGAATCCTGGGCCCTATCTCCAACATGGAATCATCTTCAGGAGGATGGACTGAGCAACTCGGATGATTTGCCGTCTAGCAAGCAGGGATAGGCTCAGGCTCCATTCGGCGCGCACCTAACTCTATCCGGAGCACCTATGAGCTCTGCTCCGATACGGCGCCTGCTGCTGCTGCTCCTCCCCCCCTCCTGGTGCTGCTGCTGCTGCTTCTCCCCCCCTCCTGGTGCTGCTGCTGCCGCTGCCGCGCTTCTTCTACTTCTTCTTCTCGGCGAGGCGAGACAAACAACCCACCCCCACCGCTGCCCGTGGTGGCGTCATCGTTGGCGGCAGTGGAAGAGGCGGGCTGCCGCTGCGCCGCGTTGTCATTGTCGTCGTCGTCCTCCTCCTCGGGGCCCTCCCTTCACCAGACCGCACCAAAGCCCGGCTACGATCCCTGACCCAGCAAAAATATATGCCGTCTTCATCAAGCGAGAGACCGATCGGAATGCCTGGCGAAGAAGGCATACGACCAGAGAGTTCTCCGATTAGACAGGCGTTCAAGAGCGCTTGACTTGTTCTAAACATCGGTTTGAAATTCCAGGAGGTGGTAGGCTAATCAAAGAAGTAAATAAGTCAGAAATAGGTCCTAGACTCAAAAGCGACAGAAGGAGAAGCGTTACATTTTCGAAATTGGACAAATCTCGGCTCATCAGCCCGCCTCGCAATGACGAGCTGGATGTTTTTGTGGAAAATCCAGCCTCGCGGGCGCTCATCGGCTGTGCGAGCCAGGAATCGCTTGGCTTGCAAGATGGCAAAGTCGCAGTAGCCGAAATCGTAAAAGTCGTCGCTCAACCGGATGTCAGGCTTGGTATGGAACCTGGTGAAGGACAGAAAAATAAAGAGCTCTGGGCTCTCATCGGCAGTGACCTCGAGGAAACGCCGCTGCTTCTGGCGCGTGTCCTCGTTTCCGAGAGTCTCGGGAAGCGGCGGCGCAAAGGTGTAGTTGATCAGCGCGCCGAGGTCGTGCTCCACCGCGTGCACCGGGTGTTTGGCGAACTGGTCGTAAAAGTCGTCTGGGACGACGACCTCTTCACCCAGGGAGAGGAAAGGTCTCTGCTCGCCGACCGAGTAGCTGGCGAGGCTGTGGTCTACGACGTTTCGCAGGGCTAGTTGCTTGTGCTCGAGTTCTTTGTACAACTCGTCCTCACTGCGAGGGATCTGCTCTTTTGCCTCGTGGTATGCTTGGAACTCGAGGGTCAGGAGCTCGAGTCTGTCGATCAAGGCTTGCGTTTCCTCTGCGGAAGACATTGCTGAGTTTGGTGTAGAAAGGGGTACGGAACGCAACTATGTGTCGCGAAGACTGTAAGAGTGAGGCGTAGAAAGCAAGTTTGATTTTTGAATTAGCAGTGGTGATGGTTGTGAGGGAGGGTGTAGTGTTTTGCACTGAAAAGCACGGCAACTTCTAGTCGCATAGGGAGGGCGGTTTGATTTTGAAAGTCATTGGGCGCTGGAGAAGGGACCGACTGAGGCTGCCCCTCCTGCGTCACTGAGCAGGGGCTGTGTTGGTCACCCCTCTGTCCTGAAGGTCCCTATAGCGGATTACAGTCTTGACGTGACCCCCCTCTGGAGTCGGGTGCCCACAGTGACAGCGGATGACAGGTCCCGGTGTGCCTGTGCCGAACTGATTTCGGTCTTTCAAGATGACTGCTTCCGCCTTCTACACCGCGGATGCTCCGGTCATTACCTCCACTTTGGGCAACACAAACCATTTTCTCACCATCTCTCCGTGATGCTTGAGCGCTGAGGCCAGAGCGCAGCTGCTGGCCGAGGGGCACACTGTTCGTTGTTTGATGAACGCTCTTTTGTTGATTGATCCCTTACAATCATTCAACTCTATCGTCAGTCGTCATCCGCCCACCACTTCCCATCTGTTTGAGATCCGTCCTAACATTCTCTTAGAACATGGCTGGAATCCCCAAAACCCAGCTCAAGTGCATCCTAATTATGCAGTAAGCAGCCGACCTTCTCCGACTGTTCTCATCGTGAGATCGGGCCCACCGTCCCTTTCTGACGACCTCTCAGACATTGACACCATGAGCGGCACCACCGGAACCTCGCGTCATGATAATTAATCGCATCGATCCCGATGACGACGACGAGTACAATGGCTGCGAAGAGAGCCGACATTTGGCCATTTCCATTTAGGATCTGTAGCAACCCCTAAGATCGTCCTCTGAGTTGCTCGTCTTGGACTTTCGGTCAGTAATGCTCCTTTTCGCCATCTAATCCTCAGCAGTTGGTGTCTGTAAGCTAACATACTATTCGAAAATGGCCAGAAATAGTCCAACCATCGTGCCGTCGACAGCAACGATCGCAACTCTGCATCAAACTGAACAGCCTTCCACTCATCGCCCATACGCACACGACAATGGCAAACAACCGACTACCGGATCTCCACAAGACCAACACGACCATCAGGTCAGAAAAAAAAAAGGATATTTTTCAAAGTCGCTGCGCCCCAGTTCCACAGGTGGATGTTAGGGCTCTGGGTTGATGAGCGAGCCCTGCAACCCGTCGGCGGGAGGAGAGGAACCTTGAGTGCTCTGCCAAAGGTCCTTCCTATTCTTGATCAACGGATACCGGGTGCCACTGATAATTGGTGATCAAGGGGAGGACAAGGTTCGAGAGTATGAAGCCAGTTTACGAGAGTCAAGCCATTCAGCGCTGGCTTTACATCACGCATGTGAATCTGGGAAGAATGGCGAAAAGCTGCAAGAAGGCTCGAACTCGAGGTTCTGTCTGGGAGAGCGTGGTTGCCTGGTCTGTCGAGTCTCGGGTTTCATTCGCCGCTGGAGGCGCAAAGAAACCTTCTGTGGGGACGAAGCCATATATACCACTGAGCCGAACACGCCTTTCGGTGATTGCAGTCATCTTTTGGCGTGTGGTTCAGTGGTTGAGCGGTTAGCTCCTTAGACCTTCAGCTCGGGCTCTCCAGCTCTGTGCCCAACACGGCTCTTTTGCGCCCAAGGGTGGGACATCTTCGCAAGCAGCCCAGTCGACAATGCATCTCAGCATTAGGCTTGGCATGGGAGGTTAAACCCAGGTCTTGAATTTACTTCAATGTAGTAGAGAATCAAAGAACTTGCTTGGTATTAATCCCCTTTCCGGTGCCAGTAAGAAGGTGTTGAGTACAAGCTTTCGAACCTTCAGTAGCTGGCGGGTTCTCAACATTGATTGAATAATCAAAGGATTCCTTTCAACTCTACTTAAACTTGCCACAGTGATACATTATTGAAAAGGAAAACGAACAATCTGCTGCTGGCAAATAGGCTCGGATACCATCAGCCTTGCCCAATATTCCGGCAATAACATCTTTGACTTCAGCCATGCACCGTGTTAAGAAGTCAAAACCAGTGGGTATGGGTGCTGGGTCAATGAGTAGTAATTGATCTAGGAGAGTAACTTGTGTACAATAAGCTTCTCACCAGTCTATCATCCTTCTTCTCATCCTCCTAGCTCATGTCCCAGCTTACGACGGAGAGACTAGGCCCGAACGAGGCCACACCGTTTGGTACCGAGATTTCTAGCGAGGAATAGCTGAAAAAGGTGCTAGCGGGGGTTTCCCCATCACTCATCTCCTCGTCCTCTCACTTGTCTCCTTTTCCCCATCACTCGTCTCCTCCTCCTCCCTGCCAAGTGCCTTGAGATCCGCCCTCATCAACCTCGAATCTTGGTCGAAGTGTGTTTTCGGCCTCAATGCCCGTCGAATTACGTCGTATACCTCACCGAATCGCAAATAGTTCCAAGCTAGAAGAGAGAAGGATCATTTCCAAGTTAGTTACTAGCCTTGCCCGTTCGGTCATTCCACACAGCTCATAAAAGATCACAGCTCAAGGAAACAAGATAAACTAACCGTCTACAAAGGGAATGAAACTCTCAACTAGGGAGGCTCTCTTCTCAATGACGGCCCGGATATTGTCGGTAAATGTCCAATCGCGCCGACGACCTTTTGTCGTGGCGGCAAACTTTTTAGCAGCAGCGTCGATGGCGTCACGACAATACCAGTCGTCAAAGTAATTGCCCGTCATTTCCTTTTGTCTAGCTGGATGGACGTGGAATGGGGTGAGGGCTAGGAAGATGAATAGCTCCGGGTTGCTTGTGCCCGTTTCTCGGAGGAGAGCTCTTCCGCGCGAGGATGATGATGATGGCTCGGTGCCAAAGGCCAAGTCAATTAGCCCGCCTAGGTTGCGCTCGATGATCTCGAGGGGTTGGTTCGCGATGTAGGTGTAGAATCTGTCGCGGATCTGGGCGGTGTTTTGGCGGGTGACACTGGCCCCGGTGGGTTTTGGTTCTGTGTTATATTTTGTGTCATGTCCTGGCATTTCGACGGATACGTAGTCGAGACCGTTTCAAGAGAATTTGGTAGGCTTGGGCTGGTTTCTGTTGTGTGGGAAATGGTTGGCAAAGTTGTGTGCGATTTGTTGACTTTCTTGTTGGGTCGGCACAGGAGTCCTGTGGGGTTGAATTGCCAGTTGAGCTGTAGCAGGCTTTTGGGCTGTGTTGCCTCGTTAGTCCCAGGTCAACCCTAGGGATCCAGGCTTACTGAAAATGGCCAGGGCGGGTCTGGCAAAGGTGCCCCGCCAGGGCAGCCCTCGTCGGTTTGGATTGGGTAGAAATATTGGATGGAGGAAGGAGGGCCAGTCAATGCTTTGCTTTCACGTGGGTGTGTCTCCTTGGCCCCGATACCGTATTCCAGAGGCACCCCCGTACCAGACCTAGCAGATGGGACATACAGGAAAATACCAGGCGAGCTACAAGGCTTGGAGATTCAGCTCTCTACATGGGGAAATTGGTAGGCACAGAGTGGTCACAGAACGATATTTGCACGGCTTTGAAAACAAAAACGAGGAAAAGAATCAAATTCAAACAACTCGCAGGCAGGCAAACCAGCACCACAATGCAAGACCAACCAACAACTCCGAACGATACCAAAACCCAACCTTCACGCCCAGAAAGAACCACATCAATTCAAGCCAAACAAGAACCGCGGCAGAATACCAAAACGTTCCGAAATCCGAATCGAAACCGAACCAAACCGAGACCGAAATAAGGCAGACGAAGCCAAAGCCGAACACCAAAAAGACAGGCAGGACTGGACACACCCTCTCTTGACAAGACGTCCTCCGACTCTTTACTCATCCTCATTCTCCTCCTCCTTCTTGATCTTCTTCTCTTCGACCTTGACGGCGGGGGCAGGGGCCGGGGCAAAGACGGCGGCGGGGCAAGCCGCGGAGGAGACAAACGCTCCCGCTTGATGGCGCGGGGCGGACCAGGACGACCAGCCGCAGGGGAGGCCGAGCGCTCCCGCTTGATGCCGCGGGGCAGGCCGGTCGCGCTGCTGGGAGGTGGTGGTGGCGGAGGGGGAGGGCTGGTTGGTGGCGGTGGTGGCCGGAGGCACGGGTGGCGCTGCCTAGCTTGGACATTGTACCCTTTTCGCTCAATGTTATTATGTTGCTGGAATTGATTATTATTTGCTGATATAACTCTGTTCAGGGAGTGAAGTTGGATATGAGAACGTTGAGTTGAGGCGGTGGGAAGAGACCATGGGCAGATGCTCAAGTGTGCCGATGAGAAAGAGCGAGTAACGGATAGGAGGTGATGGGCCAGAACATTTGAAGCAACGAGGAGATCAACCTACAGCTCAGAAACTCAGTATAGAGGCCTCGGTACTGAGGACTTTTCAGGTCCAAAAGGACACTGACAATCGCCGGGTGGAACAACCAGCAACGAGGCAAGACCGGCACCTGCTCTCGCACCATTCTGAACAGCTCGAGATAGACTGGCCAGGACATCGACGCCACTTCGTTGGTGGTGAAGGCGAGGCCGAGGAAGAGGACACACTCCCCGCCAAGCTGGTTCGAGAGGGCGCGGACGGACGGTCGGTCGGGTCTGGGGTGAACCGTGCCGTAGGCGGCGATGATGACGCCGAGGAGACGGTGCGGCTCCACCAAAAGGTTGCCGGTCAGATCACGACCTGGGTTGGTCGGATCGGCGGCTGCCCAGATATCGTTCACCGCGAGGTGAACGGCGTCGCGGACCGCGCCAATGGTCAGCTCGGCTGCCGAGCGCATCTGCTGGCTCAGGGGCACAGCCATTGTTGGGTTGGTGGGTACGGGTCCGCAAGGAGGAGAGGGGGGGTGATATCGAGTATTTTAAATAGATATATGGTACTGTGACCAAAGAACCAAGTGGGCCGCGGAGCCACACTCCTTCTTCTAACTGCGGGTGACAAGTGTTCAAGCACTATGTGCTGAAGATATATAAAAGTGTTTGTATCAACGAGCTGGTATGCGTTCGATAGCAAGATGCAGTGAAGGGTTGAAGACAAGAAGACAAGAGCAACAAGTTCACGAAACGGAGCACATATGAGATATTTATACATGAGATTTCCCAGCGTTGCTACTTCATCGTCTGAACTATTGACACTTTTGTCAGTGAAAGTGGATTTACTATTGTTTCTGCAGGCCGTTAGCGTATGTTGATTGAGTGAAGATGTACAACTGTGGCCTCGTCATGTCGAATGCTTGCCTATATATCAAGTCATTTTCTTGATCCATACATGAGGTAAAAAGACCACCAAAGTTTTCAAGACATCTAAAGCCTGCGGTATAAATATTTATTATTTTAAAAGATACTTCCAAGCCCTGGTGGTGTGTTGGTGTGAGTTTGAACATAGGCTTGGTTTTGTGGCCTTGTGCTGCATATTTTGACAGCTTCCGTTCGTTCAAGCCTCATGTTGATGCCTGTCACACACCCCTGTCTTGAACAGGGCTATTCGCTACATCCTGAAACAAGTGGATGGATCGCTTGAGCATCTATTCCTTCAAATTCTCTGGAGGACGAGGGGTATCGGGATTACGTGGAGACCTCTGCGCGATGAGAGTGTTCAGTGCTTCAGGAAGGTACCTTTCCACTCCTCTTCTGGTGAGTTTAGAAATTGTTGTTATGATGAGTAAGATAACCGGGAAATTTCAGAAATTTCAAGTAAAACTCTTCATATTGTCCTCCTCACTCTCCTAGTTTCACTGTCATCACTGTCATTCCTTACTCCAGCTGCTGATAGCTGAGCCAAAGTCTTAGCATCTCCTCTGCTTGACAGCTGCGCGGCCTTGCTTTTTCACGAAACGTTCTGACCCTAAACCCAGTTTGAAAACAGTAGATTGATCTTCCACGGATATACTACAGTGCCTGTTAAACCGCTGCGCAGTCACCATGTGTCCCCAGGGCTACCCCCAGTTCGCTCCTTTCAACCTGAGCTAATCGTGGAGCCATGCGCCGGCGGATTGATGGCTCTTGCAACAAGCCGGTTCAGTTGACTATGACATCCTTCTATTGGCAGCTTCTCCTAATCTACCAGTTGCTTGCTCAGTGCATGTTCGCACCAGAATCTCAAGCTGGATTGTTGAATCTGATGCCCACATGGCCGCCAAACATTGTCCAGATTGGTGTGGGATTTGAAGGCGAAGGCTCAGAAGCACAGAACGTCGAAAAGAAGTCCAAGTTTCAGTGACAAGGGCCCGCGCAATGAATACTCGAACTTACCAGAGAGGGTGGGTCTTTTCACTGAATCAAGAGGCTTGAAATCAAAGCTCGATCGCCCCCTGTCAGGAGGCGCATTGCTTGGCTGTGGGAGCGCCCGAGTTCTTGTCCTTCCGACCTTCGCGTCTCGCGCGTTTCGTACATCGAACCTCAAAGAGGTATGCGCCAAAAGAGCTAACAAGACCAACTGCCTGCGCATCCTGAGATATTGTCGATATCCTCTGGCTCCTCGGCCGTCGAACGTTTAAATGCTGCCGTTGATCGTATCGGGTGTTGGCGCATTCGCAACCCATGTCCTCCCTGGTAAGGTGGCTTGAGGCGCAAACTGAGACTTAATCCTTCCCACAACCTTGCATTGCCTGGGGTATGGAATAACGTTAATTTTGCCCTCATCCACAAACGCAGCCCAGTCTCGAGGTCGCATCTCTCTCCAGGCTGACGAGGCTGCAGCCTGACAAGCAAATCCAACGTGAGTTTCTTTCCAAGACCTTCCGACACATCGCGTAGGCCGAACCACAATCTGTTTTGATTAATCCAGCTTTTTATATTGGGCGCTGTCTGCTCTTGACGTGCGATTGACATACAGAGCGGCTTCTAAGCTCGAGTCGCAGCCATGCCCCTTTGTCCACAGCCTCACCGCAATACCCAAGTCGAATAACAAACAAAAGTGTAGAGTATAGGACCCGATATTGCTAATTGCCTGAGAAATTGCTCTGGTATAGGTCGGGTGCGTGCGGTGCGAGAGAGTGCGGAACATTTTCCTGAGCTATCAATTCATACCCTTCTCATGTATCTTTTGCCCTACCCTCCCTCTCTCACCTTCCTCTTCATCTGTTCTTGAAGTATCGGTTGGGTGCTTGTTGTTTTGTGGGTATAATTTGGTGGTCCTTCTCCACACATGGACACCCTTCCAGTCGAGGTGGTAGCTGATCTGGCTACCGTCAAACGATAATGCTGTGAACCTTGGTTGGGTCCAGAGGGCGAAGGAGTCTGGCTGTACGAGGTGAGTTGAATGACTCGAGGCTCGTTGCGAGGACGCCGGCTAAATGTCGAGGTTGCTGGTATTGAAGTGTTGCCAGATGCGGATGAGCGAACACCCGCGTTAGGCTTGTCTGGCACGCACTGCAGTCTTTTCAGGCCCAATCGCACGTAATTCTCTGCCACATCTGGTTGGTACAAGGTCTCCATGTCCATTCACTAATCCAGGTCGTCAAGTGACTGTCGCTTCGCTCTCTGGGCCTCCAAGCGGTCTGTGGATTCGAAGTAGGATAGCCGTGTCGTGCCTCGGCGTCTCGTGGAAGTGTTGCTTGGTTCTAGAGAACAGTCTGGAAGGCTCGCGCCCCTGTATAATCTAGTAAGCGCTTGATCAGTCGTCAGTTGTATAGCCTGTGGAGAGAAAGTGCTCACCCTTACCAAAGAACCTCGGTCCACTTCTTCCCCTCATCTGTGAACTCGACCATTGTCTCTGTCTCTCTTTCTTTCTAGTGTAACCCCAAGGACAGGTTCGTAGCTGGGCGGTGCGTCGTCTAGCCCTTCGTCTGGACCTCTGTTTCGTCGATTTCGCGCCGGTAGAGCTGGTCGGACCAGAGGTTTCAAACTCCGGTGTTGTTGGGTAGCAAGCTGAGTTTGTGCGCCGCTCCGACTGCCTCGAGTTGCTGCTGTGGCCCCCTCGACCGCCGCGAGATGAAACGCTCGTGTTGGAAGAGGTCGTCGTGGTGGGTATTAGTCTCGCGGCATCGAGTTAGAAGACGTACTGTCGCTTGGTGGATTTCAATGGACACCCTGATGGCTGGGCATTCGTCTGGAAAGCTAGGGCTGGCATTTAAGTGAGTGCGATACCTCCAGCTGAATTCTACTGCTGTATAGGCATTCCCGCAGGAGAGGAATGGATTGAAACTGGGAGCCAACCCGAGGCAAGCTCAAGTGGGGCAAGCTAACAAAGTGAACACAACCGTTGCTGGCAGCTGGGCAGTCGACATACCATACAAGACGTCACATACCGGTATTTCAAAACATCATGGAAATCAAAGAGCTTGAAGAAAATCTTTGAATATGGGTCTACGCAAGTCCACTCGATTGAATGTGATTATTGGCGGTGACACGGAGAAAAAAACAGTAACCTCTGAAGTCGCAAATCACGGCCCACACAATCTCATAGTCCGAGATTCTCAGTCATTATAATTGAAATTGGGGGCACCGCAACTATTTTCCCCATTCGAGAAGACACGTCCAAGATCGGCCAGATGATTCCAAGCTAAAGAATCGCCACTTCACCCGGTCCCCAGCATCACCATCCCACCACGCATTTTATAACCTCACGTGTGAGGAACCGGATTCTCGTCGGTCCTCACAGGCTCATCAAGGTCCAGTACGCACAATAGAGGATCGTTTGGAGCAACACCACCAGCACCGCAAAGTGCTGGCACAGACACACCCCATAGAAGAGTATTTCGAGCCCAACCGCCAGGAGCCAAACTAGCCAATCTGGTGCCCGGTGAGTTGGGCGACGGAGGGCAAAAATGGCGAAAACAAAGTACACGACCAGAGCCTCCACCAGAACCACCCCGACGCGTATAAAGAAAGGGATTATGGTATCTAAGGACTACCGAGTCCAAATTATCAAGGTTAGTACAAGGAAGACAATAACTCGAAGAGAAGAGACCCCGGACGGCTTCAACTTACAGGTTCGGCAGCGGAACTAGTTCGAATACTAGTGAGGAGTTATTTCACTCCGACCTCAAGGCTTGATAGCTGATGTGAATCTGGAAAGCAGTTAGCGTTGAACAATCAAAGTATTCACCGAAGTATCTTATAAGACTTACGTGCGATGAGACGCGCTTCTTCTTTTAGCGGGAAAGAATACTTGTATTTGGTGCGGGTAATGAATTGGGCTTTTGAAAATGTGTGTATTTTCAAAATGTGTGTATTCTCCTGAGTGAAGGAAAGCAGGAACGCCGTCGCGGGTTGGAGCCTTGAATCTTTTTTTCAAACGCGGTTTTTCCTTCGACACCAAACAAATCTGGCAAGCCTATCGAACACACACGAAACAATGGTACTGCCGGCCTTTCTTACCCTTTTCCCAACCCCCCCTTTTCCGCATGCAACTTTTGATGATTAAATGTTTACGAGATTTTCATCGTCGTCGACCATCTTGGTACTTTGTTACCGATCTCATCAGCGATCAACCAGGGTTCTCGCCGAATACAACAGCCTCGGTTTTGAATTTATGGATCCAATCTGCAGGTCAAGCCTTGAAACTGAGAAGACGGAGAGGCTCTCCAATGTAAGCAAAGCATCCCCTCCTACGTGGTCACATCCAGTGGACTGCTACTTACCCTTTAGGCGGAGTAGATGCCATCGCAAATATATTCCCCCTCGCTGCCGAGATATCGAATACCGAACGGAGCCTTCGTATGAAAAGAATGAGCAACGACATCCTCCTTGGATCCCCTGTCGCCAGCGGCCAGCCCATTTCACGATCGATTCATTCATTCCCTGACGCCAGGCAGGAGCTACGGCTGGCGTACGACCCCAATAATCTTGAACGACAAAGAAGCAGTTGATCGGAAGGATCACAAAGGAGTGATACGCTGGAAGCCCAAGTTCTGCCGAAAAAGGGGCCGCCGTGCCGACGCCGGTCGAGATATGTTTGGCCACCTGACCCACGGCCAGAGCCAGTCGGGAGATCAATCATAACGGGCAGGAGACTTTGTCCGAAGAGGCCTCGTACAAACAGCAGTCGGGGGCTTTGGACCGGTTCCCCGTTACTCCTCGTCTGTTTGTCGGTCGCACATTCATCACAGGTAAAGCCAAACAAATGACTCGATGTTTGCGCCGTTGAAAGGATATCCAACATTTCTTCAACATCTTTGACACTCGGGAAAATCAGAAGGAGAAGCGACCCCGAGCAAGCTCGAATAGCATTCGTTGAGGGACAAATCTTGTTGTGTGTATTATGCCTTGGAGGTCCGGACAATCAGAACTCAGCCTGGCAGTTGGTTCGTCGTGTCTGAAGCTTCTTTCTTTGTGTTTGTCTACTCCGAGCAGAGTGCCTTGCTGTTGGTCCTCGGGGAGTCACCCAAGACTGCCCCCTTTGTTGTCCTCCCACGCGGAATATCACCAACGTTCCGAGAGCCCAACCGCGTGTCAGCCTCGCGCGACCAAGAAAGACGAGGCGTTATTGTACCTTCAGCGAATCCGCGATGGAGCCCGGGGGCGCAAAACAAATCTCTCTATATAAAATGTCGCCCACCCGGCTGGATATCCAGACCGTCACTACCTGATCCAGCGCTCAGTCAAAATCCAGCGACACACCACTATCGAATCTCGTCAGTACTCCGAGCTCGAATAAACCAGGACTCGGGAGATAGCCAGAACCATGTCGAGCAGAACATCTAATTGTCCAACTTGTGGCGGCAATCGGTCACGATGCAGGTGCTACCTGCTCGATGACGAGGATGAAGAGGAGGTTTATGAGGTTCCCACGTCTGCGACATTAACCACCACAGCGCCCACAAACTACTTGGATCCTTCTCAAACGAGTACGGCCGGTCCATATCCCCAAGACAGTTGGCAGTCCAACACAGTCCAGCAAGGCGTATATGGTCCAACGAGCACTAGTTACTACCCTCCTCAGTCCACAACTGACAGTGGCTCGGCTTTCTGGAACGTCGTGAGGACACCCCAACCAGCAGGCCAGAGTTCCTACCACGAAACCCAATCAGGCAGCGCCAGTTACTCTAACTACCCGACGACCGCCCCTGAACCCTCATATGAAAAATATGAAGATGACCAAGTACAGCAACCTGTTTTCTGGAGGACCGAACTCGGCCCCCACGTGCCGATTACTGAACCGGATCCGGCAAAGGTACAAACCAGTTCCTTTTACAATCGCGGATCATCAGGGGTACAGGAACCATGCGACCAATGCGTTGATGCCGGGTGGGAGTGTTCCTATGTGAGGCACGGGAAAATATGCGTGCCCTGTCGGGAACGGGGCATTAGACGTTGCACGACCAAGGGATTTGGAACGGGAAGACGATCTACCAAAAAGGACAAGAGTGAGAATAGGCGCCGAGACGACCGTTCAAAAAAAGACTCGACTGGTCAAGCGGGTGGATATTCTTCTACTGCAGTAGTTTGATACTATGCAGGAGATGGGGCAAAGCAGTCTCAGATGGTATGGCAGTCAGGATTTTGTTCTGTTCTATGTTCTTTTGAGTGTCTGGGTCTACTCTTTCTCTTTCCTCCTCGACTGACAGTAAATGAGTGGTCTATCCATTTCTCTGTATGCTGGGGTGCGAGAGTACAGTCACGATGTTTTGGGAGTATCTCGGTTGATTCTTTTTCTTTCCTCCTCGACTGACAGTAAATGATGGTCTGTCCATTTCTCTGTATCCTTGTGTGCGAGAGAATAATCACAAAGGTCCTCAGGCTGTGTTATGGCGGATGATGGTAGATTTGCTGTCTTTTCAATTTTCAAACTTCGTTTTCTGAATTTCGCAGTCTCTATTGGACGCCCTGTTAGTATAGCACAGTCCGAGATAGGCAGCTCAATGGACCACACATCTGTTCTCGCAGAACGGTTGTTATATTCCCAGTTTCACAAGGCCAAGATCACTGTTTTTAGGTCAACTCCGCAAAGCGGCTGATACCCCGAGTAAGACGAGTTCATCAAGATAGCAAATTTAGCAATAGTGTCACAAAATCAAAAAGAGGGCTCAAGTATAATAAGCAATAGTTCATCAAGATAGCAATGGTGTCACAAAATCAAGAAGAGGGCTCAAGTATAATAAGCAATGAATCTATTCCACCTGATCAACCTGCGCCAAAAAAGTAAAGTACACCTGCTTGAGTATATACCCAGGCCTCTCTCCACCCAAACTTTTCGGTCCTCATCGCCTAGTCTGACACTATCCTCCCATTATCCAGCCCTTTGCCCTCCACTCTATTCATACACCTCGAACCATGCCCTCAAGCAGCAGCAGCCGTTGCCCTGCCCCTTCCCCGACCCCGACCCCTGGGACGACCCCTGGGGCGACCACGCCCACGCGTTCCACGAGCTGCCGGCGCCGGTCCAACTCCGGCCTCATCATCATCGTCGCTGCTGTTGGGGCCACCACCAGGTCCGTCACCAGATCCTGGACGCCTGCTCCTAGGCCTGGCATCAGTAGGCCAGGTGCACTCGACCTTGTCCTTCCAGCACTGGTCGCAACAGTTCGGATGCCCATCGTTCATGGTGCATTTGCGCTGGTCGGCGACGCATTTGTTGCAGGCGGTCTTGGTGGACTCATACCGGACCCCGAGCTTGGGCTGGTGCTCCCTCTCGACCCGCATAGAGAACTGCTGGATAAACTCCCGATCCCGCTGCTCGATTCTCCGCCTTTCCAGCTCGACAGTCAGACGCGAGTGAGTGCTGCCGGGGCCTCTGGTGCGGCCTGCGACCGGGGGGCCTGCCTCGCTAGAGCGCGGAACCCACGCAGGAGGAAGGTGAGATCTGGTGCCGGCTCCGACCGGTGGTGCTTCGTCAGCACGCAGAGGAGCCCGCCGAGGAGGAGGAGGAGGCGGGGGGAGGTCTCTGGGGCCACGGACGTCCGGGAATGGAACCCATGGTTCCGGTTCAGGGGCGGCAAGGGCAGGAGCAGGACGGGGGGCACCGGCTGCCTGGGCCTCGAGGAGAGGAGCGACTGCCGGGGGCGGGGCCAACGCAGCAAAGGCAGGGCGAGACCGTCGGGTCAGGGGTGACCGTCGGGCCTCGGACAGCTCCCGGGCTGGGGAGGCCGACCGCTCACGATACTGAGGGTGATGGCGGGCCGGGGAGCTGTCGTATCTTGACTGCCGAGGATTGTGGTTGCTCCAATGGTGGTGGTCGGCCGACCCTTGCTGACGAGGCGGCGGGGGCTGACGGGGGGGTGCCGGGGTGGCGAAGGAAGGACCTGGGGGCCGGGGCACATCGCTGTGCGGAAGCTCTTGGCCTGTTGGGGGTGGACTGTTAGTTATCCAAGTTGCTTCATGGTGATGGCGAATGGGTGAGAGACTTACGACGGACGGGAATAGTGTACGCGTTTCCAAGCACCTGCCTGATGGAAGGCAGCCGAACCTCGGTCTCGCCACAAACACAAGGGTTGACCCCGGTGGTGGGTCTGCCGCACCGAGGGCAGATCAGGGTGGTGTTCTGCTGGGGAGAAGACATTGTGGTAGTCGAGGGTCTTGGGTGTGGGTGTCGGTGTCGGTGTGGGTGCGAGTTTAGGTTGTTTGGTAAACAAGTCGGCTTGAGCTGACTTGGGCTTGGCTTGGTTTGGTGGCTTGGGCTGGATTGTTTTGGTTGGCTGGCTGGCTTGGATATTTGCGTATGGGGAAGCTGAGAAGTTGAGAGTGAGGACTCGGAGGCTGTTCTGGATACTTGCAAAAGGGGAAGCTTGAGAATGTGTGCGAAAGCGAGGATTGTGTGGTGGTGAAAGGGGAAAGAAGTTGCAAGTTGGGCGAAAGAACCGACTTATTTATACCTGTTTGCGGTGAGTGTCGAGCGGCAGCAATCAGGGTGAAGTGGGTCCCGATTTGCTCAGAGCAGAGAAACTTGGGACTGCTGAGCACGTTTTGCGCTGTTGTGATCCATTCCAAGCCGTTCCAAAGGTATCCAATCTCTAGTCCGCGGGGTGCTTTCTTTCTTCCCGATGCCAAAATACCTCATCCGCAGGGGTTATGATGGGACTGCAAGGCTGTGGTGGAGCATTTCTGTGCCTGCAGCAGCAGTCTAGGCCCGTCTGATGTTGTTCAATCCCGCAAACCCCTACCCTTAGGATTGTTGTTGGTGCCTTCTCATAGTAATCCATCCTTTCTGCCAGAGCCTCCTTTTCCACGTCCAGATGGCCCACGTGTTGCGCTAGCTACCTGCAAACATCGATCCCCCTTATGCAGCTTCCCGGTGGAAAATATCAGACCAGCAGCCCGAACACCTCCTTCTCGGGTCATGAGTCAGAATCAAAACAAACCCCCTGAAGCTTTCCCCTCACTCATCGTTCAGCACGTCGTTGATGCCGTCACGGCAGGTAGGATCAAACAGCCTTTCCCTGAAGGAAAGCAAACGGCCATGTTTCCGTCTAGCCCCACGTTAGTTCGTCTGATGGAAATATGCTCAAGCGACAGGGACCTGCCGAGTTGGGGTTTATCTTGCCAACTACCCTTGATATTGTGGACCCCTGCCGTTCGAATCAGTACTAGGCTTGTGACGCATGAGGTTAAGGCATGAACCACGGGGTTTTCGAGTATGGTCCTGAACAGCCTCATTTGTCAGGGATGGGTTACCCAGACCTGCAGCTGTCCCTCGGGGTTCAGGGCTACGTACTTTGTGTCGACACCAACCAGAGGAAGCCACTCGTGAATGACATCACTGCTATCCTACAGCTAGCTACGAAAATCACACAAGTTTTGCGTAGCAGCAGAAAGACAAAACGTAAACGGCGTAATCACCGGTAAAAGAAGGCGCCTAATATACAGGCACCAGTCCTCTCATTCGTAGGTATAAGTACTACTCTTATTGCAATAGAGGCTTTGACTGGCTAGAATAAAGGCCGTGACTAGCTAGAATAAATACCTTAACTGGTTGTAATAAATACCTTGACTAGACTAGAATAGAGGCCCTGACTGGCTAGAATATTTAAATGCCTTGACTGAACTGGAATAAATGCCTTGACTTGCTCAAATAAATGCCCTGACTGAATAGAGATAAATGCCCTGAGTGGCTGGAATAAATACCTCTGGTCTGGAAAGTCAAAGTGCACTGGTGTCTGTATATGAGAGTATTGGTACCTGTATATTAGGCGTCTGAAAGAAAGTGATTCTTTTTCTAAAGTAAATGTAAATCTCTGCTTCTAGAGCTGGGATTCCTGTTCTTCGCTGGGTAACAATCAGACAGACCGTCACAGAGGTAATAATGTACAACTCAGCCTCCCAAGGCTACGCGCTTTCATGATCCTGCGAGCTTTTGCTGTCTAACCATCCTTCTTGTCACACCCCTTCGTTGCTTGCTCTCCCTCAGCTGACCCAACAAAGCCAGCATCATCCGTGGCCGAACTATGAGCTGTCGATTGCGTTGCCGGGTTGTTTGGATTTCCCATCAGAGGCTGTGTGGCGGGTAATGGTAATGGTCCAGTCGCTCTTAACGGCGGCGGGTCGAAGCTCTGTGTGAGGAGAGCCGGGTCGATGAGAGCCGGGTCGATGGGGACAGTGGGCAAAGTACTGGTGTGGACTGGGCCGGTGGGTTTACTGGGTTGAGCTGCGGTGCCGGCAGCAGGCAGGGCAGACTGGTTCCATGTCTGCGAAGCCTTGATCGTATATTCGACTCGCATTCTCGTTTCCTCTGGCAGGTCACTGAATAACGGCGGCGGGGCGAGGGGCTGTGCGAGCAGACTCCTGCTCAGGGCCATGGGGTCAGTTGGTATAGTACTTTCCCAGACTGGACCGGAGGGTGGAGGCAGAGGCCGTGTGACGAGTTGGACTGGTTGTCCAGTCGCTTGTAACGGCGGCGGGGAGAATGGCTGTGCGAGCAGACTCCTGCCCTGGTTGATGGGGCCAGTGGGCAAAGTACTGGTGTGGATTGGGCCGGTGGGTTCACTGGGTTGAGCTGCGGTGGGCGCAGCAGGCTGCTTCGTCAAAGCCTCGACTTTATCCACGGCTCGCTGTCTCGCGTCCTCTGAAAGAGTTGTTTTCCCGTCCTGAGAAACGTAGCACGTTTGGCAGAAAAGGTGAATTTTCCGATTGACGGCTTCGCACGACTGACATGTCCAATTTACGGCTAGCTGTCTCGCGTTCTCTGCCAGCTTTGTTTTGCCGTCCTCAGAAACGTAGCACGTTTGGCAGTAAAAGAGATCGTTCGGATTGACGGCTTCACACGACTGACATCTCCAATTCCTCAAAGTCTCGATCGGAGTTACTTCTCGCTGCCTCGATTCCTTTGGCAGCTTTGTTTTGCCGTCCCGAGAAACGTAGCACGTTTGGCAGTAAAAGCGATCGTTCCGATTGGCAACTCGGCACGACGGACATCTCCAACCGGGCTTTGGCTCGGTGTTTGTATCATTGTTCGAGGAGGCCATGGCGATGATATTGATGCCGAGTATGAGTCTTGTTTGACTGTCAATATCTGAGATTTTGGGTGATTGGAGTGAGCAAATGATGGCGTTTTTTATGGGTGGTGGTAGTGATGGTTGTTTTTGGATGATGGAAGTGAAAAACTCACATTGTCAGCTAATTCGCGTCCGACTTCTTGAACTGGGTAGAAGGGTACCTTGAACCTTCTCTAAGCAGCTGCCGGTATGGTCCAGAGGGCAAGTTGGTCAAGACTGAGGGAGTTACATACCTCGGTGTTATGATTTGGAAGTGGCACTGGACATGGTCCTTCTAAGCTGACCTGCGTTTATACTTTCACTGATCGTGCTTCCCTCCGCCTTGTTTGGTCATACAAACTGGTAACTGATGTCTTAATCTGGATCCCTCTTTCCCGCTGGCTGGAGCTGGTTTTCAAGCAGCCACAGGTGACGGCCCTGACGACGGGCAACATGCGGTGATCGTGCGCCAATATCGTCCAAGTTGACGCTTCATTTATGCGCGACAGTATTCTATTCTATCTCGACGAAGCAGAATGTATTGAAACAGCATATCCTACAAAACCATTACAAAGATATCTTGACGAGCCGGTACTCAAAGAAACAATATCAAACAACAAAGCATGCGCAAGAAAATGCCATGCTCCATGATGGGTGAAATGATGCACGAGAGCGGCTGAAACAGCTAACAAGAAGAATGTGCAAGCACCCCAAAACGACAATCCGGAAATTGCGCATGTCTCCTCATCAATCCTTGGATGGGTAAGGAAAGCCAGGAGGCAATTCGAAATCGTCTCCATTCTCAATGGCGATGAACTTTCTCTCAAGCATCCGGAACTGCTCGTCCGGATCGGGAATGTTGTCCTTGTCGTACCCATCAGGATTACCCTACCAATCCGATCCATAGTAAACGTCCGGACGCCCGTACTTGTCCATCGTGATTCCTCAGGCATCGTTTGAGACGAGGTAGTACACATTCTCTGGCGCCAATGACCGGTCGAGGCCGTCGACGTGATAGCTCTCGACCACCTCCCTGTCGGCCGACTTGTTCTTTCTCTCCTTGATGCGCAGCTTCTCGAAGAAGACGTAGGCGGCGTAGTACACGCCCGAGGTGTTTCCCGTTCATGGTCCCTCGCTGGCCCATGAAAGTGGTCAGCTGCGCGTGCTGAATCTTGCGGCGGGGCTGCGTGTCGGCAAAAGCTGCATTGGAGATGGCGCGTAGAAAGGCGGCTTGCGTGACGCCCTCGCTTTCGTACTTGGTCAAGAAAGTTCGGATCTTGCGGCGGATCGTGTCGCACGTGTCAAAGACGCGGACCTCGCCCTCTTCATCGAGATCGTGGTCGAGAGACACACCCGAGACGTCAAGAGGATCGGGCTTGCTGGCATCTCTCTGAGCAGTCCTGGATTTCTTCGCAGGGGGGCCGGCCGAGTCTCCATCGGTGGACTTGCGCTTCTTGACACTGCCCGGGAGGCCGGTAGCTTTGGGGAGCATCCCTCTTCCGGCGCTGTCGAAGCGCATGGGCCTGTGATTCGGGAGACGCCACGCCTTCCGAGTGGCCGCGTCTTCGCCTGAGCCTAGTCTCCTGGCATTCATGTCTACCCTGCCGCTTCGGACTTTGTTGGGATCTGTTGTTACTGGTGGCATGGTGGCGGTAACGGGGGAATTGGATATCAAGCAGTGACGGACGGGGAGCTGATGTTTGGTTGGTGGTAAAGTGACTTGTTGTGCCACGACGAAATCTCGACCATTTTAAACGAGACGCGTCGTGAACACCCCGGCAACGCGTCGGTTCCTCGGCTGATTCAAGATCTGCTAGTGCTAGCGTTGCCCTTGGTGGAGTTTCTTGCTAATGAGGAGGACCGGGTGCTTCCGAGGGCTTTGGACAATCTTACACTACGTCATCGATACCACCTCACATCATCACGCTCCTCTCTCTGTGGGACCGCACTTGTATTGTACAATCTGGATGCAAAGGGATGGGTTACCAGCCTTTGCTTGCGAGTGTTGTTGCATTAACGAATCCCGTATCTTGTCTTACACTACACCTGCGCACCAATCGAAACTAGGGACATCGGCTTCAGCATCATCCCTTCCAACCCTAACCTAACCCTAGGTTGGTCATTTGATCATCCCATCAAATCTGGGAATAGCTGCATTGCTATTGCCTTTCTTGGAGAAAGAGTGGCTAGATTAGAATTTAGAAAAACGCCAGTTGAATGACAGGACTTTCAAGTCAGTTTGGCGTAAATATCTTCACTCAAAATCGAAAGGGCTCTCTGTGGGTTGCTTTGGCAGCCTTGGCCTCTTCGGAATCCTGACTATCCTGAATTTCCTAGCTGATCTATGGATTTCTGCCGTGATGTTAAGTTGACCGCCGATAACAGATTACAACTTCCCAGCTTGTCCTATTGATTATGGCACCTAATATACAGGCACCACTACTCTTATATACAGGCATCAGTCCAATTTCACTTTCTCAAGGCATTTATTCCAACTAGTTAAGGGATTTATTCCGCCAGTCAGGGCATTTATTCTAGCTAGTTAAGGTATTTATTCCAACTAGTTAGGGCATTTATTCTAGTCTAGTCAAGGTATTTATTCCAGTCTGGTCAAGGCATTTGTTCTAGCCAGCCAAGGCATTTATTCCAGCTAGTTAAAGCCTCTATTCTAACAAGAGTAGTGCCTGAATATAAGAAGACTGGTGCCTGTGTATGAAAGGACTGGTGCCTGTATATTAGGCGCCTTGATTACCTTCATTCCGATCAACCGAAGACGCTGAGGCTGTGACAGCGTTCATGTTCTCTCCTCAACATCAACCTCCACTATAAGACTCCGATCGTCTCCATTATCCCTGTTTGTCTTCGAAGTGCTCACAATCTCAGCACCTCCCTTCCCTTCCTTGTGTTCGTTGGTGCCAGACTGGGCTTGGAAGCCGGACCAGGGATCATTTTTCATGGGCTGTGCCAGCCACTCGTCGACGGGATTATATTCTATGGGTAAAGTATAATTGTTAGCATGAGTTATTACTTAATGACTGAAGTTGAATCTTATTAAAAACTGCCAGATACTCACCAGACATGATATAACGAGCTCGAAATCAGCTGGGCGTTTGTTTGTATGGGCCGAGGAAAGCGTCCAGTTGTGTTGAGGCTTTGCCTGGAAACTTGAAGACTTGTAATTGGGTTGGCTGAGGTCCCAGGTGAAATTCTGATAATATGATTATGATTCGAAATCAAGAATTCATTTCTGTGCCATTGCACCATTAAATATTTACAAAGTTGGCTCAAGTGTCAACTGCTCCCCTCACGGGGAGTGCACATATTGTGCCCAAATAACCGATTGAAGGTTACACGTCATGCAGAGCTGCTCTCGACGACTTGAGAACAATGGGGACATCAAAATCTTTTTCACGGCCATTTTTGTGATTGGCGGTGGCTCGGATCATCAAGAAGTCGAAAGTTGCGGCTCTTCGTCCATCATCCACTCATGAAATTGGCCCTGAGATTCATTCACGTCACCACGATCCAGGAGCCACGATCCTCGGGGCCATTTTCGTGATTGGCCGTCCCAGTGGTTCCCGCCAATTCAAGCTGCAGCCCATGCTCCTCTTGACCATTTACAAAATTGGCCCTGAAAAACTTTATCACGGAAGATGACAGCAATGGCCTCAGAGCCGTCAGTTCCTGCATTAGCTCGCCTTGTGCAAGCAGGATGTCAGCATATTTCACGCACTTTCTGGATTTCTGGCCTGCCATTTTGCTTGATGAGCAAGGATTAGCATCAGAGAGCGTGATCAGTGGTCGTTGGCCAATCAGAAATTTGGCCCTCGAGAATGCCAAGAGCTCCAACAATGACTTGCAGTTGCAGCTGAGTCGGCTCACCAAACCCTGGCAAGGGACTTGCTAGCATCCAAAGATACTCCGTGAACCGGTCCTTGGCCACCTACGGAAGTCTGTAACACATGGATAAACCAGAAAAGAGAATAAGGTGCAAACATATCCATCTTGAAATTCGCCAGACCTCGAGTGCCTCCAAATGAGAAAGTGGTTAACAGACTAGGTTGGGTGTACGGATAGGTACTGTACCACGCATACATTGAGTAGCAGGCTGCCAAGGTACTGTACATGTACATATATGTACCTCCCTTCGTCCCTGCTGATGCTTTGCCTCAGCCACAAACACCCAACCCAAGTCGGGCGGCCACTTGTGGGACCTGGGACCTCCCCCGATAACTTGCGATAAGGTATGGGTATGTGGGACAGGGGCCGACCGGCACACTCAAAACCGCGACACAACCCACCATTGCCATCTGGTTTGGTTTTCTTTCTTCAGGAGTCCATCTGGACGCGACAAGCCAGCAGTTATCCCTGCGGATTCTGCTCGCTCTTCTCTCCAAGCATCTCTGCTGAGTGCAGATTTGTTCACATCTTTCAAGCTCTTGTTTAGCATACTCCCTCTTTTTTTCTACGTAGTCTGGCGCCGAGCTCGGTCTCGGCGCACCAGACATTCAGAGCAAACATGATGATCACCACATAAACCAAGACGAGTCCAGCTTCTTCATCGAGGCAACATGGCATCTACCAACCCACTCAACACCTGGCCTATTTGTGGGCTACGATGGAACGTCTGCAGGTTACAGCAATTGGCACGCCCCGTTGTCACCTTGCGTTGACGTTAGTCCAACCCCAGATATCGCCAGTATCGCTCCCGAACAAAAATTGTTAGCTTCCACCGCCCTGTCATTACCTTCTCGGGTTACATCATCTTCGCCCAGTATCAGTGACCGAGATGCCTCCGACTCCGCTGAGTCTGAATTTCGATCTCCAGCTGGCCCCTACCCTCCCTCCCCTTCTCCGGTTACCACCGTAAATTCTCCCGCCCCGTCGACCATATCCACGCCTCTTCAGTCCGGTCTCTTGTCGTGTGACTATTGCCAGTCACAGTTTCCCGTCGATGGGTTGGCGTAAGTCGCCATTCTGTTATGTTTCTCTTCCCGAGTCCTGATAAAAGCTGACCGCCTCTCGACTAGTGAGCACATCAGTAGCAAGCATCATCCGCCCGGGTCAAGACAATTGAGGTGTGGGAGGGCCGCCTGCCCAGCACGTAGCACTTGCAAAAGCGTTAGGTCGCTGGCGCGCCATCTCCGATCCTTTCACGTTGACGTCCGATATACCCGATATACCTGTCGATGTGGTAAAGCGACTGCTCGCAAAGACATACATAGCAACCACATACATCAGTGCACGGAGGATGTATTGACCGTATCGGAGTATACTTGCATTTGCAAAAAGAGATTCGCTGGCGACAGAACCGAGGGATTTGAGCTGTACAAGTCACACTTTGAGGGTTGTGGGGGAAAGAGGAGGGGTCGGCCGTTGAAGGCGAATGAACCGAGATCAACCATGACGCGGCAATAAGGAAATGGACAAGAAGGATTCTGGAAGAATGGGTTTTTATTTATACGTTTTTTGGATGCTGTGTTTGTTTTCGAAAGAACTGGACAAATCTTCTTTTCATGAGGATGATCAACCCCTTCGGACGCGGAAAGTCCGCGAGGTGCTCAGGGGGGGGAAGAAGACGAAGTCGGAGCAATCCTATACTTCGTCCCTCTTGAGCGCCTAGCTACTTCGCTCTAAGGTAGCCACCTAAGAGCAAGGACTCGCCGAACACCAATGTCAAACCCTGACGGAGCGCTTCTTCGTTTGCACAGGGAAAACCTGGTTTCTTTTTAAAACTTCCCGCTGTGGGTTGTTTAGACCACAGAGGGATCCTTTAAAAAGAAGAATGAAGGATGCGTTCTCGCGGCGACGATCAGTGGAAGTAAGACGGGGACGTTTCTGCACTTTGTTAGCAGACATGATTGCGGATGATGGAAAAGAATTTCACTCACTAGAATAACAGATAGAGTTGGACGTTGGGTCTTCGGGACGAAGACCAAGGAGGAGGGGAATCGTGTCATGACCCAGGTCGCAGTTTACCCCACACAAGGCCGCCAACCA
>MU858126.1:147322-170060 GCA_033297075.1 Rhypophila decipiens | reverse complement strand
TGGTAATTTTCGGGCGGGGGGGTGCCCTCAACCCATTTTCTCCCATTTGTATTTCCCCCCCCCCCCCCCCCCCCCCCCGAGATTGGATTCTCTTGTTGGAAACAGAGGGTGAAAATAACAGCCCAAAGCTAACCGACCGCCATGGGGTAAAAAACACAACAGGACTTGAACCTCCCGAAATCAATCATCACCCGTCTAGCCAAGGGCGTCCTCCCTGCAAACACGCAGATACAAGCCAATGCGATACTGGCCTTGTCAAAGAGCGCGACGGTTTTCATTAGCCATATAGCGTCGACGTACGTACAAAACTGCCCCCCTCCCACTTCTGTCAAGTATACCGCATTTTCATGTCGTTTCCGGGCTAACAACTACGGCGGCTTGGATGGTTAGCGCGAATGAACATACGATAGCATCCAACAAAAAGACGATTATGCCGGCCGATGTGTTCAAGGCGCTGGACGAGACCGAGTTTGGGTTCATGCGGGAGAGGCTGGAGGCTGAGTTTGCTAGTGCGTATCCATCCTCCTTCTTTTCCTTTGGCACATCAGTTCCCTCCATTCTTCTTCCCAGCCAAGGAAAAAAACGAAGCCCAACTAACACACAGAACAAAAAAAACAGAGTTCAACGAAGTCCAAACCTCAAAACGCTCAGCATACCGCAAAAAGGTCACGGCCGCGAAAAAGGCATCCACTGGCCCCGGTGGAGCCGATGTAAGCAGCGGCGGTGGAGAAGCATCCATGATGAGCGTAGACGACGACGACCAAGGGGGCCAAACAGAGACGGAGGCGAGTTTTCACCACCAGAAACACGCACCACAGTCGGAGGGGCAGCCCCGGGCTGCGAAAAAGGCCAAGACAGATGGCGGTGCAGCAGCTGGGGGAGGACATGACGAGGTCTCGGATGCCGAGACTGTGCCTGATGATGATGCTGCTGACGAGGACGAAGAAGACGAAGAAGAAGAGGAGGATGCAGAGGACGAAGAAGAAGAAGAAGAGGACGCGGAGGACGAGGAGGGTGGTGAAGAGGAGGATGATCAAGACGAGGCTGGAGGCCCTGGTGAGGATGAGGCTGTGGATGACGGTGAGGAGAGCGAGTAGGGGGTGTGCCGGAGCAGATGGGATGATGGCGTATGACTAAATCTCATCGTCAAAGGTCTTGTTATTCTTGGATATATATTGTAGGCAGTGACATTGTTGTTGGGTGAACCAAGTAGGTCTCTTGTGTCACTGAAGAATATCCGGGTGAATGCTTGACGCATAAACTTTGAACGGAAGGATGTTACAATGTGTCCTAAGCACCACATCAAGTCAGACTGCTCAGATTGTATGGGTAATGGGCTTATGGCGGAGAACAGGCTGCCTGCCTCTGCTCTTTCTTGTGCGGCATCCGTCTACATTGACATATCTGGCCTCCCTTGGAAGGCAAGGAGGGTAGCAACCGATGTGCTTGTGGGTGATCTTTACACGGGCCAGTTACTGAACTAGACAAGGAGCCTAGGAGGCCATCTGAGCGTTGGGTCGCCATGAGCAACTGACTTACTTAGTACTAGTTCACGGCACGAGGTTAAGCAGCGGGGCAATCCAAGTAACAAGTCAACGGCGGCAAACCCTCCATAGAGAGAGGAGGTCTGTCTTTATAATTCTCATTTTCTTCCACCAAACAAAATACATAATTCGTTTATCTACATACAAAAGCCCGGCCGAGTCGCAATACCTTGCCGAGACTGCCAGCCTTGGTATCTATCCATAGCAGTCACCTTGACCAGAGCGCTCTCACAAAGTCCTGATAAGCTCCATCTTGACGCCTCTCTTCCCAGTAGCCTCATCCTTCTGATCAGTAACCTTGACCCTGACCTTCTGGAACAACTCAACCCTGACCTCTCTGCTACCAGCGGTAGTAAGCACGTAATTCTCAGCATCAAAGGTAGCCTCCGGCTCCGGCTCGGCAATATCCCTCAACCGGATCAAACTCTCGATTCCAAATCTAGGAACCAGCACCACGAAGCCGTTGCTAAAGATCTTGATGACGAAGCCGTCCTCCTCCGTGGCCTTACCACGGAGCGACTGGCCTACATAATACGCGATGCTTGCACGGCCGGCCAGCTGCGCGTTGCGATGGCGCACGTTGATATTCTTGCACACGGCTTCGAGCCGGCCTCGGCTGCGCACACTAGGGTGCACAGGCTCGTACTCGATCGCCGCCGCAAGCTGCCGATGGGCGACGAGATCAGCATAACGACGGATGGGCGAGGTGAAGTGCGTGTAGATCTCGCTGGCCAAACCGTAATGGCGGAAATCGTCGTATGCTTGCGTGCCAGAGCAGAAATACTCGGCCGCCATCATGCAACGGGTGGCCATGATACGGATGAGGGTGTTGAAGAATGGCTCCTTCGGGTCCACGCACGTGTCGAGACTGTCGGCTAGCGCGCGTGATGACTCGATGCTCAGCTCCATCCCCTTCTTGACCTTGAGCTGGTTGGCGAGCTCGTCAAAGTTGGTCTTGGGAGGGGCGCCGTGGCGACGGAGGATGGCCGTCTGCGGGAAGGCATCATAGATCTTGGCTGCAACGGTGGTGTTGGCGAGAAGCATGAATTCTTCAACCAGAGACATGGTAGCGAGATGCTCCTTGGTCTTGACATCGATAGGGTCCGACGTCTCCGACTCCATCTGCACCTTGACCTCGGGGGACGAGAGGCTGAGTGCTCCAGCTTCAATTCTCCTCTGCTTAAGCTTTTTGGACAGCTCCAAAAGAGTCCTGATGCTCAACGTCAACTCATCCTGTTGCGAGGCATCATCAACCCGTAGCTGTGCCTGTTCGTAGCTGAATGCCTCGCGGGACTTGATTACTGATTTTGTGAATCGGACGTTTACGATATCGGCGTCCGGAGAAAGCTCCCAGATGACAGAGAAGGCGTAGCGCTCCACATACGGCTTGAGAGAGCACAGGTCCGTTCCAAGTAGCATGGGAAGCATGTCAATGCGCTTGTCGACCAGGTAGACGGTTGTACCACGAACGCTAGCCTCCATGTCCATGGCATTATTCGGCTTGACAAAGTGAGAGACGTCGGCAATATGCACACCGACCTCGACGTTGCCGTTCGGCAAGGGCCGAGAGTGGAGGGCATCGTCGATGTCCTGGCAGCCAATAGGATCAATGCTGCAAATAAGAAGGTCTCTGAGGTCGGCTCGATCTCTCCATCCTGCATCATCGGTGCTCTCGGGCACCTTCCAGCCGTGGCCTTCCTGGGGAAGACAGTCAAGCACAGTCTTGGGAAAGGGTCGGTATTGGACATCGTACTCCAACAGGAGAGCCTCTGTCTCGGCCGCCTTTGTCTCCAGCTCGCCCAGAGACCGAATAAAATGACCAGACGGATGCCGAGAGCCACGATCCCAAGCATCGATGGCGACTAGAATGCGCTTCCCAACGAGCTCGGCAACTTGCCTTGTGCGCAGACGGATCTTGGGAATCTTCTTGTCCATCGGGATGACAAAGACGGTGTCCTGTTTTCGTCCCTGCCCCGATTGGCTGACAGAAGACTGGTCAATGTGACCAACGTACTGACGCCAGTTCCGCTTGATTACACCAACAACCTTGGCCGTAGGTTGGGCGTGACCTTCTGTTGTCTTGGATTGAGTTCGCTTCACCTCCTCTTGCAAGGCCTTGCGCTCCTTTTCAGAGACAAAATCCTCACCCACCTCGGCATCCGGGTTTTCGTTCTTTGTGACAGCATCCTCCTCAATTACCTTTGTGGAAGGTGATTTCCATTGGTCCTTGGGGAGGATCTCTACAACCACTAAATCCCCATCGATTGCCCGGTTGATATTTTCCCTTCCTAGAATGATCAAACTCTTGGGGAAGGCAGGGACGCGTATGGAGCCCTCCAGGTAGTTGTAAGGAGACACGTTGAAGGTGCCCTGGTGGAGCAGACCAGCCTTGACGCCAGTCATCATCTTGGACATGGTGAAATACTCTGGGTACAGATTTTCCCCGGTGCGTTTCTCCTTGGTAAATTCGCCCTCCTCGCTCTCTGGAATAAGGTCGAGGAGCCGATCACCGTCCTTGAGCTGTTTGACGTACTCGGACATGGAACAGGCCGGAATGCCCTCGTCTCTAGCCTTTCGTAGGTTATCCCGATCGTTACTCAGCATAACTACGGCGGGGACTTTCTTGGCCTTTGTGCGGGCGAGGTGTTCGCTGTACCACTTGGTGGCTTTCCGGACAGCCCGATCATTGCGATCGTTGACCGACTCGCCCTCGAGACGAGCGACGTGAGTCTCAAGACGAAACTCGTTGAAAAAGACATAGAACCGCTTCTCCTCGCTCTTGGTAAGCGAAATCAGGCGGTTGTACAATGGCAAAGAACGATTCCGCACCTCCTCGAGAACGACCTGGAGCACAACAACGTCGTAGAAGGCGCTGGCCTGCTCAAACAAATCCATAGCATTCAGGAAGGCATTAGTATCGGGCACCAAATAGTGGCCCTGTGGGAACTTGCTGGTCCCGGCTGGCTTGTCCGAGAGGACAAATGGTATGGCTACACAGGGTCCCAGTTAGCGACAGACATGCAGAAGGTGGCTGATCGGCTGACGAGGCAGGAGCAGTGACGGGGTAAATGAACAGGGAAACTTACGCCGACCTGCTGCATCTCTTGGAGCCGCCTGGAGACAGGACTGGCAGAGTTTTGAGGAACAGGGAATATCCCGTCGTAGGTAAACCTCTCGTACAATTTTTTGGACCTTGCCGCTCTTGGTAGATCTCACGTAGACCTTGCTCGAGATGCTGGCGGCCAATGGGTCCCTATCAAGGGATCGTTTAAGACTCGCCATTCTGCGGCCTGTCTGTCGCTTCTTTCTTTTGTCGTCGTTTTCTCGAAAACCCTCTGCTCTGGTTGCTGCAGGATGTCTGAGTTGAGACTGGGGCTGACCAAGCTCTCCGGTTGAGCCTCAAATAAATCCCGACCTCAGTTCTGTATCACTGATTGTCCGTCTGCTTGGGTCCGCCTCACGGAGCTGCGGGATTCTTTAAAAAGGCGAATGAGATTTTCTGCTTGTGGCGTTGCCTTCGTGATGCTGTTGAATGGCGTCGAAGAGAAAGGAAGGTCGATTACCGATGCCCGATTTGTGAATCCACGAATTTTTCAACGGAATGTCGACCGATGAATTCTCAAGATGTGGTGGGGTCGCGACAAAGTGTGGCGAATCAGAGGTCAGTCCGCGCTAAATAGCTTCTTGGCAACTGGTGTGACAAGCGCCTCAGCCGCCATTTAGCGTTCCACTCAGACTTCAGTCCGCCAAGGGCCCGAGGTGGAGAAACCTAAGGTAACGACTGTCTGTTGTCCCACCCATTTTCCAGCGAGTGAGATTCCACCACCATCTCCCCATCATCAATCACCCGAACCCAGTGCCGAGTTAGGCATTTGAAGGGCCCTAAACCAGATGTTTGGAACTAGATTTCCGGCACACCGCATACCAGGGAGACATCCAAGGAGGCGGTAAGCAAGTGCAGTACACGATGTCGGGTGTAGCAGTGGCTGTCCTCATCTCGGTGGGTGTAATGAGATGAGACGGAGGCGGGTAGGACCACATAGCACTGCACACCCGCAGTTTACGCAGCATTCAAGGCTGCTACCTGCCTAGAGGCGGGTATCCATAAGGCAAGGAACTACACGTGTATGTACGGATAGAAGGTGTATAAGGCCACTAAGGTTACAATTAGTGGGTGCGGTTACTGGTGCTGGGTGACGGATACCTGGTAATTAATCCAAGGATTCCGTCCGGTCTTGGATAGCAACCTCAACTTTACACTCTCCATGAGCGGAAAGCAAACTAAAGTTAGGGCTGGTAGGCTACGGATAGGTATGGGCTAGTAGATGGTAGTGTATGCGTTCCTGCTTGTATGTGTTGCGTATGTACACTCCCATCCATCCGTCCATCCCTTCCCCCCATCCGCTGCCCTCCCCCTTCCCTCCCAGTTAATAACTTAACCATACATCTGTACCGCATCCTGGCTCGACTCGTGGTAATATGGGGTAGGCACACACACAGCACCACACACACAGTATAGTAGTGTGCAGACGCTCACACACACTAAATAAGCCCATACATAACACTCACACAACTTGACACTTGACCAGTCCCGACCACCAGGTGCGAGGCTGGATTGGGTCCATGTTAATTAAATCTACGACTTAGTTCGGCGTGCCACTCGGCCTGTCAGGCTGGCTGTCGGCCTTGGCCCGTTGCTAAATGAACGGATTGCTGAATAGGGACATTCTTTGAATTCAGGCAAAATGACAATCCAGCAACAGCAGCATCGCTGATGCTTCTTTGCCTCTGCACTGGCCCCCCTCACGAGGAGTAAGCATTGACTCTCGCAAGCTTGATTTGACGTCTGTGGGTGCAGGTTTCCGACGAATAACTACGTAACATCGAATACTAAAGATGGTAGGTACTTGGCCTACATTCCTAAGCAAGCTAGTTAGTGTTCTTGGGAATTGTCCTCTTGACCTATGGAATAATCCGTAAATTGATATAATCTGTCTTGTATCACATATGCAGCGTAGCAGTGTCAGAGTGCTACAGCATATCGGCGGTCCGTCTGGAGTATGTACCTCCTGAGATGCTGCTTGCATAGTGAACACATTTCCGAATTGTTGCGCACACATAGACCGGCGCTCCAGTCGTCATGGTTATCTTGATTGTACCATGTTGTAGTTGCAGTAGGTATTATCTCCGGCTTCCCCCACATAGGCTTGGCGGGAATGGGCTTCATAAAATCTCGGTGGCCGAGCGCTGCTTGCTTCTGTTATATGATGCGATTCATGCGAATCTTGGCCGGATAACGGTCAAAGTGCCAGCAGGTTCCCATTGTTTGTCCGTTGCAATACCGCCAAGTATTATCAGCTGTGGATAAAATATGCTCTAGGGTTTAGGTAGTTCTTACCAGATGTACGCTCCGTACTGCCCTTTTCTTTAGAGATCTCTTCCTTTGTCCAATTCCGAGGAGATCGGGCTATCATAGTGAATATGATCAGAATTCCTCGCCGCAACCAAGCTTCAGCACATCCGCAGCCCACGCGGACGGCATCATGGTCTAGATGTTACAGGGATGTTAGTCGAGATTGATGTGTGTTGATAATGATGAGTTAATAGCATCTCCATCATATGATCTGCAAGTCACTTCAGCCGGTCCATTTTGCCAGAATGCAACCACAAAACCACAACTGCAACCCCCTTGCCTCGTTGCTCGCTTGTGCAATATCTTTGCTGCTTTTCTGATGCTGCTTGGCTCTGGAGACTGGACCGCTCACTGAGCAAGATTGGGAGCTGGGATGAGGGATGGTAGGGTTATGTTACCCGTACCGCTTCTGTCAAAATTGGTTTCGAATTGTTCCCAAATGGCACCCGCGCAGGCCCGCACGCACCGCACATATCCACATCGTGATCAACCTCATGATCCATGGATGTTGGATCGTTTCCGCTTGTCAGAGAGCAGTCATTCCTCACCCCTCATCAACAGGGCAAGTGCCCAAAAATAGAAGGTACGTAACGTGTGCATTAGGCGGGTCCAACAGGCCAAGCCCGCCCCCATACCGGGCAGATAAGATAAGATGCCGAACACTCCTGGTCCTTGTGCACCGAAGGACAGGGGATGCATCCTTGAAGATCTCGCTGAAGAACCCCACCAACTTCGATTTGGTATGTACTGTATTGTATTGTACTGTACATTACGATACAGTACTGTATTCGACTTGCTGTGATATCAAACTTTACGATAGTGACTCTGGGTCGTTTTTCGGACAAGAAGAAAAGCATGAGCCGGAATAGTCGCGGATGATACTCGCATCCTTCTCCGCCGACACGAAGGATCAGAATGCGACAGGAATAGTGGGTGTTGGATGTTGAGTCTTACTCTCTCGAAACAGGAACTGACCTGAGGAAGGAAGTTGGGAGTGTTGCACAATCAGCAGGGGCAGTTCCTGTCGAGAGTGAGTTAAATTAACTCTAGCGCCTTTCAGATTCTGCATCTGGTCTAGAAGGGAGCAATTTCATGTCCTTACCCTAGGGCTTAGACTCCAGATCAATAGTTACACCCGAGATGTGTACCAGTATGACTGTATGAGAGCGGATGGTCACCGGTCGCCGGTCAAGTTGGGTTGAACATGTTGGAGGGCTAATTGACGTATTCGTTGACCAAGCCTGCTTGATATTCAACGAGCAGTCTGTAAACATGCTCCTCAAATAAGGAAACCTCCCCATCAGCCATGTCCAACGCATTGGGGGCTTGTTGCCACACCAAACAAGCCACCTTGACCTTCATCGCTTTCGGGAAGGATTGTGCTTTTTCAAGTTTGTGTGGGACGGTTGGAGGGTGTTGACGAGCCGATGACTTACATGGTGCTTGACACTACTCCATAATAGAAAGCATTCATAAGGGGGGAGCGGGGCATAAAAGAAAGCTTCAATCCATGAAAGGGAGAAGCGATCGATGCATGCGCGGGAAACAGGGGTCTCCCGCTCTCGATTTTGCAACGATAGCTGCGAAAACAGGCACAAAAGGCCGGAGAAGGTGGCCTGGTGCCGGTGGGGAGGTAAACCCGGGCGGGGGTCAGTAAGAGTGGGTGGAAGTTTCCATGCTGTGAGGTTGCAGTTGCCAGCAAAGGTTTGTCGGCGAATCCCCCTTCTGCGACAAGTCTTTATTGACAACGTTGAGAAGCCCTGGAGGCCGCTTCGTATTCTCTCGACTTCAAACAAAACGTGAATGATGATGTGCTTTTGCACATGTTTCTTCACAACGCAACGCGGGACCACGGAAGACCGGAAAGTGGGTTCCTTCAACTTCCATCCATACAGAGAGGCCTTGGTTCAAGGTGTCATCACAACCCATGGTCCATGATTTGCAGGTCAGGTCTGTGTGTCAGCTGGCCTTGCCGCTGTTGCAGTGGAGGGGCCAATAAACACATGCAGAAGACAATGCCAAGTCCAACTGCAGATAATCGCTTCCACAATCTCCCACACCATCATCCTGCGGCCTGGGGACTCTCTGAGGACACACACCCCTCCCTTCCAGATGTGCCGCAACAACCACAAGCCACCCACCACCCTCTCCCAGGCTCTAGGGCCATGGTAACGGTACGGGACTTACACTACTCGTGAAAGTCTGACACGGTATAATAACTCCGCGAGGATCACATTGGATATCAGTCAGGTACGCGTAGCAGGGAACTCGACTGCAGAGCGTATCAGATGATAGAGACGTCGTCTGGCTTTGTCACCGCATTCCTGAAACTGGACGAGGATGGCTTGTATGACGTGATGTTTTCCTCCTATCATGTAAGCGCGACGGGGCCTCGATCGAACAGGACACATGTGGTCGATGGCCTCGTGGCTGATAATGGAACATCTCCTTCTCGGCGGTTTTTCTCTGACGTTTTGGTGTATTTGGATATCGTTGGCTTGCCGGATGTACTTTTTTGTCATTGTCACTGTGGCTTGCACAGGAACCACCAACAATGACCCGGTAGGTCTGCTCACGGTTCCTGTGAGGCTTTTGATGTACCCTCGCACGACCGAGAAGAGACTCGGAAATAGCAGTCAAAGCGAGCTCCTCAGAATCTTGTCTTGCCCGAAGCCGAGCTGTCTGTCGTCTCTCTTCACTTGCAGCCTTTCTCAGCGCTCGGATTCTCAACTTTCCCAGTGACAAGTTTCTTTTTAAAGAAGGAAAGATCCGGGCAGTAGAATTGGCGTGTCTCTGCGGACGGAAAGTGCCTCGAAAGTGACTTTGTTGAGTTTAGTTCTTGGACGGTAAAATAACAAGGCTGGGGAAAGGTGACTGGTCCGCTGCAGGCTTTTCCACAGAGACGGCATGCATATCGCTTGTGTAACCCTTGACGGTTTTGATGGTGTAATTTGTCCTGGTCATTGATAAAATGCTGGATACGGATATGGCTGGAGGTACTGCATGAGCATGATTTGGCAGAGTCGAGAAACTTTGTTGATGAGTGAGGACAGATCTGGGTTCAGGCCGACGACCCAAAAGAGGTGAAGTGAAAACGCTGATTCGGATCAGTAGAGGCTATTTTGTCTCTATGGCTGTTGGTGAGTGTGTTATCCATACGGCTGATACATGGAAATGTGCCTGAAAGCCGCGGCGTAGAAAAGTCGTGAGAAGCAGTGACCTTGACTAACGTTATGTAGTATGAATATTGAGCTGATAAGATGCCTCTGAGCACCTAAGCTCTTGGGGCCTATGACTCCAGTCGGTCACGATCACGAACAGCTCTGCCCATTGAAGCTAACGACGAGAGAGGGGAATCGGTCAAACCCGGCTGCGGGCTGACCTCATCTTGGAGCTCTCGGTATTTTGCGGCTATTTGGTGGCTTGTTGGAGAGACATGTGTATTGAACCTCAGACGGATCATGGCAGAGTCACCTGGATACACTTGGTTTCAGTCGTTGACGACTCCCGTGGCTTTTGCGGAAAGGTTGGAACTCACAAGCCATTGTATCAACGTCCATCCGTATGACATATCCTTGGGAAAGCTCACATCGTGATTGTGCTCTGCTGACTCCTGGAGGCTGGAAGTGTAGTATTGAAGATAAATACGGAGATGCCCGTAATCATGACCTTGTCGGCTTCGTATCTGTCTGTCCTTGGTATTCGCGAGGTTTGCAAGAAGGCTAGGCTAGAAGGGGAATTGTGCGCAGCAAGCAGCATTACGACTTCCCAACTCTGAGGGGCAAAGCACGTGCAAGGCTGGAGAAAGTGAGAATGAGATGAGAGAGGGGCGTGAACCTATGAATTCGGCCAAGATTAAAGGGAAGCGAGCATCAAGGGAGTCCCCGCGTCCGTGGCTGCTGATTGGACAGACGGCACAAGGTCCATCTTGAATGTTGAGAATTGGCGTTTGGAACCAGCAGGCCGATGCATGGTTCATCACTGTCCCGGACCGACCATGAGAGATGATGACGAGAGCAAAGAGTCCCCGAAAGGATCGGTGAGAGACTGCAGTGAAGCAAGAATTACAGCCGCGGTTTAGTGGAGACTTTGCCAACGTAATGTGCAATCCGTGACGGGATCATTTGGGTCCCTGTTGCCATGTTTTATCGAGAGCGAGGAGTGGAGTCTGGAGGCGGAGACCGGCGAGGCCAAAAGTGCCGATCACCAGCGCTGTAAGGAAATCTGTATTGTATTGTAAATGCTCCGTACATACAGTATTACCATATACGCACTGTAACAGAAGCTGTTGTTAAAATAAAATTCAAGTCCTAAGCTTAATCCTTCCTAAGCTTAACCGGATTAAGCTATATAATTCAGTGACCGGAACCGTAGGAGGAGGAAAGTTCAAATATATCTTCCTTCTCTGTTTTCTTTATCGACAGGTAGGCACAAAAAGAGGGTTAAAGAGACCGACCAACACGTGACGTTCGGCAACACAGAAGCTGGTGGGATATCGGACTTCATAACTCGATCCGATCGTAAAATACGAACACAACAACTGAGATTGGATATGGGAGTTCCTGGTCTGAAGTCCTTTTATTATCACCGCTTGAGAAGAGGCCATTGATGGTGAGGTTGTAATGGACACACAGTTACCTGTACCTGACATGCTTCTCGCGTGTCTTCAACTCATACCAAGATGAGGACATATGTGTTTGGTGCGCAGGGCACACCTTCATCGGACGAACAAGACAGGTCCTCGATGGACTTACTAATCTGGCCGCCACTGATATTTTACCCCCACGATCGTTTCTTGCTCCCGCCTTGCCGCTCTCTTGTGAGTGGCTGCCCTCAACAGACGCATGCATATCGCCATATCCTTCAGAAGATTCGGTTGACATGGAACCGAGGACTTGATCTTGAAATGCGCCGAGCTCAGTTGAAGAGAGTTAGGTATTCACAACCATCATATGGCCGAGAAAGAAGCACACGGCTTGAGCAGAAGCTCGAATTCCCATCTAGTTATTAGCTGAATCTAAAACTCCAATCAAGTTGATCTTGTCGTTCCTACGCCGCTCTTGCCCACGCCACAGTTATACCTCCACTCCTAACATTCGCGGCAATATGTATTGTCACTCCTTTGCATAAGAGTGCAACCGCGGGACTCGGCAACAAGAAGCTTGATGGCAAGCTTGATGGTATTTCGTTCAGCTTTTCTGTTCAGCTCCGTCAAATCGCCACAGCTATAGTAATGCAACCAGGCAACCTGAAGGCAAACAGTATCTTCTGGTCGAATTTCCCACGCAAAAGTCAAGGCCCCAACTAGGCAGAGGACCGGTCAAATCTTGGCGCTTACATGCGCCGCAGTGTGTACAACTTCATACTCCTGCTTCATAGAGGTCGGTTTAAGGCACCGCCTTGAACCTACATGGTGATGGACGTCGAGACGTGATTGCGCTGGGATTCAATATTCTTGATCCTTTACGACGTGTTGGTCAGGGTCTCGGTTCAAGACTTGATCGCATGTTCGGCGCCTCTGAGACATGGTTTAACTCCGATGGCACAGGTCTTGCCGAGTACGTAATGGGCGGGCAGGCCGGTTGGGAAAAGAACAATTACGGGGTACGGAGGAGTCTTTTGCTCACCGGGCAAGACGCCGTATGAGATATTTTACATCCAACATTCCTATCGACTATTGGAACCATTGTACACACGATACTTCACTGTGGCTGGGAATAGAGCACATCTTGAGTCCTGCTATAATCTATATATATGGCATCAGCGAACTGAGACAACAGGCTCGAAACGAGACACTCAACCCGCGATTTGGAAGACCGGTGTTCCGTCCTGTTTCCGTCAGATCAGGTCTTGGACAAGGTTGTCTGATTGACCAGTTCTTCAGTCTGGAACCTTGCATCAAATCTCTCGAGGCTCCAGGAAACACACCAGCCCGGAAGAAGTCAAGTTGATGTTGTATGTTACAAGAGCGAAATTGTATCCGTACAGGGCAGCATCTTTGCACCAGCTTATTTGAAGCTTAGCCTCTTTGACACAGGCCGCAGGCCCGCAGTCCATCCGCCTGCAGAACTTCGAAGCCAGGCCTGCTTCTTAGGTCCCACCCACACGCAATCCGCTTTTGCCTTCCCATGTTCGCTTCGACCGCACCCCCTGGTCCATCTCCGCTCCCTCCCCTGCTCCCAAGATCCCTGCTTCCTCGCTACTTTCACCCCCCTCCCCGCCGCAAGGGGGTCAGCATCCTTGTTCTCCCCTCGTCATCCATGTCTTGCTCGGCGTAAAGTATTTTCCAGTTGCTCAGCGCTGCGGGGAGCTTCGCGTTCTTTCGCCATCAGAAGACCTTCCAAAGGTCTCTCGAACACAGTGTGAGTAGGATGGGTGACCATCGCAGCCTCGCCATTCTGCTGAGAGCTCAGCAGCGAGTTATGACTTTATGGACAAGGGAAAGTTGAGTTCCAAGTCCAAGATAAGGCGGCGTAAAGGACACTACGCGCGCCTGTGCACCATTACGCGTGCCAAACCACCGCGACGGCCCTTCCTGCATTGTGCAGCTGCTTGAGGGAGGGGATCCATCCAGGCATGTCACTTTGAGATGACACCTTCTGCCGCTTTGAGTGATTTGTGCAGTGACCAGTCCAAGCTCTAAAATCTGGACTGCAAGCTGTATGTTTCTATACAATACCTACACTTACTGTAGTGTCAAAATTAAATGTCAAGACTGGAAAGTAAATGAAGATAAAGCTGTCGAGGTGAACTTGTTGAAAATGCGCTGATTGAGCAGCATGCGCGTCCTGGCCAATGAACTTGATCCATCGCGAAGCCATCAGACCCGTCATCTGGGAAGCTCTTCAGCCCACGCCCAGGCTTTTCTTCACACCCCCATTTCAAGTTGTGGGTCATTCCGCACCGTCCTCGCTTTCCCCTCCATCCCCAGAAAAGCCGCTAAACTAGCCGTATGGAGTACACGATATACAGTACACGACGGATAACAACTTGGATGTATCACTGGAGGGCTATCTTCAATTCCGCACTGCGGTTTCTGTACTCCATAGGTCCCAAGAAGTCACCCAGCCCGAGACTCCCACGACGCCGCATGGAAGCATCTGCGGGAAGAGCACAGTCGTTGCCCTAAAGGGGAAGTTTTAGCAGCAATAAGGAAAGCAACAAGCAGCTCCAGCACCAAACTGCTCTGATCACCTTACATATGTCGTGTAATAAAAGTTCCCCAAAGGGTTTTTGTGCCGCCAACCAACCTGTAACTTTTAGCGAGTTGTGTCTTTCTAACTCCAGCGGCCGTTGATGGTCTTGCTCTGTTGAGCCCACAGGCCAGGTTATTCGAGGTGAATTCCCTCCCACCAGGCCAACTGGCTGACCGACGAGTGGCCGCACGCCGCACGGCCGACATCCCGTCATGACCATTGCCGGGTCAAGTTCAAGCAAGCAGCAGCAGCAGGAACGATTTCTGGTCAGCCTTCATCATCAAGCACCAACAGACAGACTCTTGGGACAATACCCCAGGGCACTGTGCCCCAAGAGCGCAACCCCCTTGTCAGCGAACCTGAGATCTCCATGTCTAGGCTGCCCAAACTTTCTTCCCGCCCATCCTCACCATCCTCCATGATCCATCTTGTTGCAGACACGGCACCCTCTTTGCCTCTTATTATTATCACTACAGTATCGGCAAAACGCATAATTCCCAGAGCCGGGTAGTCTGAAAACCCACCCTTGTTTCCTATTGTCTAGCTGTGTCTCTGTCTGTTTCCTTCCTCCCACTTTTTGTGCACGAAACAAAACCCAAGTATCCGTATGGGCTACAGTACGATCGGTACACACAGCAATACGAATCTATACATGTCCATACCTCCGACGTATTGATATCTGGGACCACTTTGACTGGAACCATGGAAAAGAACTCTTTTCCAGGTTCTTTAGACAGTGCATTCCCACCCCTGTCGTGACTCGATTTACTAGAACCACGCCCCTCCATTCGCCCCGCTCGCCCCCGGTCCTGGTTTCTCTGATCAGAGAGCTAGCCCCAGCCGTGTCCCCGCTCGTGCGTCTGCACCAGGGCTTGCTTCCTGCTGCAGCTTCCTCCATGCCACCATTCTGGCATGCGCGTCCTGCTGTTCCTGTTTTGTTGTAATTATCTACTTGAGAAACATATGGAAAAAAAGAAAAGAATATCGAGGAAGGCGGCATCAAAATACGTGGTTTTGTGAATGTGCTTTTAAAGAGTAGAGTCGACCGAGAATGACTCCGGGTACAAACCCTAACAGGTCTGTCGTAATCACCCCCGGCTCACCCCAGACCCCAGCAGGCCAACCCCGGGCCAATACCTCTAATTCCCAGCAAGCGCAGAGCAACAAAATGCCCCGTTTCCCGTGCCGTCCCTGGGTCCCTGTCAACTGAACATTGTCACTCTCGGAAAGGCAGGGGAAAAGCACGCATGCACTCAGACTTTCCCATTCTTTTTTATCCTCTGCGACTCCGTACTTCTCATTCGACACCCCATTTCCGGAGCACCTGGGATTGCGCCAACCACATGCACGAACATTCCTCCCTGCATCAGACAAGACAACGCGTGCATTCCAGATCCAAATCAGAGCTCGAGCCCCCTCGGTTGTGTGCCCCATCACCCCCCTCCCCCGTTCGCGGGTCAACCCAACTATATCAAGACACGTCGTTTCGCAGACCCGTTGACGTGGTCAACGTCGCCTGCGCTCATGTACTCCGCACAGCCCAACGGCGCTGATAGTGCGACAATCAATCCAGCTGCCCTCAACCCAGGTATGTTGATATATCTTTTTATTTTTTTCTATGTCGCCTTGGAGCAGAAAAGCCTAGGATTATTTTCCGAATCGGTTTTGCATGCCGATGGACCCGCGCGCAGCCGGCGATGCAAGTTCGAAGCTTTTCGGCGCGTGCTGTCCGGGAGGAGAGCGACGCGACCGTGAACATGGCAAGAGGGTGTCATAGCTCCGCAACATGCATCCCCGCTTCTCATCTGTTCGCAATCAGTCGCCAACCAGACCCTGGCTGGATGGAAATGCTCTCGCGCATTGCGCTTCAACTTGCTCGTCAAAGACGTCTGGCCGGTGGATTCATCGAGACTCGTCATGATGGAGTGCGCGGGCGCCCCGGTCGCCCTTTGTTGGTGTGCGCGATACTGACGTGCGCTTTTGCTCAGACGCTGTTCCGACCCCAGTATCCCGAGGCATCAAGCGGAGCCATTCTCCAGACGACTATCAATATCCAGGACCACCAGGCTCGGCTGGTGATGACGGTATGTTGTGTTTGACTCTGTGTAGCGCCGCCTTGCGACCGATTTTGTGTGCCCACGTTACATCTCTTGTCGTGCAACCCGGCGCATGGGATACAGGCTGACGACCGTGTTTGCGCACGCTCAGGTGGCGAGAAGCCCAGAAAAAGAGGAAGACCGATGAAGTCCAGACAAGCTGGAAGCGTGCCCGAGACTGCGAGCCAGCCTCCGGTCGCGCCGCCCGTTCAGCATCAGCAGTCTTTACCGCCGCAGACTCCCCAGAATCAAAATGCGCCCCTCCCTGCCCCCTCCCCAGCGTACGCCGCCGCGCCTCCTCAGGCACCGCCTCCGAAGACCACTCCGACCAAATCGACCTTGAAGGCGCTCCCGACCGTTCGCGATCATACCACCGACCAGCTCGGCCCCGGCGGCGATGAGTACCTCCCCAGGGAAGTGGACGAAGCTGGTGAGAAGAAGGTGATGCTCAATGGTCAACTCACAGGCGGTCGCGAATATCGTTGTCGGACCTTCCTCGTCCCCCACCGTGGCGACAAGCTATTCATGCTCGCAACCGAGTGTGCCCGCGTCCTTGGATACCGGGATTCTTACCTGCTCTTCAACAAAAACAGGTCTCTTTTCAAGATCATTGCCAGCCAGATCGAAAAGGACGACCTTGTCAGCCAAGAAATCTTGCCCTTCTCGTACAGGTCGCGACAAATTGCCATCGTCACAGCGCGGAGCATGTTTCGACAATTTGGTAGCAGAGTCATTGTCAACGGGCGCAGAGTCCGCGATGACTACTGGGAAACCAAAGCTCGCAAACAAGGGTTCACTGAAAATGATCCGGCTGGCGAAAAGCGGCCCGGTGGCGCCAAAGCCAGAGAAGCCGCAGCGGAAGCGAATCAGAATGCATCCATGCTCGGAGGTCCCCATGGTGAGATCGTCTACAGCACCAACCCAGCCTTCGGTGGTGCTCCGCAGCCTCAACTCGTGCAATCAGGTATGCTTGGAGCGCCGCCAGGAAACCCGCCTCGAATGCCCGTGATAACATCGTTAGGACAAGACTACCAGGACACCCGGAGCCGGGACTACTCAAGCATCCTCAAGACTGGCCCACGGCAGGAAATCACTGGCCCACCCTACCAGGATCGTACTCAGCCCACTGCTGTCTCGGAAATTCATTCTCAGGCCCACCATGCCGCCGAATACAACCGGAATGTCAATCAAGGCCGCGAGATGCGCAACAACTACATGAACGATCTATGGCGACGACCGCATGAGCAGCCAGCCTCGACGAATCTGAGCCCGCCAGTAGGGACCACTGATGCCTCGGTACCAACCAGCAGGCCGGCGCCGTCCCCGCATAGCACCACAACAGGACTGCAACAGCCCAGTGCCGTCCCTAACCAGAGCCCACAGATGATGATGACGGCTGCACCTTACTCTCAGCCTATCCATGCCCAGAACTCGGTCAATCAAGGTTCAATGAGAGGTATGGCCCAGCCCCCAGCTCAGAGCATCTCGAGACCAACAAATCAATCGACAGCTCCGAGCACAAACCTGCCACAAAGCTCGCAGAACTATAATTATTCGCAGAGCCAGATGTGGCCCCCTACGCCCCAGACTCCCCAGCACGGGTACTCGGCCTACACAGCTCAGTCTCAGCCGTCGCCTCACCCGCAGCAGTCTCCTGCTCCCCAGTTGCGGCACTCGAGCGCTGGCACGGGTGTGCAGCCGGGAAGCATGTCATACTCGGGAATGCCGGGCATGAGCCAGGGCTATGGCGCTCCTGCACAGAACATGTATCCTGCAGACCAGACACCTCGTCAATACATGCATCAAAGCAGTTCGACGCCCGCAGTAACGCAGGCCTGGTCCCAACAGCCCACTCCTGCACAATGGTGGGCCAATCAGCCGCAGCAATAAGTGGTCTTTCTCTCGCTGCTTTATCGACTTCATATATATAAGGGCGGACAAAGTTTGTTTTTTTATCTTCGATCCCTTCTCGGCCCAACGAGGGCTTGAAGGTGGACAAGAAATTCGTCTCGTCTTCTGGATCTCCATTTTCCCTTTCGATGGCCAGGTTTTCACCATGTCCACACAATACCCATGCATTCTATTCGGATGGAGGCTTACGTGCTTTTGAAGGCGGAGCCTGGCCCGTCATGCGGCATTTCGCCTGCTTTGGTGGATAGAGGAGTCTTTGGATTACTCTCGAGAGTATTCTTATGTATTCGATACCTTCTTGCACTCTGCTCTCGGCTTGGGATTCCTTTTTTCCTTTTTTTTTTCGATTCGTTTAGCCTGTCGATCATGGTCAGTCGTTGGCAGACTAGCAACACTCGTCTGCAAAGTATGTCATCCGGCCTATCATATCGTGAGATTTGGTCCTCTTCTGTGCCGGACAATTTGAGGTGGTGCGGGACTTTTGTTTACTTTTACAATTTGCTCTCATGGTTGTTATTTGCAGTTGTTTTTTCCCGGTTGGTCTATATACCCTCATTGAAGCATCCTCGTGGGAGAGGTTTCGTTTCGGTCGGTTTTCTCTTTTCTGGATAGGTCTTTGGGGCACATGTTTCGCTGTAACAAACTGAGGAATCTTTTTTTTGGGCACACACCTTCCTCTTTCCCTCGCTCTACCTTTCGGGTTTCTCGCTTACGCTATCCCCCATTTCGTGATCTCACTGCTCCCGTTCTTCCTCTTGGTTAAAGTTTGTTTATCTTCCCTGCTGCGTGCTTGTTGATTGTGTTGATATACTCCATTGGGTTTTTGTTTGTTTGGGTGGGAATTTTGGGTAGGCGGTCTCCATTATCTGTTTGGGTTGCACAACTAACCGGAGGACTTGGTTCTGATTTTTGTATGCCACCCCCTTTCCAGTATATCCGTACTCATTATTGTAGTTTTTATTTCTTTTTGTGAGCTTGGTTTCTGCCATCTTGTTCCGTAATTATCGATATATCTTTATTTCGCGTAGCTGGTTGCTTGCCCCTTTAACGCTGGCACGTCTCTTTTGGTACTCCTTCCGCGAATTCCACCTCTTGTTCGTTTGCCAGACATACTGGATGTGATTCTGGCGTTTGTATACTCGGGTGCCTACTTGTCGTTTCAGCACTTGGCTCAAGGCCAAACGTGGGCGATAATGGATCTTGTTTGAAGTTGGCATATCTTATGGAGGTATGTTTAGTCCTTTGCAGAACAATTCTGCTTTCGTGCTTTCCCTCTGCCACCTGCTTAGTATCTGTGATTTGTGTTGACCTGCTGTTTATTTGCCATCTTTGCGTCTCTCACCCAGCTCCAGCATATCATTGTCACTCTTGCCAGGTCCCTAGGGATCTGCTTTGTCCAACGAGCCATATCTAGTGCGTGTTAAACAGCATCATCATTTACTCAAGTCCATTGATCTCACCATAGTTTGTTGCGAGTGGTGGTGTGTTCTCGTTCTTGCCCCCCTGGCAAGCCTCTCTCCACTAGCACCAAAGCATATCAAACCAAACAACACTGGCACGGGAAACATGGAAGTCAATCAGACAAGAACCAAAGCGAGGCTGACGGGCTTGCTCAATATCAGGCGGAGTGAGTCATGTCCAGTCCACATGGGCCCCGTCCTCACCACATGTTAAACAGCCGAAAACAACCCTAATCTTTCCTTCAAAGCATGGGTTCCCATCCGTGCTTTCAACCACAACAACACAAGTCATAGCAGCTGCATGGCGCAGCGGAAGCGCGCCGGGCTCATAACCCGGAGGTCACTCGATCGAAACGAGTTGCAGCTATTCAGAGAACTTGTCCTTTTCTTTCCATTTTTACTTTTCACTTCTTATGGACGGTTGCATAAACTCCATCTCCCTCTCTCCCGCTGGGCAGTATTTTATTGTGGCAGCCTCTAAATTCGTTCACCATCTTCAGTTCATCTTCTTTTTTTTGGGGGTTATTTAGAGTTTTGATTTTGTGGGTAGTATTATAGATATCTGCCCCTGGGTGATCCAGCAGAGGCGATTTCAGGGGTCATGTTATGGACCCACATTTCTATCACCTTGCAACAACTATCATGAACCAAACTTGCTCGACGATTTACCAACCAAAGCCTCGGCCATACCTGAATTGAGATGGGCTTTGATGAAGGGTTTGACTTTGACCGTCTTTGCATCTTAATTTGTTTCTTTACTTCTATTAGGTTCAACCTTGGCGGCAACTCACTGTCCAACGGCAGAGGCGCGAGCAAATGGCTTTTACCGGATCCGGAACAATCTTCGCCCCATCATCACCTATCAGACCTTGAAGCGAAACTTGATTCTTGGGCTTCCAGTGGGCTTTCATTCTAGAATTTGGTACTGTACAGGCGGACCTTCTTCTCCTTCCCCGCAGATTTGGTAGCATGAGCGGGACGGCAGCTTCCTCTTTTTGACAAATGCTACCCTCCACCTTGGATAAGAGTCGAGACAATTACCGGGATGAGATAGCTACGTCATTCCGTCCCTCGCGGATCGACCAACAAACGCTCGCCCAAACACATGGCAGATGGCTCTTCAAAGGCCGATCGCCCAGCCAGCTGGCTGTCTTTTGTCGTGAAGATGGAGGTATCCAGTTCTCCCGTTCTCCCACATCAATCACCCATTCGCAATACCTTGAGGTTATTCCCAAAGTGATTTGGTGATGGGACGGTGACAAAGGGCAGGAGATACAACAACAACCAGTTTCCACATATATTTCATAATACCTCTGCCTGAAAGCTCACCAGACATGGGCGACGCAAATATCTTTATAAGCAACGGCACGTGCTATTCTGCGGCGGGAGAGAAGCTCGACGAGAGCTTCATCCCCTGCGGAAACGCCGCCTTCGGTCATCAGACATGCTGCGGAGCTGGAGACAACTGTCTAGGTGACAAGGCCTGCTTCGGAATACACGGCACTGGCTATGGCAGCTACTTGACGTATTTTGGAGGGTGTACGGACCCGGACTACAAGGACGGGGCCTGTCCAGACAAGAAAGGAATAGGTAGGTTTCTCTCCGCAATATCAGTATCCCATATCGACGTCCATCTTCAATGGCTGACAAGAGACTACCAACCTTATAGACCAACCCTGGGTAGGTCTGACCCTCTGCGACAACACCGATGGCGTCTGGGCCGCCTGCTCTCAGGAAGGCAACCCGTCAACGCTCCAGCCGGGATCATACTGCTCCTGCACCGATGAAGCAAAGGCGACAGTAGCCTTCACCGACGCCAACACCCTGCCAAACACGGCCTCTCTACCTCAGGCTACCGGGTCGAGTGTGCAGTTCTTTGCGGGCTACGTGCCGACTCCACCGGGGACGACAGTCAAGGAGACAACCACTGCCCCTCCACCACCCCCTCTCTCAAGTAAGCAACCGCCACCACCACCTACCACTCCCTCTTCCCCTCGTCCTCCTCCTCCACCGCCCCCCAATGAGGAGACCAGTACTGGTGACAGTGGTGAGCCTACAACTCCAATTCCAACTCCAGCATCAACACCCCCCATAGAGGAGAGCCAAAGTCTAATACCAACGGAATCAGCTTCCCCATCATCAGGCAGCAACGGCCCTTCTCCAACCTCAGGCCAAGGTTCAGGCACAGCGTCCAACACAAGCCCAGGTTCCAGCCCAGACAGCACAAACAGCGGCTCCCCGGGGTCCGACCCGAGCACAAGCGAAACCCCCAGCAGCGGCGGTCTCAGCGCAGGCGCCAAAGCAGGAATCGGCGTCGGCGCTGCAGCCGCCGTGTTGATCTTCCTCGCCGTCATAGTAGCACTAGTCCTCCACCACCGACGGAAAAAACGCGCCGCCGCTGCTGCTGCCCGCGACGAAGATGATATCGCGCCTGACATGGCACACACCGAGCACGGGGTAGGAGGTGTGGGGGGCGGTGTTGCGGCTGGTAAAGCTGCTTCGAGCAGGAAGCACGACTCGATGGAGCACCCGCCTAGTGATATTTCCGAGGCGGACGGCCAGCCTGCCAGGCCGTGGAGTATGAGGAGTGAACTTGAGGGGAGCGCCCCTGGTATGGCGGGAGCTGCTGGTGCTGCTCCTGGGACGAGGACAAGTCATGAGCTGAATGGGGTGGGTGGTGAGCAGCAGCATCATGATGAGGGGGCGTTGAGTCCTATTGCCGAGTTGCCGGGGAGTACGCCGCTAGGGAGGCCATCGCATGATGGGAGGAGGAGAGTTGTTGTGGGGGATAGTGTGGTGTACCTTTGAGGCCAGATTTCAAAGGTTGGCTGCTGAAGTCAGCTTATGAAAGCGTGGCTGTATATATGATATCCCTCGGGTCGTTTCTTGTAATATATTCCCTATCAAGAGGACTATTGTCCTTTTAATCTTAATGTAACCAACCAACCATTATTTTTTGTCTGTATGTAGGAACAAGCCGGCATCATCAATCGCTTGGGGGGGGGGGGGGGGGGGGGGGGGGGGGGGGGGGGGTGGGGGGGGGGGGGCGGGGGGGGGGGGGGGGGGGGGGGGGGGGGCCGGGGGGGCGGCGGGGGGGGGGGGGGGGGGGGGGTGGGGG